>OY987216.1:16337262-16863269 GCA_963920805.1 Primula vulgaris | reverse complement strand
TAAAAAAAAATAAAAAATCTGAGAATTAAAATTAAAAAAATGAATAATTTTTTCAAAATAAATATGATTTTTTTAATAAAAAAACTAAATGCCTTATTTTTAAAATTTTACATAAAATAAATTACCAATATTCTAACAATCTCTCAAAATAAACACAAAATTTACACAAATTTACACAAATAAAGTTGATTTGATAAATTTTATGTTTGATATTTATTGTATAAGTTCAAAATTTTACATGTTATATTTTTGTGTGTATAAGTTGATATTTATTGAATCATTAACTAAATCGTCATTTTTTGTGAAGTACCTTTGGTTTGTTTTTAACACTTGTATAACGCAATATGAAACATTAACTAAGTCGTCAATTTGGTGTCAATCATCAATTTTGTTGAATGAAACAATCATAAATTATATAAATTTCATAAAAAAAATTAACTCAATATGCAAACATGAATATCAACTTATAAATTTCATAAAACAAATTTATTAAACAAAATTTACAACAAAATTTACAACAAAATTTCATAGAACTAAATTTCAGAAAACAAATTTATTAAACATTTGTTTACATCATATAAATTTACAACAACTTGGAAAAAATAGTAATTTACATAAAATTAAAAATAAAAAACTGATTATGGACTTAGCTCTATAGCTTCATCTTCATTTGCTTTTTTCTTTCCCGATTTCTTTTCCAGCGCCATATATAACTTGAAATTAGGTTGAAAAAGTTCCTTCCATGGCGCAGCTGTCTCAGTGCGTGTTTGTTCCCACCGTGCTATAATTCCTGGCATTGGGAAGATCCCTTCTTCTTTAGGAATAACCTGAGCATAGTGACAACTGTTGACAAAAACCATTACAGTCGGGATGTAATGTGTCGTTCCCCGAGGCGGACCAGTATAAAGAGGTAAAAAGGTACTGTTCCACACGTTTACCCCTCCATCACTATTTTGCCATAAGGACAACAATACAATTGGAATATTGTAATGAGAAGCAATTAAAAACCCATAAGACGGAAATCTCATCCATTTGTCAGAAGGTGCGGGATTTGTAGCATGATAAAAATTTAAACTTGATAAAATATAATCATACCGGTAATCAAAGCCAAGATTCTCAAACAGCTCATAATAAACACCTTTCATTTGCTGCAGCTCTTGAAACAACTCACATCTTACCGCATACCAATCATCTTCCCCATGCTGTTTACCCGTCACATTTGCAAGTACCCGGAACCCACAGTTACCATCCCCATGCACATCATAAACCGTTTCGATGTAACTATGTAACATGAGCCATATTTGGTCACTGTACAGGAAGGTTGGCCTATTGGGGGTGGGTTTAGGGTTCTGGTTTCGCGGCCTCCTAGTTGGGTTTACCCTTACCTCCGGTGTTTCATCAGCCTTGCCTTTGCCCTTGTCCCTACTAGCACCAGCACCATGTTCCTCCTCCACATACTCCCATCCCGACTTATCCCTCTTACTAGATTTGTCGCCTTTTCTAGGTCTCCCCCTATTTACTCTCACTTCGGGGTCACTGATGGATGTTCTGGCTGGTACGGTTATCTCTCGGAGTTGTGTTTTCATACGCCGTTTTTCAACATTACTTTTACGAGCATAAACACTTTTAAACTCTTCTAGATCACCATCTACCCCATAATCATCGGTGTTCCCATTATCATCAATTACGTCTAATTTTTTCCAGAATGGATGAATATATTCTAGAGGAAGAGGCTTCCCGAATAAAATATGTTCACTCATAATATGATGACAAGGTAAACCGTGAGACAATTTGAAACCGCAAGAACAATTCTCATCAGCCTGGCCACTACATTTTTTATGTTCTTGAAATAATAAATCAAAGGCATAGTGTGTGATATACGACCTAAGATTTATAAATAGAGGTGTTCGTTCAAAATGTGGAAAATAAGACTTGCATTTATCCAACTTCATCTTAATATCCTCAAACTGTTTTTCTAGAATTCTATTCACCTCTACCCAAACAGTTTCAAGCGTGCCAGTATTTGTGGAAAGGGATCTTTTCAGCTTAGCATGTTGTTGTTCGGCCCGATTGCTAGTTCTGTTACCTAGATGTGTTGTATGGTTGGTATAGCATGCAACAAACTTTTCAGCATAATCATTTAAAAGCTTGTCTACATACTTAATCACAGCAGGGTACGATTTGTAAGAGGAATTAAAATAAGTTCGGTTATGATTGTACTCCTCTATCGACTCAGAATCAACCAATAAACCCCAATCATCTAGAAACGTTTGCCACTCCTCATCAGGGATCTTTTTACGGCAGTTTTTCAAAACATTTTTTTGCAATATGAAAAGTGCACAAAATATGATGAGAATCGGGAAAAACAACGGACAAAGCATTTGATAAGGCCATTTCTCTGTCGGTTACAAACACCCTAGGTAGTATACACCCCTCCAATGTAACTTTAAAATTTTCCAATGCCCATATATAACTTTCCTTTGTCTCGTCACTCATGAAAACAAAACCTAAACAATATGTTTGGTTCGTTGATGTCATTCCTACGACTTCTAGAAATGACATATTAAAACGGTTTGTCCTATATGTACAATCCATTAACAAGACATCAGGAAAAGCTTTGAACATCCTTATAGAATCGGGGTGTGCAAAAAACAAGTTCTCAAGGGAATGGGTTGATGGGTTCATATTATAGTAGAACGTGTAGCGATGGCTATTCAACAAATTAAACAGTTCCTGTATCGGGTTTCTACCATCTCGTTCTTTAAATTTCAGTCCGGCCAAAAAATTATGCATCGTTTTAGCGTTTGATACATTGTCAGGATTTCTATTTTTTATGGCCTCTAATATTGCACCAACTTTAAAACTACTTTGCCTTAAAGTTTTAACAATTTCTTTTTCATCTTGGGTTAAACGAGCACGTCGTGCTTGCCCTTGGAGGTAAGTTGGAGGTGGGTGGTTATGTTGTCTATTTTCTACGTGACACATCCATTCACCATTAACTACGTAACCTTTAATGAAAAATGGACAATCTTTTTTCTTTGTACCTGATTTTACGGAAGATGGTTTCTTTTTTTCGTAAACCCCCGATTTATCACATACAATATCAACATACGGTGTTCTGCTACCATCACCCCCTCCAGACCTACGAATCGTAAGAATGAAACCCCAATTTCCAGCCACATCAGCAAGATCAGCAAGCATTTCATCCCTTGTTTCCCAAGTCAATTCATCAACTTCAAAGTGCTCTGAATAATCAGTTAGCTCATCGTTTGAGCCACTGGATGAATTCGCATTGTTGTTGTTATTCCATTGGTTGTTGTCATAACCATAGTTGTAATTCATTTTCGAAAAGTGTTTGTTTGTATATTTTATTGGGGAGAAATGAGGATTTTTTTAGAGATTTCCGAAATGTGTTTGTGTTTGATTTTATGGTTTGTTAGAATTGGCAAAATTGAGTCATATTTATAGTGTAAGTTTACACTACAAACCGTAGATTACTTTTACGGTTTGTAGTGAATTTTTGGTGTAGTCATTTCCAAACTTTAATAATGCATTGAGTAGTCAATTTCGGATAGGGTTGTCAAATCATAATAATTCAAAAGTGATAAGGTGTTGTCGGATTTATTTTGATAGATATGGTATCCAATGTCATTTACACTACAAACCGTAGATTACTTTTACGGTTTGTAGTGTTTTTTTTGGTGTAGTCATTTCCAAACTTTAATAATGCATTGAGTAGTCATTTTCGATAGGGTTGTCAACTCATAATAATTAAAAAGTAATAAAGTGTTGTCGGATGCATTTGATGGATATGGTATCCAATGTAATTTACACTACAAACCGTAGATTACTTTTACGGTTTGTAGTTTTTTTTTTTTACGTTGTTTACGGTGATTCAGTGCAAAAAGTACATTCGTAAAATGGCGCTGCTGAAATCAGGGTACAAACCGTACATTACTTTTACGGTTTGCACAAAATACATGCAAACCGTACATTTAATGTACGGTTTGTATGAAATCTATACAAACCGTACATTAAATGTACGGTTTGTATGTATATATCAGAATATTTACGGTTTAGGGTTTAGGGTTTAGGGTTTAGGGTTTATATGATAGGGGTTTAGGGTTTAGGGTTTACGGTTTGTAATTTAGGGTTTAGGGTTTAGGGTTTGTAATTTAGGGTTTAGGGTTTAGGGTTTTTAATTTAGGGTTTAGGGTTTAGGGTTTTTAATTTAGGGTTTAGGGTTTTTAATTTAGGGTTTAGGGTTTTTAATTTAGGGTTTAGGGTTTACGGTTTGTAAAAACTCAATATTGGTCCTATCAATTAAAATACAGAATATTTTTTACAAACATACAAATCAAACATACGAATCAAATTAAACTTACGAAATTATAACGTACAAATCAAACATAGAAATCAAATACAAAAACAGTGCATTTATTTTTTTTTGTAACGACTAAATGCTTTAAAGTTGTACATAGGGAGCATCTTTCCCGCCGATGTTAATCTATCCGATGACAGCTCAGCAGACTCTTCGATTTCGTTTAGCTCCGTACGCCGTCTTTGTCGCTGCTGCGATTCTGGATGCGGCGCACGCTCGTGGGATGTAATTGTCAACCCCCGACTCCAACTGTCGGTGGACTGATGACTAGGATGATGCTCGTACGAACCAAATGATTGTCTATGATGATCGAACGGAACATCGGTCTGAACGTAGTCCGACCCAGCAAAAGAAGAACGACGACGATGACTGCTTAAACTCGGACTCGGACCCTGATCTGTAGTCGGGTGTCGACCTCCAGTCGATCTTCTACCCCCGTTACTAGATTCGCCTCTTTCGTCGGGACGCCGACAACTTGAAGCCCTAGTGTAAGTTCGTGGGTCGTAACGTAGGTCGTCATCACCATCGTCGTCGTCGTCGTCGTCGTCATCCCCCTCCGACTGTTCATCAGCTGACCCATACGGATTCATACCCATTTGAGCGAACTCCACACGTAGTAAGTCCACGTCCGTTTTCATTTTTGCCCGTTTGAACGATTTGAAACTGCGGCGCAACATCGCTTTCTGAAAAAAAAAAACAATCAAAAACGATTTATTAGTATTGAAATATACAGAAAAAGAAGTAACGATTTATTAGTAAAAAACGATTTAGTAGTTACCATTTTATTGAAGACACCCGTATTCTCCCGGAAACCGTGAGGGGGCGGGGCAAGTTTAGGTGGGTTTATGAAGATGCGGGTTCTCTCTCTATACCATCTCATGTAATCCGGTGACGTCCCTGACCCATATTCGCCGTTAATAAGACGGGTGTGGCGGTCATTCCACACGGCTATAAATTCTCCGGTTAGTAAATGCCAGTCGTGTTTTTGCCCAGTCCCATATCTTCTATCCTTGCCGTGACCCTGTCTTGGTTTCCAAATATATGTAGGGACCCGCTGCACAAAACCGAACTGCCTCATGAACCTGTCCGCGGGGTGGTACTCAATCTTCTCATTACAAATGAGAGGCACAGAACAATGCCACATATAACGGCCCCGCGTGCAGTATTCCGGATACTGATTGAGATCCCCGTAAGGTTGCCACACTATCTGTAATCATCAAATTAGAATATATAAACAATGGTTTAAAAATAGACGAGTAATAAATTCTGCGAACATAAGACAAATGCAAACATATACAACATATAATACGTAAGTTACATGTAATACGAAAATTAAAATTTACCTGTTCAGGCGACATATTGTCAAACTGGTCACGTATGTGGACCACATTATGTCCGTAGACATATGGCGTAAGGTTAGTTTGCCTCCACATCTTCCATCTGTAATATACAAACAAAAACCGATAAACAATAAATATAACCGGCAGCTAAGTAAATGATAGATGACACAATAATATAAAAAAGCAAATCCAATTCAAAAACTAAATAAATATCATACCTATAACCGAGGGGGAACCTAGGCAAGCCCTCCGGTGGCTCGACATCTTCCGGCAGCTCTTCACACGGTCTAACCGGCAGTAGTCTGGTAATCGCCCACATATCCAGAAACATCACCGCCCCGCTTATTCCGGTTGTCTTACAACGTACCACCCTGCATAGATTAGCCTCTAACCAGGCCAGAAGAGCTGATCCCCAACTATACTCAGCACATGTGTCAAAATCCTCCAGAAATAGCAGAGGCCAGAGTGGAATCTGATCACTGCTCTTATCCGAAAACACATGTGCAGCCAGTAATAATAGCATGGCAGCCCTAGACTGATATAGTAAACGCTCCTCACTAGGGTTGGGGGGTAATTCACCGAAGGTCTGTAACATCCAATCAAGTCTAACTGTTAGACAGTTTAGATCGACTTGATTGTCAGCCGGCCTAACACCCAACAAACTCTCCATCATAGCCAACCTGCTCGCCTTCGTGTCATTCCGCTCCGACCGGGTCACAGCAAGACCATCCACCCTCAGACCAAGCATAATCTCTACATCCTGTAAAGATATCCCCAACTCTCCCCCGACAAAATGGAACGTGTGCGACTCATCACGCCACCTATCAACTAAGGCTGTAATCAACCCTCGGTTTACGGTATAATTACCTATACTGTAAATAACGTAAAAACCAGCCCTAATGATATTTTGAACTACCATTTCAGGCGTCGGTATCTGCCAACTATAATTATAAACCCTAATCTTATTGGCATCTCATCTACCCGCTTCTCTGCCAGCATCCCAAGTCTGATTAGAAATGTGACCAGTCTGTCGTAAAATACCCAACCTCCCTTTAATATGTGGACCTGGGTCTGCCATCCTAACTATGATAACCAAATATAACTCAATTAATGATAACCAAAAAATGATAACATAACCAATTAATAACCAATTAATGATAACCAAACAATGATAACTCAATGATAACCAATTAATGATAACCAAACAATGATAACTCAATTATAACCAATTAATGATAACCAAACAATGATAACCAAACAATCATAACCAAACACACATTTAATCATAAACCAAACAATAATGTTGGTCCGTAGGAGTCTAAACCTTAGAGGGGGGGTGAATAAGGTTTTCGTACGTTTTTCGCGGAATTAAATCTATGGGTATTTAACTAAGTTAATTAGTAGATTTTATAACCTAAACTTTTTCGTTACCAAATTAACGCTAAATAATATAAACAAGCAATAAATATAAGCGATAAATAAATACGTAAAGTAAAAGTTTAGGGAAAGAAATAACGCAAGATTTATAGAGGTTCGGCAAACCGCGCCTACGTCCTCTCCTCGGTATTTTCACTACCGAGTGTTTCACTAAAAATCTTCGTTTCAAGGTTACACCTTAACGAGCTTAATCAACCGATTACGCTCCCCCTCACTATATGAGTATCCCGAATAAATGACCTAGAGCTTTTAAGCTACACTTGCTTAAAAGCCTCTACCCAATTCACTCGCTCACTAATGAGTTTATAAAAATACTCTTTTACAAGTTTTGATTTCGAATCACTCACTAAATATTATCTCGATGTTTATACGATTACAATGAGAATATACTCGAGAATATTTTTGATTACAAGTGAGAAATGAGTAGTATAAGCTTGAAGGATTTCTTAGTAAGAATTGCTTAAAAGTTGTGAAAGCTTCGATTATCTTCTTCAAAGTGTTTTGGGGCTTTTATAGAGTCACAAAGGTGCAGCAATAAATTTCAGACCGTTGCTGGTTGGTGAGTTCATTCAATGCTGTTTTTGCAGCAGTTCGCCCCATTTTCAGGAATAGCTTAAAAGCTGGATTTTGAAATTCTACAGAAACGATCGGTCGTTTCTGAAAAACGATCGGTCGTTTTTCAATTGGACTTACTGGACAAAATGTGCACTGAAACGATCGGTCGTTTCAGATTAATGATCGGTCGTTTTTGCTGAGTGCTCACTGGAAGAAATCATCAATAAAACGATCGGTCGTTTTATTATGGCGATCGGTCGTTTTTGTCCTATGCTCACTGGAAGGATTTTTTGCATTCATGATCGATCGTTTAGGGTTGATCAGTCGTTTTTTTTTTGATGTTCTGGGTTATATTCGGTTTTCTCGACAAACTTCGAAACCCCGTAACTAATTCGTTCCAACTCCGATTTAGGTTCCGCTTGAACCAATGGCTTCGTAATTACGCATTCAATCATTTAGACCCTTTAACACACTCGATAAATGATTAGTACGCAAAACGAGCTTTTATCATGTTTTACAAATATTGTTATCATCAAAATAATCGATTAGAAGAAACTACGTTCAACAATCTCTCCCTTTTTGATGATGACAAAATATTGACTTCAACATACTATAAGCTCTTTTTGTTAAAACAAGTATAACCGATATGTGTAGATGACGCTTTACTTGGATAAACGTTTTTAGAGAAAAAGCAAGTAAATGTCATAACATCCGATTTTAAAACGACGTAAAAACAAGCTAAACGATTAGGGATTATGAAGATCTATATGCAAGCGAAAATTTGGCCATAGTTTTGCCTAAAAAAGGTCAATCGCCACAAAAGAAAAACAATATATATAATCCAATCAACAGGCAAACTATGCGCACACAATGCCATAAGATCCAAACGCATAGTTAAAAACGCAATTACACAATGCCATATAAACAAGAGCAAATGTAAGAAGAAACGCATCATAATATCAAATAAAACCGTTTCCTACTTATTACATCAAAAACAACTTGTTCAACTCAAAGGAAATAGAAATACAATGCAAAGAGAAAAACAATAGAGAGGTATTTCTCCCCCTTTGACATCATCAAAAAAACATGAAAAAAATATCCGCCTAGTCGCGGTGGGAAGTCGCATCATCTTCGTCGTCGTCGTCGTTGGGAAAGAATTCATGAAATTGTGCCCTTTGCTCGGCGCTTTCACGATCAAGTCGGTCTAGCTCTTCCTGTCCCGGGTTCAAAAATCGAAACATGCGACGAGTCGTTTGCGCATTATGGTATTGGTTGATGTAGAGAGAGTCGTAGAACTTGTCGGAGCGCGGGATACGAGAAGAAGATCCTACTTGAGCTTTTCCTTGTCGTCGAGAGGGACGAGAGGATGTAGGGATATCGACGGGGGGAATGGAATCGGAGGATATAGCGACGTCCTCATTAGAAGCACGCGGTGTGGCCTTGGGGCCGACATACTCTTCCTCTTCGGGTGAAAGAGGGGTATAGCCGGGGCCGGACACCCGTTTGCCGGACCAAGTTATGGACTTGTCGGCATTATGGAATTTGATGGACATTTGAGAAAGGTAGGAAGTATCCCAAACATGTTTGTCCTTATTCTTGAACAACGTTCCACCGGGAACGAGATTAAGGTCCTTTAAGATGGCCGAAATCAAGGCACCGTAAGGTAGCCCATTCTTGGATTTCGTTTTGAGCGAATCCATCTTAAGGAATATGAGAGTCGCGAAGTCAATCTTGACTTGGCGATGGATGCAACCTAAGAGAAAGATGTACTCATTCGTAACATCGGTGAAATTTGAGGCATGAGGTAGGACGATATGAGATAGAATATGGTAGGCCATTTTATATTTGAAAAGAAGGCCATGAGCCTTGTTGGAGCGATTATTATGGAGGGGATGAAAAATTTCATCTTTGAGATCGTTAAAGTGATCGATCTCGAGAAATTCACACATTTCTTCATTGGACTCATAAATGCCATCGTTTCCTAGGCGTAATAAATTTCGTAGACGATCTAAACCGTAAACGAAAGGTTGTCCGTTAAATGATGAACGCAAGCGAAGTGCGCCATCATCCCTATCAAGAGCGAGGTTGTAATAGAATTCATAAACATTTTCGATGAAAAATGGCTCTTTGAGGGTTAGAATGGTTTCGAGATTTTGAAAACTTAGGCTTTGCATAACAAATGGAAAGCGTTCCGTGAATAGAGACATATTGAGAGTAAAATTTGACAATATACCTCTTTTGGCTATAGTAGCCGGATAGAGAGGCGGAAGAGGGCCGGAAGAGGCACCGGGGCCCGAAGGTGGAGCGGTGGAGGAAGAGCCGGTTCGGCGACCGCGAGGAATACGGGGCCGAATGAGTGGAGGCACGTACTCATCCTCGGGTTCATCAACGAGATGGGGTTGCTTAGATTGTTTGGTGCGAACCATAGTGAAAATGGAAAATATGGGTGATTTTGGAGGAGGAGGCGAAATTGAGAGAGAGAATTGTGAAGAGTGTGATGAAATTAGGGTTTTGAAAGGAGTTTTAACACTGAAAATCACAAAAACGATCGGTCGTTTTTGTGATACGATCGATCGAAAAAGATCTGAATTCTTCCAGAGAGTAAGACTAAAAAACGATCGGTCGTTTTGTGGAACGATCGGTCGTCTGTAGCAAAACAATAGCAAAAATATGTATGAAATTATAGCAATAGTCTGTAGAAGATCAATTTGTGGCACATTTCGACACAGATTTGGCAAGAAACAATAGCAAAAATACTGAAATATATGAAATTAGTCAAATATATGTATATTTCACACATCAAACATGCCTAACTCTCGTCGAATAAAGCAAAATTGTTCCTCATTAAGGGGTTTTGTGAAAATATCGGCTAATTGCCTATCCGTACTTATATATTCAAGAGTAATATCCCCTTTTTGGACATGATCCCGTAAAAAGTGATGACGTAAATTAATATGTTTAGTGCGAGAGTGTTGGATCGGATTTTTCAAAAGGTTTATAGCACTAGTATTATCACACAATATAGGTACACTATTAAAAGATAATTCAAAGTCGTTTAGTTGTTGACGCATCCAAAGGATTTGTGCGCAACAACTACCCGCGGCGACGTATTCCGCCTCCGCCGTGGAAAGCGCAACCGAGTTTTGTTTCTTGCTATGCCAAGAAACTAAAGCGTTTCCTAAGAAATGGCAAGTGCCACTAGTACTCTTTCTATCTAATCGACAACCGGCAAAGTCGGCGTCGGAATAGCCAAGCAATTCGAAAGAAGTATCATGAGGATAAAACAATCCTAAATTGCAAGTACCTACAAGATATCTAAAAATGCGCTTAACGGCTATAACATGCGATTCCTTAGGGCAAGATTGATACCTAGCACACAAGCAAACACTAAACATGATATCGGGTCTACTTGCGGTTAAATATAAGAGGGATCCAATCATACCTCTATAAAGCTTTTGATCCACGCTTTTACCCGATTCATCCTTGTCTAATTTTGTTGCCGGACTCATCGGAGTTCCTAGCGGCTTTGCATCGCTCATGTTGAATCGTTTGAGCAAGTCCCTCGTGTATTTGGCTTGATTGACGAAAATCCCGTCCTTTGTTTGTTTGATTTGCAATCCAAGAAAGTATGTGAGTTCACCCATCATGCTCATCTCGAATTCACCTTGCATACACTTAGAAAACTCCTCGCACATGCGAGCATTAGTAGCACCGAATATAATATCATCAACATAAATTTGAATTAAAAGCATATCTTTTCCATCCTTTTTAATAAAAAGAGTAGTGTCTAAAGTACCACGAGAAAAACCCTTTTTGATCAAAAATTTACTAAGTCTTTCATACCAAGCCCGGGGTGCTTGTTTTAAACCATAAAGTGCTTTTCGAAGTTTGTACACATGATTAGGAAACTCGTGATTTTCAAAACCGGGTGGTTGTTTTACATAAACTTCCTCATTAATAAAGCCGTTTAAAAATGCACTTTTAACATCCATTTGAAACAATTTAAAACGTTTAAAAGAGGCATAAGCAAGCAACATTCTAATGGCTTCTAGTCTTGCTACGGGTGCGTAAGTTTCATCGAAATCGATGCCCTCTTCTTGATTATACCCTTGAGCTACTAGTCTAGCCTTATTTCTAATAACTACCCCGGATTCATCCATCTTATTACGAAATATCCATTTCGTACCTATAATGGTTTTCTCACGCGGTCTAGGTACTAAGGTCCATACGTTACTACGCTCGAATTGATTTAATTCGTCATGCATAGCTAATACCCAACTCTCATCGAGTTCCGCTTCATGAATGTTCTTGGGCTCTAATTGAGACAAGAATGCAAAATGATTAACTATATTTCTTAAAGAAGAACGTGTATGCACTCTTTCTCCCGGGTTACCCAAAATTAAATCTTGCGGATGGTGATTGGCATATCGCCATTCTTGAGGCAAATCCTCATGAATGTGTACACTAGATTCTAAGTCCTTTTGAAGTACATCTATAGTGACTTCATCAACTACGGGTTCAACCTCTATTCTAGGCGTAGACTCTAAGCTAGATGCAACAAGATTGGAAGAAGATGCATTATGAAAAATATCATCATTAATATTATGAACAATTAAAGGCTTATCAATCGTCGGCAAATTCTCATCAAACGAGACATGTACCGACTCTTCCACCAATAAAGTTCTTTTATTAAAAATACGATAAGATTTACTCGATATAGCATATCCAACGAAAATTCCTTCGTCGGACTTAGCATCGAATTTTCCTAGATTATCCTTACCATTATTATGAACATAGCATTTACAACCAAATGCACGTAAATGAGAAATATTGGGCTTTCGCTCATTCCATAATTCGTAAGGTGTCTTTTTTAATATGGGCCTAATTAAGGCTCTATTTAAAATATAACAAGCGGAATTTACGGCTTCGGCCCAAAAATACTTTGGCAAATTATTTTCGCAAAGCATGGTCCGTGCCATTTCCTCTAGGGTTCTATTCTTCCTCTCAACTACCCCATTTTGTTGGGGCGTACGAGGGGCCGAAAAATTATGATCAATACCATTTTCATCACAATAAGTTTGAAATGGAGTATTCTCAAATTCCTTACCATGATCGGTTCGGATACTTTTGATCATATAACCCTTTCGTGTTTGGAGCTTTTTGCAAATAATAGAGAATTCTCTAAATGCTTCATGCTTATGAGTTAAAAACAAGACCCACGTAAAGCGACTAAAATCGTCAACCATGACGAAAGCATATGCACGCCCGCCAAGACTAAGTGTCCGGGAGGGGCCAACTAAGTCCATATGAATGAGCTCCAAACAACGAGTAGTTGATATAATATTTTTAGACTTAAAAGAAATCTTTGTTTGTTTGCCTAATTGGCAAGCGTGACAAAGTTTGTCCTTTATATAAGGAGTTTTTGGTAAACCTATTACCAAATCTTTACTAGAAAGTTTAGCAAGTAAATCAAGACTTGCATGACCAAGTCGTCTATGCCACAACCAACCATTGTCGTTGATAGTAACAAAACATTTGACTTCCTCATCCACCGAACTATTCAAATCAATCATATAGACATTATTTTGTCTTTGACCCATAAGAATAGTTTTATTATCCGAAATACAATGAATAATGCAATGCGATTTTTCAAAAATGACTTTGTGACCCAAATCACAAAGTTGACTAATACTAAGCAAGTTATGTTTAAGACCATCAACAAGCAATACATTATCAATAACGACATTAGATGGTTTAGAGATACTACCAATACCGATGATTTTGCCCTTGCTATTATCCCCGAAGGTCACAAAGCCTCCGTCTTTAGGTGCAAGAGTGGTGAATTTTGTTTTGTCTCCCGTCATATGTCTTGAGCATCCACTATCTAGGAACCACTTGTCCTCGTTGATTTTTGATCTCAAGCATACCTACAAGACAAAACGATCATTGGTACCCTAATCCATTTTTGGGTCCTTGAGGGTTAGAGTCTCGACCCTTTGGAATCCAAACCAAATCATTTCTACTTACTTTATACCTATTAGGGCAATATATATAATCCTCATAGTGGTCACTACGGTTGCAAGTAATACATTTTATATGCGAGATAGGTTTAACAAAACGATTATAAACTAGGTTCCTTTTATATGAATTGTTCTTACGGGAGTAACTTGGGGTTCTATTTTCACTTTTCTCCACTTGTTTGGTGAATAGATTTTTATGCTTAGACGCTAAGAGAGGGTTGTATCCTACACCGGTTTTATCATACGCGCCTTGTTGAGAAGCTAATATAGTGCTTAGCATTTACTACCTTTAGTGAACTTAGAGAGAGTGAGTTCGGCTCTCTCCGCCTTTTCTTTACAAGAACTTAGGTCTTTAACTAACTTATCATTTTCTAAGGTAAGTTCGGCATTTTTAGACGTGAGTGAGTCATTTGTTATAGCTAAGTTCTCTAGTTCGTCTTGTAAAGTAATTAACAATTTTCTAAAGGATTTGTTTTTACCTCTAGCTTTTTCTAAGGATTCTAACATATCATTTATATCAATTTCATCATCACTAGAAATAGAAGAGTTAGAGGAGTGAAAGCTTACATCCTCGGTATCGTTGTCTCTAGCCATGAGACATAGGTTTGCGACTTCTTCATTGTCGCTATCGGAGCTATCATCATCGCTCCCCCATGCGGCCAAAAATGCCTTCTTGTATTCCTTTTTCTTTCCGAACTTATCCTTTTTCTTCAAAGGACATTCGTTTTGCATATGGCCGGGTTTGTGACATTTGTAGCAAATGATTTCGTCCTTCTTGTTCGATTTGTCGGAAGGCTCTCCTTTATACTCCTTTTTCCGGAATCGTTGTCCACCCTTCTTTTTCCAACTTAGGAATTTGTTGTAGCGTTTGGCGAAGAGTGCCATCTCATCATCCTCACTAGATGAATCATTTTCGCTATCGTCATTTGTTGTGCATTTGAAAGCAATGCCTTTCTTCTTTTTCGAGTCATCCTCATGCTTTCGAGTCGTCATGTCGAGTTCATGAGTGCTTAGGGATCCAATGAGGTTATCGAGAGAGAGAGTGTTCATGTCCTTGGCCTCTTGTATGGCCGTCACTTTAGATTCCCACTTCCTTGGAAGACTTCGAAGGATTTTCGTCACCATCTCCTTGCTCGAGTATACCTTTTCAAGTCTTTTAAGATCATTAGTAATCTTAGTAAAACGAGTGAACATAGAAGCAATAGACTCGTCATCATCGACTTTAAATAATTCATAATCATGAATAAGCATGCTAATTTTAGAGTCCTTAACTTGACTAGTTCCTTCGTGCATAATAGCTAGCTTATCCCACATTTGCTTAGCGGTGTCACAACCGGAAATCTTATCGTATTCACTAGGCGAGAGCGCACAAGTGATGGAAGTCATGGCCCTACAATTTAGGGAAAACGCAAGGCGTTCATCGGTATCTAGTTCCTCTACAAGTTTATCTTCTCCATTTCTCCTAGGCGTTCTATAGCCTTTGCTAATACTTATCCATTGATCTATTTCATAACCACATAGAAAATTTTTCATTAGGTCTCTCCAATAGGGATAGTTAGTGCCGTCAAAGAATGGGGGCCTAGTTATGGATTTAGAGTCGGCGTATGAAGACATAGCGGATCTTTAAACTATAAAATCGTTAGATTTTTGTAAATAAAATAGCTAGGCTCTGATACCAATTGTTGGTCCGTAGGAGTCTAAACCTTAGAGGGGGGGTGAATAAGGTTTTCGTACGTTTTTCGCGGAATTAAATCTATGGGTATTTAACTAAGTTAATTAGTAGATTTTATAACCTAAACTTTTTCGTTACCAAATTAACGCTAAATAATATAAACAAGCAATAAATATAAGCGATAAATAAATACGTAAAGTAAAAGTTTAGGGAAAGAAATAACGCAAGATTTATAGAGGTTCGGCAAACCGCGCCTACGTCCTCTCCTCGGTATTTTCACTACCGAGTGTTTCACTAAAAATCTTCGTTTCAAGGTTACACCTTAACGAGCTTAATCAACCGATTACGCTCCCCCTCACTATATGAGTATCCCGAATAAATGACCTAGAGCTTTTAAGCTACACTTGCTTAAAAGCCTCTACCCAATTCACTCGCTCACTAATGAGTTTATAAAAATACTCTTTTACAAGTTTTGATTTCGAATCACTCACTAAATATTATCTCGATGTTTATACGATTACAATGAGAATATACTCGAGAATATTTTTGATTACAAGTGAGAAATGAGTAGTATAAGCTTGAAGGATTTCTTAGTAAGAATTGCTTAAAAGTTGTGAAAGCTTCGATTATCTTCTTCAAAGTGTTTTGGGGCTTTTATAGAGTCACAAAGGTGCAGCAATAAATTTCAGACCGTTGCTGGTTGGTGAGTTCATTCAATGCTGTTTTTGCAGCAGTTCGCCCCATTTTCAGGAATAGCTTAAAAGCTGGATTTTGAAATTCTACAGAAACGATCGGTCGTTTCTGAAAAACGATCGGTCGTTTTTCAATTGGACTTACTGGACAAAATGTGCACTGAAACGATCGGTCGTTTCAGATTAATGATCGGTCGTTTTTGCTGAGTGCTCACTGGAAGAAATCATCAATAAAACGATCGGTCGTTTTATTATGGCGATCGGTCGTTTTTGTCCTATGCTCACTGGAAGGATTTTTTGCATTCATGATCGATCGTTTAGGGTTGATCAGTCGTTTTTTTTTTATGTTCTGGGTTATATTCGGTTTTCTCGACAAACTTCGAAACCCCGTAACTAATTCGTTCCAACTCCGATTTAGGTTCCGCTTGAACCAATGGCTTCGTAATTACGCATTCAATCATTTAGACCCTTTAACACACTCGATAAATGATTAGTACGCAAAACGAGCTTTTATCATGTTTTACAAATATTGTTATCATCAAAATAATCGATTAGAAGAAACTACGTTCAACAAATAATAATTCAATTTTTTAATCATAACCAAACACACATTTAATCATAAACCAAACAATAATAATTCAATTTTTTAATCATAACCAAACACACATTTAATCATAAACCAAACAATAATAATTCAATTTTTTAATCATAACCAAACACACATTTAATCATAAACCAAACAATAATAATTCAATTTTTTAATCATAACCAAACACACATTTAATCATAAACCAAACAATAATAATTCAATTTTTTAATCATAACCAAACACACATTTAATCATAAACCAAACAATAATAATTCAATTTTTTAATCATAACCAAACACACATTTAATCATAAACCAAACAATAATAATTCAATTTTTTAATCATAACCAAACACACATTTAATCATAAACCAAACAATAATAATTCAATTTTTTAATCATAAACCAAACACACATTTAATCATAAACCAAACAATAATAATTCAATTTTTTAATCATAACCAAACACACATTTAATCATAAACCAAACAATAATAATTCAATTTTTTAATCATAACCAAACACACATTTAATCATAAACCAAACAATAATAATTCAATTTTTTAATCATAAACCAAACACATTTAATCATAAACCAAACAATAATAACTCAATTTTTTAATCATAAACCAAACACACATTTAATCATAAACCAAACAATAATAATTCAATTTTTTAATCATAACCAAACACACATTTAATCATAAACCAAACAATAATAATTCAATTTTTTAATCATAACCAAACACATTTAATCATAAACCAAACAATAATAACTCAATTTTTTAATCATAACCAAACACATTATCAACAATTCAAATTAACCAAACAAAATAAAAAAACATGCAAAAATGGGACAAATATCAACAATTATTAAAATTTCTATAATTAATATAAACAAACAACAAACAATTATATATAGCTAAGTGAATTATGGTTTTGCATATTTTATATATTTTTTCCTATTTTACAAATTAAAATTACAAAAAATAAAAAAACATGCAAAAATGGGACAAATATCAACAATTATTAAAATTTCTATAATTAATATAAACAAACAACAAACAATTATATATAGCTAAGTGAATTATGGATTTGCATATTTTATATATTTTTTCCTATTTTACAAATTTAAATTACACAAAATACATAATAAATTAGAGAATAAAAGATATAACTTCAATTATGGATAAGTTTGATTGATGATTTGGGGTGTTTTGTTAATAAATTTGATAGTTAATGTGGTTGATTGATTTGGATGATTTTTTGGGTTGAAAATTGGGGGGTTTTGAGAGAAAGAGAGAGAGTGTAGAATAAAATTTTATTTTTTTTAAAAAAAACGAAAGTTTCTGTTTTTTCCAGGGACTGTCTGTGTAATTTTCGCGCAGGGACTGACTGTGTAATTTTGAAAAACAGGGACTGACTGTGTAATTTTGAAAAAAATTACACAGACCGTAGATTTAATCTACGGTCTGTATCATTTAAGCCAAACCGTAGATTTAATCTACGGTTTGTATTAAATGATACAGACCGTAGATTAAATCTACGGTCTCTGCGTAAAAACAGAAATTTTGTAGTACTTTAAGTGCACCTCTTACCAAATATCTAAGTATCCTAGTGGTCAAATATTAAATCATAAATAATTAGCCATCAACAGGCGAGGCTTTGAATCTCCCTTTCTTGCCTGCCATTTCTTTTGACTGAATATGTAACTTGTTGCCTTTGAAATGATCTATAATTACAGTATTTTTATTTTTAAGCTTCCTGTTTTACGTTGTTATAAACTATTTATTTTAGTTTTACATTTTAAAAATGTAATAAATTTTTCTAAAAACATTGTATAACATTATAATGACTCCGAAAACTTCACAGTACCATGCCCTTTAGTTTATTACTTGGACTAAAACAAATAGTATATGGTTTGGAATCAATAAAAGTACACTCACAAACAAATATATCTGCTATGTATGTTCTAATAAACCATTTATTTTGATTTTTACATTTTAAATGAAATGACTTTGTCTAAATATTGTATTGTGATTCCAAAAACTTTACGGACACTGAAAATTTAAACCAGGTCGCTAGTTTATTATTGAACTAGATAAAATTAAAGTATATGGTGTCGAATCTATTAAATGAAGTTAGAAAAAAAATATTTCTTATGTTGTATTGTATAATTAATCAATGAAGCTCGTTGAAAAATGTGAAACATCATTTGCAATCCGGTTATCGTGGCTAAATACATAAAATATTTTCATTATTTTGTGTTCCGCTTAATTAAATTTCTGGCTCCGCACCTGCCTGAAAGTATTATAAAATCCAAAAAGTGCATCTATTTATGACCAGGTCATAGAATAAAAAAAAAATCGCATGGCTTTAGCAGGAATCTTGGTAACACCAATTAGATTTTAGACTAGCTAGTAGCAGCAAGCCAGCAACCACTTTATTTGGCACGGGTTGTTCATTTTATTTTATCATTACTTTTAAGGATGAATGGAGTTCATGAGTATGCCTACCTATATGTAATTTCGTTTTTCTTCCCACATCTAGTAAGTGTTACATAAAATATAATGTTCATGAATATGCCTAACTAGATGTTATTTCATTTTCCTCCATATCTACTAAGTAATTATAAAATATCATGTACATATTAATTAACGTCCTTCACTGAATCCGTTGTATAAGTTTAGACTAACATCAATGTATATTATAAACTCGAAATCCTTATTTGTAAAATTGATTATCTTAGCCAAGTAAAAATGATTTTCGCGAACTAAAAGAGTAAGGTTCGACGACTTGACTCGTTAATTAGAACCCAAACTATATATATAGTGGAGTGATAGTTGTCCCGAAGTAATGGTTTCCTTTTTTCATTTATGAAAATAAAATTGAAAACCAAATTACAAGCACAAATTACAAATTATACAAATCAATGATGTACAATGGTGCAAGTCATGGTTTTATGTATAGCGAATCAATGCAGGATATAGATCAGTATGTTATAGCTCCAGATACAATTTAATTTAAAAGGAAAAAAATCCTTTATCAATACGAGCTAGATGAACATGCATGTAGATATGAATCAATTGACAAACTGACCAACTTTAATTTTTACCCACTTCTGGTTCGATTCTTCAAAGACTATATCAAATTAATATGTATATAGTAAGTAGTATCATTCTATTATAATAAGCCAACCCAAGATAAATGAGGCTGCCAAATTTTGCCCATTTTTTTCAAAAATACCCCTATATTTTTTTATTAATTACAATAATACCATACTCACATAAAAAAATAAAAAAAAATAACAAAAAATAACAACTAATAACATTATGTGTCCCTCTTTAACATCCAAACATTATTTTAAGTCTTATACTATTTTTTTTGTATTATCCACGTATTTGTATCATAACTACACTTATTTTTTATATTTTAATTGCATTACGCGTCACACACGCAACGCGTGGGACACGATTACTAGTATTAATTATATTTATGGTCTCATCCAAAAGTATAAGTAGTGGACAATGAAATGCAAATAATACTACTTCAAATTGGTACTTTCAATTTTAAAAAAGTAACTTACTTCCTCAATACGGCATTAAAGGGGTCAAATGATACCTTAAACTTTAATAAATACATAGATGGATATCATTTGTGTGTTGTAGACTCAAGGCACTCGTGTTCATCACGATCCCTGTCAATCTGACTTATAGTGGACCTGGTGTACAAAGTGTTCAAGAATGAATAATTATTTTCCAGAAAATAATAATATATAGTCTCCTCTGGTTGCGTTATTACTAGTAACGGGACTATGAATACATTCGGACTATGACGGAATAAGAAATGAATGTGCAATTAATAATACATACATGAAATATCAATGAAGTGTTTGTTTGATTTTTATTGGGGTTGGACTATTTTACAAATTTACATTTATATCTATAATAAATAAACTTGCAAAATACACACACATATATATATATATATATATATATGTGATTTTAATATATATACCACACCCACCTTTACTATAAATACCCTTATTTTCCAATACCGCACCTCCCTATTACTTCGAATAACTCCATTTCTCATCGTTTCTAATCACATGTTACTAATAGTAACGCCTCCACTTTTCGTACCAAACACACTACTTGTGAGTCCGACGCTATTTCTAATCTCATCCATTCTAATCTCACCCCAACATAACATCAAACAAACGAGGCCTATCTGTATAAACTGCTATACAATAATACAAATGATGCTTTCGACACATGTGGGATATGTCGGGGACCTTTTTTGGAACCTCGATCAACTTCAGGTCCAATAGAAGCAAGCCCTCGGCATTGCATTCACTGCAAATGAAAGACTACAAGAACATCAATCTACTTCATTTTGGTTTTAACTTTGAAACTTTGAGCATGTCATTCAAAATTTTTACAGCTAATCCGTCATTTAATCGTTTAAGCTTAACCGGGGAGTGCGTAAAAGTTCTATAATTAGGTCACTCGGAAGTGAACCTATTATTGTTCGAACTTTTAAAATATGTATCAGCATTATCCCTTCCAAATACCCGTACTTACACCAAAATGCAGCTATTAAAGAAGCCACCTAACATCCTCCAAAAACAATGAATATAAGGCTGATTTGAGTCATAGAATCACAGCTTGCAATTGTAGTTGATTAAGAAGTGTCTGCTATTTACACATGAAAAGTTTAACATCATGTGTTGAGTTACTTTATCAGCTTGCTTATGTATATACTACTATATATTTAGCTTGGAAACAAAGTACCTTTTTATTGGATGCGATTTATACACATGATCGAAGAAATAACGGAACAGCAGTGTTGACAATGTTTTACCATACATCAACGAAGCAATGGAAAAAAAAAGTTACGTAAAATGAATCATTTTTCGGCTTAAATTAGGACTGGGTAATGAAGAAGTAAAAAGGTTAGCATAACATGCCATACTCGAGCAAAATTACAGTTTTAGTACAACATGGTTTCGACAAAATTGCTCCCCTGAACCTAGATATCATTGCAGTTGAGCAATCCACGCGCTGTAATTTCCTACAAAAGTTGAAATAGCAGAAACAAAAAGCAAGTTCTTGTTCAGTAGACCTACTTCTGTTATGGTGCTTCTGTTAGGGTTAAAGGACTACATTGCTAAAACTACTTCACAGCCTTCTGAATATCAGTGTTTTAAAAATCGCGCTTTAAAGCGCTAAAGCGCGATAAAGCATTATGGGAAAAGAAAATGCATACGCTTTTTCGCTGGTAAAGCGCTATTAGTGCGCCTTTTGCGCTTATATCACGTTTTTTATGCTAAAAAGCACGTTTTTCAGGATTTGTAGTTCTTTTTTTTTATTTGTCCAAAATAATACGAAAACGCCGTTGATTTAGGGTTAGCAATTTTATGAAAAACATAATTCCAAACAAATTTTATCACTTGTGCTAGTGATACTTAATCGTTCATTTTGACGAACTACAACATTTGAAAATTTTAAGTACTAGAAGATTTAAATTCGTTTGTTTTTTGCTATTTATGAAATATTTCAATTTTGCTTATATAGAAAATCGTAAAATGATGTTTTCAAAATATATATTAAACATGTATATTTTTTTTGGATATTTCTAACATGTATATTTTTTACTATAAAAAATTTACGCTTTAATGTTTTAAAGCTATACTTTTAGTGCTTTTAGTGTATCTCTCGATAAGACGATTTAATCAAATTAACGCTTTTAAAACACTGCTGAATATACCACAATTGTTTCTGAGATTACTCTTTACATTTACTTTAACAGTGCCCATAAAACCAATCAACAACAACAGCAAAAACGGAATAGTACGTCATGAGCTCTAAAGGCTGTTTTAAGACTCTGGACCATGCAGATTATGTCAAATATCTTGCAACTGTGTTGAACATCTTCGTTTTTAATTAGGACCGTAGATATAACTAGAAGCAGAAGCTAGCAGAAGAAGGGGCCGATTCCTGCTCATCAGACAAGTTTATGTAAAAGAAACCACAATTGAGGGAAAAATAGGAGTCAAAGTCCGATGCACTACAAAATAATGTTTGATTTAGTGAGAAACCAAAGCTGTCACAAGTCTGTCGCTAATTTAAAAAACTGTCACAAATCTGTCGCAAATTGACTAAACTGTCACAAATCCGTCACAAAAACCGTCGTTAATAAGCTCGTAACAAAAAATACCGTTACTAATACCGTCGCTATTTGAATATTTTTTTGTAGTGATGGGTTGTTAGTTATGACTCAAATTAGAAATGAATACATAGTCGTCACTGGGACTTCCTAGGTCAGAAATGCAAACCGTCCGATGGGTTATTATCTGAAATGCAAATTGTTGATACAGATGATCAGATCACTACAAAAAAATACTTAAATAGCGACGGAATTAGTGACGGTATTTTTTGTTACGAGTTTATTAGCGACGGTTTTTGTGACGGTTTTATGACAGTTTAGTCAATTTGTGACGGCTTTGTGACAGTTTAGTCAATTTGTGACAGACTTGTGACAACTTTTGACTCTCATTAAATCAAACATTATTTTGTAGTGGATGGACATTCCTAGGTCAGATTCCTAAATTAGAAGGCATTATAAAGCTCAACATATATATATATATATATATCTTTTTAACTTTTCACACTTAATTACTATCAAAATAAATAAATAAATAAACATGACGGTTTTAGTACTTAGAGCCAGGGCAATTCGACTTGTATATATATTCATCTATGTGAATTATTTATTTGATTAAATAAAAAATGACGGCGTTAGTACTTAGTAGGGGTCGCACCACAGACAAGATAAACTGTCTTTTTGTTAAAATGCACTATGCATGTGGCCATTAAATGTATGAGATGATGATAACTAAACAAACTCTAATGTTATGTTGTGAATAAGGTCTCGTCCTAAGAAGAAAGAAGAAAATAGAAAAATATAAAAATATACATATTATTGGTACTTAATTATAAAAAAATACATATCATAAATCTCTTTTAAAATTTAGTACACATGCTACATGATAGTATTACATATGTTACATGATGATACTTATTTTACTCTTAATTTTTAAATTTGATGCTACGTGATGCTGCATATTATATGTACTAATCAATGATTAACCTGAAATGTAACAAAGATACATTTACTTCTATGTTACCTTTTCTTTTAACCAGAAGTCCGATTCTGGTTTCGCAATCTTGTTTATAACTCATGATGATTGGAAGAGCATATACAACATTCGAAACTCAACCGGTCGGATTATCACAAATACTCACAATCCTGGCCAATTTACAAACTACAATATCTTTTTTTTAATTATATAACAAACAAAAAACAACATCGGTCATTCTAAAACCTCAAAAGATAATATATATACATACATATAACACACCCACCAACCGCACACATAATAATCTAATGACTATTATCGTCCGCAATTGCATAACTTTGGAATCCTTACAATAAAATAATTGGACCTGAAAATTTACGACAAAATTTACGCTAAAAATCCATCTTTGAGATAATTTATACTCTAGCCTTGGTAGCGAAATTCAAATATCCAAAGGTTACAAACCAAACATAAATAATAAGAAGTTAACTAAAGTAAAAAAAGACATAACATGAAAAAGCCAAGTCGGACTCTCTCTCTCTCCGTGTGCACCTCCAACCTTATTAGAGTATATTGGCCTTATGTATCACTTTTATATTACAGTTTACCTAATTGCATTATGTCAGTAGTGTTAAGTGTCTACTTTTCTATTTCATATAGGTCAAGGTGTAATTAGTGAAAGTCTGTAACTAACATCGGTTATAGATACTCACTCCAATTGTATTTCAATATATATAATAAAATTAGTGTTTTTTGAGCTTGTTTCTCTCTCTAGATATGGTGATTTTGCCGTTCTACATGGTATCAGAGCTTTATTTTACTCTTTCCGCTGCGATTATGACATAAACATTGGTTTGATACTACTCTTTTCTTGTTTATTAGTCCTCAATTTCGTTATTTTGGGGTATTATTGCTTTTTCGTGCATATTTGGGTCGAGTAATCGAGATATTCGACGAATCATTTAATTTTTTTTTGTGATATTTTTTGGTTATCTTCGCAATTACTAGTTGTGTGTGGAATTTAGTTTTTTTTGCGTATAAGTTGTTTGATTAATTGCTATAGTTGCTATATTGAGGAATTGGAGTTTTGAAATTGGGTATTATTGTTTAAGTTCTTGAAAAATGGGTGAATCTGGTGGTGTTAATCAAATACCACATGTACTTTCTACTATGAATCCGTATTATATTGGGGCAAATGAGAATACTAGTAGCAGTTTGGTTAATCTTGCTTTAAATGAGTCTAATTTCTACTCTTGGAAAAGGGATACGGAAATAGCTATTGGAGCTAAAAATAAGTTAGCTTTTGTCAATGAAACCCTAATTTGTCCACCTGTAGAGGATCAATAGCATTCTGCCTAATTGCAATGCAATTTGATTGTTACGTCCTGGATAATCAACTATGTTTTTATGGAAATTGGTCAATACATTCTCTATGTGGATTCAACTGCTAAGATGTGAATAGAATTACATGTGACATTTTCTCAAAGTAACGAGGCCAGAATATATGAGTTGCATAAGAAATTTTACTCTTTGACCCAAGGGGATCTTACGGTTGCAGCCTATTTCACAAAAAAATAAAGACCATGTGATACTATCTTGTTGTTCTCAGTCCAATACCTAAGTGTAACCGTGGAGGAACAACAAATTGCACTTGTAGGTTTATTATGTATGCAATTTTTTCTAGGGAACACAGGGTATTCAAAATGTTCTTTTTTATGGGCATTGCATAGTCGTTGCTCCGTCGTCGACGGGCATCTTTTCCGGCGGTGACGTTGGCCAACCACTATATGTATATATATACATACATATGTTATATACATATATTTATATATGTACATATATGTATATTAGGAGAGAGAGAAACATGGGGATTGGAAGAGAGAGAGAGAGTTTGAGACTGCGCAAATATCCGAATTCATCGCTGGAGAAGATGACTGCCATGGTTATGCCGCCGCCGACAAATTAATTTTCAATCATTGGTTAGTTGGAAATTCATTTAGTCTAAGCCTTTCAATTAATTTTCAATTACCATCTTTTACACATTTGGTAAAAATAAATTATGGTTATACTTATTATTTATAATTGCAAGTGAGAAAGAGTTTTTAATTAAGTTAAGTAGGACAAAATAATTGAAATAAACTAAAAAATAATATATAGGCCTATTATTTGAGATTGTTTTGTTTCGTATTTATGTAAATGGAATATTTGTAATAATAAGTATGGTTTTGTAGTTGATTTTATAAAGTTTTATGCCGGAACTAAAATAAACTCGATAAAGTTTTGAAACCCGTAAAAATTTATGCGGCCATTAAAAAACGTTTAACCAACTATGATTGAACTAATGACTATTATCTATCTCGTAAATGTAAATATTTTATATCAAAACAACAAATTACTAAATAAACCGTTAATGTTGTATTGAATTAAATTAACATATAATAATTTTTTTAAGGGTTAATGCCCAATTAATGGACGGTACTATCGCCTTTTAACGAAAATGTAACAAGTATTATGGAAATTTCCAATTCAGTCACTGTATTAACCAAATGAGACCAATTTAGTTTATTCCGTACGTCCTGTTTTCTGTTAGAAATAAGGATAATAAGTTAATTTCACATTAAAAACAAAAATAAAATAAAACTCTCACCCTCTCTCTGTCTCCTTCTCTCTTATATATATATATATATATATATATATATACATACACCACTATACACACATACATATATATACATACATACATAAATTTGCATGTTTTAATAAAAAATAAAAATAAATACATATACATATATACATACATCGGTATATATATATAGAGAGATCTGGTGGGATAAGGGCGGCGGGCTAGGGGCGGCGGCAGTAGGACGGTGGGTGGTTGGGGGTGGTGGTTGGGGGTGATTGTTTGTATATGTATATGTATATAAATACATTTACACACACATCAATATATATATATATATATGTTTATATATATATAGATTTAATATATATATTTATTAATTTATATGTTTATATATACACATCTAGTATGCTTTATTTGGTTTTATGTTTTTATTTGTTTAAATATATATTTATTATGTATATATTGATGTATATTTTGATATATATAAAATTTAATATATATACAAATAAACTTAGTGTATTTTATTTGGTTGTATATTTTTAATATGTTTATATATGTATATATATTTAGTTGGGAAATGGTAATTATATATATTTATTTAGTGGGGTAATGTCAATTCTGTAATTTTTTTGTTAACATATGGTAATTTTTTAATCACATTTTTTTTGTTATTTTTAATTTTTAATTTAAAAAAGCAGCAACGGACTTATATTTTTCAAACGGTAACATTCTCCCCCTCTCTCTATATATACTATTAGCCTGCGCATATTTCTCTCATTAATTTTCTCTTTTATTATTCCATCTCTCTCTATATACTTATATATATATATATATATATATATACCCGCAGTGGAGAATGGAGACGATTCATCTTCGTCAGCGAGAGATACTTCTTCGCAAGGTTATATACTCAGCCTACTCTTTATCATCATCCCCTGTTTATTTGTATTCTTGTTTTATTTTATTATATGTTTTTTATTTAGATTGATTCGATTTCTGTTTTTGCTTGCTTACGTTTTTATGTGAAACTAATGGATTGATTTTGGGTTTTTAATTGCAACTTTAATTAAACTTAACCTTTTACTGATTTTGGGTTTCTACTGATTGATTTTGTGTACTTTATTGCAAGTTTTATTGATTTCGACCTAGTTCCTGTTTTCTGTAAATTAATTAGATTGAAAACTCTAATTAATTTGTATCCATTGAAATTGGTTTCTCTTATTGCTATTTAAATTGATTTCGATCTGGTGTTTTGTCTGAAGTAATTAGATCTAGTGTTTTGAAAACCCTAATTAATTTATACAAGATTGATTTTGGGTATTTAATTGCAACTTCAATTTATTCTAATCTGGCTATTGTTTTCCGTAAAGAAACTCAGATCTAATTTTTGAAATTCCTAATTAGTTTTGATGTATTGATTTTGGGTTTACTTCTTTGCAACTTAACTGTTTTGGGTATTTAATTGCAACTTCAATTTATTCTAATAATTGGACCGAACTGAACTGATTACAATTATTTTGTGTTTTTTTCGGTTTTGGTCTTTTTATTTTTTGGACCGAACCGAACCGAACCGGTTTATTTCGGTCCGGTTTCGGTTTTTTTCAATTTTATTTTTGGTTTTTCGGTCTTTTTCGGTTTTTCCGATTTTTCGGTTCGGTTTTATTGTAAACCGAAACTGACTCGAAAAAGTTCCGGTTTTTCGGTTTCGGTCTTTTTCGGTTGGGTTATCGGTTCGGTTCGGTTTTTCCGGGTTTTCAGTCTTATTGTGTCTTTTTTCAACTTAATCGAATTGTATATTGTTTGATTTAAAAGCATTAACACATCTCAAGAACTTTAGGGCCTGGTTACAAGCTAATGCTAACTAGCTCGGCTTTTATTTATTTATGTTTGCTTATCAGGGTTTTCGAAAGCTGAAGTCAATGGGACTTTCTTGAGGTGGCCATCCTTGAATAAAATGCATTGAATTGACAAAATCTAATAGTGTTTTGCATGATAATTTTTCTTACTTTTTTCCCGGTCATATATTACTGACCTTTTCAATCTGGGCTTTGGTTCGTGTTTGTAATTTAATTTGTGAAGATTTGTATCTGTGTTTTGTTATATTGCACTGATTGTTTGCGAGTTTATCAATTTGACGTTGGTCCTGTTATTGATTTGATTTTAATGGTATCATGATTTATTTCTTAGTTTAAAAGAACCCTTACTGTTGTTTATTTTATGGAATAGATGCAGAATATTGGTATACCAAGCCAAACCAAACCAAACCAAAACAAAACAAAACAAAACAAACCCCGTTGATTGGAAGAGATGTTTTTCCACATATTGATGTTTGCTCCTACTTCTGTGTACTTTTATGTTGTATCTAGTATCTACTGTCAGGTTAATTTGTTGGGAAATGGCAAGATTAAATTTGTTGCTGCCCTATTTGGATTTTTCATGGCTGATAGATCTCTGGTTGTAAAGGTAACTATTACCAATGTTTAATTTTCTAAGTCTAATTGAAATGTTGGTTTATGATTAAGAATAGGCAAGTGAACCATTTAAACGTAAATAGACTGATGGGACAGTAATACACTGATCATTCAACTAAAGTAGTGAATACGTTGCTTTCCAGTAGACTAATAACTTTCTGACTCATTCGCTTGTTTCAGTTGTTCATTTGTTTGGCTAAAATTTAAAAACCATGCTGCAAATATTGTGTCTATTAATATATTGAATATGCTTTGATTATGTATTTCGGCACTTAATAGAGAACTTTGTTATAATTCCATCTGTTCAAATTTTTTATCTTGATTATTTTAACATACCTCTTCTTTTAGAGGATTCCTGAAGCCTGAGGATTATGGGTTGAGGAGGGTGAACTGAAGCCTGAGGATCCTCCTCAAACCTTAATGCGCAAGCCTTGTGTACTGGGTTTTCTTTTTTTAACCATTTTTAATCTTCTTTTGTTAATATACCAATGGATAGCAACTTACATTAATAAGATCATTGGTATTAAATTTTTGTTATCCAGATAATTGGTCTGGGACCTGGGTGAACCATATCTTTTATTCAGCGCCATTCAAATTTTTTAAACTTTATCATTCAGTGAGTTGTCTTTTGGGAATATAAGCTCATTTTTAGTCTAAAGTTAATGCATTTTGGGAAATTTAGTTTATGCAAAAATTCACTTGCTTCTTTCTTTTGGGTTGAGGAGGGTGAACTGAAGCCTGAGGATCCTCCTCAAACCTTAATGCGCAAGCCTTGTGTACTGGGTTTTCTTTTTTTAACCATTTTTAATCTTCTTTTGTTAATATACCAATGGATAGCAACTTACATTAATAAGATCATTGGTATTAAATTTTTGTTATCCAGATAATTGGTCTGGGACCTGGGTGAACCATATCTTTTATTCAGCGCCATTCAAATTTTTTAAACTTTATCATTCAGTGAGTTGTCTTTTGGGAATATAAGCTCATTTTTAGTCTAAAGTTAATGCATTTTGGGAAATTTAGTTTATGCAAAAATTCACTTGCTTCTTTCTTTTGGCAGGGAGCAGTTGGTGGTATGGAACCATCAATCAAAATATGGAATCTTGACGTGATCTGTGGATTATACCTTATATCTGAGTAATATTGAGGTTTATTGACGCTACTGATGTTTCCAAATTCGATTTTTTTTCCAAATTCTTTGTTTTTCTTGTACTTCTCAGATCGATGAAGTTCTACCGTCATTGGTGTTGGGATTAGAAATCGTACAAGTACAAGGAAGACAGCTACACTGTTGCTCTACCTGGTTTTGTCTGGAACAAGGATTATAGGTGCGTTTTTTTAATCTATTTGTTTTATTTGGGTATTTCTTATGTTTTATGGAAGTCAAGTATATTGCATGTGGATTATCCTTGTGCAAAGACATACTTGTGAGTACTAGTGCTAATAAAGTGGTTTAAGTATTGAGATGTAGCTACTGGGAAACGCAATAATACTATTTCTCATCATAACGGCAAGGCAAAAGACATACACTCATACACCATAGGCTGAAGGAACTAAAAAACATGTGTCTTTTATTCTTTATTTTGGCATGTTGCTATATGATATGCCTGCCTATTCTGGCTAATCCATGGAATTTTCGTGTAATTGTTCATTATTTTAAAAAAACCTATGTGTGTAACAAGCTGAGCCGAGTAAATGACATGTGCTTGCTAAAAGAGAAGTTTGCCGAAGTGATCTTTTGAGGTGAAGAGGCTGTATTTAGTGATATACTGCAGTTGTTTAAAAAGTGGTTCAATGTTTATATTTATTGTAGTTGGTGTCCGCTTAAAGACTGAAAGTCTCTCACCTGTGCATCAAGTTGTTTAGTTAGTCATTTAAAAGACATCAGGGTATGCAAAAAACTAAAACAGGTCATAAATTATTTTTCACAGAAATTCAAGGGAGAAATCATTTTATCATGGATTTGGTCTTGTTTATGACTTGTAAATTTTACAAAATTAGAAGTTGAAATGAAGATGCCTCGACTTTGTTAGCGAATTTTGCTCTTTTATTGGTTCTTAGATTTTCGCTACGATGGATACGCTGCAGCAGTCACATGTTTATTTTTCCGGAAATGTGCTGAGGATCCTCTGTGTTACTCCAATATTGATCTAACTACAGAAAATCCCAAGATCAATAATCTAGTTGTGTCTACAATGGTTAATCGAGCTGGTAAAGGTCTCAGGTAAGAGTTCACGTGTATATCCTTATACTCCTTTTTTCCTTTTAAGCCGCATATAAAATGCAATTAAGCATGAACTGATGGTAAAATGTACAATGGTCACTCTAGCTGGTCAGGTTACATGGGTACCATTTGTTGTTATTTTTTGTTTCCGTTTATTTTTGTTGTGGGTGTGTCCGAAGTCAAGAATTGCATATTAAAATTAACGTAATTGTAGACTCTTAACCATTCACAATTGCACACTGTCGAATAGCGATAAGAAGAGTCTTACCACTGACTAGCTCCCGTGTAGTGCTTAGTCGGAAAGTTTGATTTTCTTTATACTTTATATAAGTGAAGTGATCTGCAATGAGCGTATGTGGACTTTGAAATTCGTAAGATCTTCGTCCTGTTAATAGATATTGTAATACTGGATATAGTATGCAGTTCCGCTAGCAGAAGTGTCAATATGAAACTTGTTAACTAATCAGAAATTTCTAATAGCCTGTAGAAAGTGTTTTCAAAGCGTTTTCTGACAGCATGTTCATAACCTTTTTCAGAAGATGCTTATGTCGATATTCTATTCTATGAATTAATGAATGTTATAAACCTGTCTATTTTCTTGTAAATTCTTTGATACACGGTCAAGTGTTTCTACTGCAAAAACTTTTGTTTGTGTGTAGGTCACTTAAACTTGGAATAGTGGCTGGTAAATGTTCATCAACAGAAGGTTTGGACACTGCCATGAGCTCTAGGGATGTATCTGGTTCTTCTTGGACTGATAAGAGATCTAGACTTGGAAACGAAACGTCTAGGCTGACCAGATCTTATTTGACCTCTTTGTGTGAGAATGGAGGTGTTCCTGGGTAAATTCCTAGTCAGAATCTTTTACTTTATAGTTTCTTTAGTCATTTTTACCTCTCTTTTCATTTTACTCCCCTTTTCTTCTGTTTGGTCCTGTGAGTAGAAAAAGGTTTGTTGGCAATGGCAGAGCATATTACTGTTCCGAGATTGCCGCATATCAAATGTTACTTTGCGGGCTTACCATTTACATAACACATTATTTTTGAGCTGTTTTTATTATGAAAACTAATCAGAATATAGTATTTTGTGAACTGTGGGCTTGAGTGGCAACCCGACCCCCCATAAAGCTCCTTCCCTTTTTTGATGGGGTAGGACAAATTTTAGGGTAAATCGGTTTGTACGAAGGATAGGTTGAAGTAATAGACAGAGAGAGAAATCGACTATCATCTTAGTGGGGTTTTTTTTCTTCTTTCTGATTTCTAATTGGAAGGGCATTTTTGAGGAGGATGCACCTTTACAATATTGGAAGGATGGATAATGCAGCTCTTAGTACAGCATTATCTGCCTTCCCTTCTCTCCGCGATCTAGAAGTTGTTGGCCTGTAAGTTCGATAATTGTTGATTATGCCTTTTTACTCCCCTCATTTGTTGGCTTCAGAGCAGTATGCATTAAACTGCTACATTTTTCACTTTGTTACTTTTTACTTCTGGAAGTGTGGCAGGAAATATACTTAATCAGTTTTTTTCCCAGCTGACTTCATGCTATGGTCATTTTATGTCTTAATTCATGCAAATTTTCCATAATATTCATTTTATCGCTTATTATTTTGCTAGTACCAGATGGTTCCATGAATTTTAGTTCTTTTTCGCAACTTCTTCTTTGATACGTTAAGCAACTAGAATAATGGTATTTTGTAAACTAGAAGGTTTAAATAATGATTTTGTTTCCTGGTGGTCACGTATTTGAGTGATTATTTATTTGAAGATTAGAAAGGAGAAACGGTTAAAATGCAGTATATTAGAAAAGAATAATGATTGCTTAAAATGCTTTTACAGTTGCTATTAGAGCCTGAAGACATTGAACACAAAATCCTAATTAAGGATGTTGATAGACACTAGACGGGGCTAATTAATTTTTCTCTTCTATAAATTCCCATTTTTGAATCATGCATATGGTTGAAAGGATATATTATTGTCTAGCTAGTCTTCTTCTGCCTTCACCTGCATGTGTAAACTTCTGTGAAACTTTCTTTCATGACAGCCATGTTGAACTGAGCTCGATGTTGGAATATGTGAGTATAAATTATTGTCTAGCTAGTCTTCTTCTGCCTTCACCTGCATGTGTAAACTTCTGTGAAACTTTCTTTCATGACAGCCATGTTGAACTGAGCTCGATGTTGGAATATGTGAGTATAAATTGCCATTTGATTGAGCGCTTGCATTTTAAATCTTCAGGAAATGGTATTTTCCTTTTCAATAGACATTGAACATTTTCCTTGTAAATCTTAGATTTCTGGGATGGTTCCTCACTTGCTCAACTTTAATTTTGAAGGAAGTGATGATAGTTTGCAAATGGCGACCTGCCGTGATCTTGTGAAAACTGTCCTCATGTAGCCTCTTTAGCACTAAAAGGCTTCAAATTGCATGACTGCAAAGTTCACATACTTGTTAAGGTATTTTGCTGAACATCATTGCTTTGTTACTTCGGTAACTATGCCACCAGACATGCTGTAAAGTTGCTAGCTTTCCTTGCCAAATGTGAGCCCAACCTCTCAAGTTTCATGGGTTAACATCCTTCTGTTAACGGGGAACATCCCATGCTATTCCATAAACTAAAAATCCCTAGATGATCTTCTAGACTTCTTCATTCGTTAAACTTTTTTTTTCCACTTCTATTCCCTCACTGATTCGATGAGCGGTACCCCCTGTGCATTCGATGAGCGGGGGTACCCTGTGCATTTGATGTTTTCTTGACGAAACAATAGTACGACTAGATCAGTTTAGTGTAATATATTTATCGATGTGAATTAAAGAGTCATGTTTAGCTGTCTTGTCGCTTTTTCTTTAAAATATACAGGTTCCTTCTCCCTAGTTTGACCCGCCAAAAATAATCATGAGACAAAAATGACATCGCCAGGTTAATTGGAAATTTTCTGTTAATCAGTGTTAAGTGTGAAGATATGTGCTTTATTTTAAAAGTATTATTATAGCCCAATAAAACAGAAGTGTGGTAGTATGTTGTTCGTGCTGTATTAATTATTAAAATAAAATTGATCATTTGAGTTTCTGCTCATCAATTTTTTGGAAGTGTGCAAGTATGTTTTGTGATGTATTAATTTTTAAAATAAATTGGCCAATGAGTTTCTGTTCATCAATTTTTTGATTTATGTTTTATTTATTTATTTATTTATGTTTAATGGTGAGATATCATTAGTTCTATGGTTCGATTAGGGCATTGTCTCCTCCAACTTACCAAACAAAGGGTTGTCTGGTGGTCGAGACATGTTGAGGCTCTCACTAATCCCGAGAGAATCTTTTTCCTTTCGGTTTAACTGCTTCTAACTTATGACAAGTTTGTTCACGACGTAGAACCATCAACACATTTCAAGAACTTTAGGGCCTGGTTACAAGCTAATGCTAACTAGCTCGGCTTTTATTTATTTATGTTTGCTTATCAGGGTTTTCGAAAGCTGAAGTGAATGGGACTTTCTTGAGGTGGCCATCCTTGAATAAAATGCATTGACAAAATCTAATAGTTTTTTGCATGATAGTTTTTCTTACTTTTTTCCTGGTCATATATTACTCTTATGTTAGAAACCTTGGAACTGGTGCTGGTGGGAGTTTACTGGAGGTGTTTTACTACTACGCGACCGTCTGCATCTTAGAAGAGTGAGTATTGACATCTCCACCTATCTCTCCTTCTTTGACTATTTAATTTTGTGCTATGATTATGTGCAGACAGAAGTTTCACGGATTTTAACTGCAGTCGTCGATAGGGACTTTAAGCTCCTGAGACATTTGGTAAGAAACATACACTGCAAATTGCTCTTGGTTTCCCCCCTTTTTCTCAAGCTTATGATTGGTTCACTTATAGGACTTCTGGACTTTTCCCTTTTAAGATAGTATGTGTATATCTTCCGACCGGATATTTCTAACAGGGAAGGGCGAGCATCAGACCCAGAATATAATTTGTATTATAGGTGTTGCAGCACAAGGTAATAGAGGATCTTGGTGGTTAGTCTATCTCTTTATTACACGGAAAATTCGTATCAAGGTAATAGAGGATCTTGGTGGTTAGTCTATCTCTTTATTACACGGAAAATTCGTATTAAGTGAAAATTCTAGTATTATTCTTTATTAATTGTTGGAGTTTAAGTGACATATTTTGGACTTATCACATAAAGTTTTACTGGATCTTTTCATTCTCATTTACAAATCAATGTGCCAATAAAATCAGTTTACTGGAGGTCATATGCTATAAAAAGGTAAATGAGTTCATTGAACAACTTTTGAATGAAAATCAGTTCACTGAAGTACTACAATCCTATTGAATTTAATAATTGAATATAAACTTGACTTAAACTTATAATTATACTCGATGACGACCTTTTGTTATCAAACATGCATAGGTGGACATCAAGTTATCCTAGTAGGAAATTTAATTCGACAGAATACGGATCTGGACTAGCTTATACAGCTCGTGTCACTGTCATGAAGGTTATGTGTGTGTGTGGCTTCAAGTATAGTATGTCATCCTAAACAATTTTGACCTTTTGTAATTGTTAATCAGTTTAGGAGAAACAATAAATCACCCAACTTTCATGTCAGAAACGATAAATCACTTTCATGTTCATGTCAACTAGTGACGTATCTTTAATTTTCTGACAAAGCCCAAACTCTTTTTGCTGATATTTATATTTTTTCTCACAGAACATGATTTCAGGATAAACAATTCATCATTTTTTTACTCCTAGGATCGTTGTTTTGTACAAGATAAAATTGCGAATTTCTAGAGAGCATGGGAATTTGGTTCGATTCTTCACAATTTACATGCTCTAATTTGCTCCAAAGAGATGTTTGAGAACTTCTGCATAATTTTATATTAAGTCGTTTAAAATTCCCCTCTTATTATGAAGCACCAATAATTTCAAAACTTGGGAAAACTGCTTGCTGTATTCTAGATCTGAGGGGTAGTTGTTAAGTCTTTTAACAAACATCTGGTCAATAGTTGAAGACAAACAATTGTAACTTGAATTCTTTAGTAAACAACTAACACAACTTGAAATGAGAAACCAACCTGGAGTAATATTTTTTTTGTTGCATCTTCAATTCCTCTATTAGTTATTATATTTACTTTCTCCTATCCATTCACCACAATTTTTTTTTCCGTATCCTGTCCTTGGATAAAATGGACATTTGCTTTTATGAACAGTTGGTCTAATGTAATCTAATGTGTAGTGTGCTGCTACCTTCTAAAAAGCTGATAGGGTATGAGGTTTCCAAACCAGCAAACGTTACCTCAGGTAAGATATGCCGCTGCGTGCTACACCACTATCTTGTGAGTAGACTGTTTATTGAAACTACGAAACTTTCTTCTCTGAATTTCAAACGTTTTGGCCCTATTCAAATTGCATTTGGTTGTAAGAGAAGTCTTGGTAATTTTTCCGAACTTTTGTATCTTTTACCATTTGAATTTTTTTTACTATGTTTTGGCATTTTGGTTCTATCTCTTATCCATTGAGAAAAAATCATGCTTTTTCATCAATCTAAGATCTGGTATATTTATACGACACTTTTTCATTTGGTATAAAGTATACACTGGTTCTATTTTTATGACCCGTTCACCTTCAATGCAATGTAGAGAAAAACTTATGGGTGTGGTCTTGTACATGAGAAAATATATAGATTTAACAGTCGGATTGGGATTGGAATATAATTATGATTTAGCGGGTAAAATTCTTTCTTGTAGAACAGCGATCACTTTGTTCTAATCCATTTAAAATTCGAATTGCCTATTGGTGCATGATTAGTAATGACAACAGTTCAATGTCAGTGGTATTATGATTTGTTTATTTATGAGAAGTTATTTTAATAGTTACCTTCATTCAGCTTTCGAAGGTCATACCCCTGTAGTACCAGGTTTTCTCTTGACTTTGTTAAGTTCTCCTTTTTATCCATGTTATTCACTCTTATATTTAGTTTGAATGCTGTATTATTTCTTCCGGTTTTCTGATAATTATTTGCTTTAGTTGCAGATGTGGTCCTGCAATTGGCGGACCAAGTTTTAGTCTAATATTTGCACAAACAGGAATTAGGCTGTCTCCTATTCCCTCAACAAAAAGATAAACTTATGATATACTGGTTTATCTTTAATCCATTTTTTCAGTCTTGGCCTGCGCAGAATTTGGGCTCGTTTTCAAACAGAGTAAAAGATCTTGAGAAACCTTTTTTTAGACGAAATAAAATAAAATATTAGAATTATTCTAAACCAAACAAATCTTTTTAGTAAGAACATATCGATTTTATTCCCAAATTTTATATACTTAAAACCAGTTATGATTCTCAGCAGAACTTGCTCTAAAAATCTCCCGTTTGACCTTTCTTTTAGTTGGTCCCAGATCCTTAAATCACTGTTGGCATTGAAGTGCCATTAGCATGATCTAATCCACATGTATTTGTTGATTGGTACTTTTTTCATGTATTTCATAGCTGTTAGCCTATTGGACAGAAAAGAACATTTTGCTTGGAGAACATACCTGCTCAGGAAGGTGAACAAGGTAATATTAATTTGGACATTTTTGTACCCTTAAAGGATATTCAAAATTTATACATCAATACTGAATTTAGAATTTTATAGATAAATTACTTACAACTGTGATCGGAATAAACGACTTCAGTGACTTGATCTTCATGTAGTATGAAGAACCATGTGTAGAAATGTTTGTTGGCTTTGACTTTTCTGATGTAGTGATATTGGTTGGTGTCTTAATGCCTAAAAAAGACATTGCTATGCCAGTTAAATTTCTCCTTTTTTTTTGTATTTGTAATATGTGGCAAGAGTTTAATCTCTATCACGGTCTTACAATGTTAGTATGCATTTCTCTTTCCCTCTGATCTTACAGAGAGTAAATCATCTTTGATCTAAATATTTAATATCGATAAGTAGGTCTTAGAATGCCTTTTTTTTGTTCCTTAATATCTTTTTGTTGGAATAGAAGGCCCATAAAATATTGTTTGTCACATATTTGTTTTACAAGCACGGTCACTGACGAGCCAGAAAACATAAATTGAAAAAAAGAACCTCTCAGTCTTTCCATGGTTTAAAAACTTGAAGGCCCTTTTTAACTCGGTGGTAGAGTAACGTCCTCATAAGGCATACGTCATTGGTTCAAATCTGATAAGGGGCTTTTAGTCCAGAAACAAAGTTAGTTGACTTTCTTTTTATATTTCAACATTTGGGTTTTGGCTCATAATCATTTTAAAGAAAATAGCATCATAGAAAATTACTTAGTTAGGGTACGTATTATCAATTTCACTTCCAGAATAAAGAAAAATAGACACATGGGTATAGTTTCTTATGGTTTTACCTTGCTGTCGTTTGGTTAGGTTTCTTATGGTTCATAAAAGTAAACATGACATTATCAATTTCACTTCCAAAATAAAGAAAAATAGACACAAAACATGGGTATAGTTTCTTATGGTTTTACCTTGCTGTCGTTTGGTTAGGTTTCTTATGGTTCATAAAAGTAAACATGACATTATCAATTTCACTTCCAGAATAAAGAAAAATAGACACAAAACATGGGTATAGTTTCTTATGGTTTTATCTTGCTGTCGTTTGGTTAGGTTTCTTATGGTTCATAAAAGTAAACATGACATTAAATGTGTAAGCACAATTGCATATTCTTCATTAGGAGTTTCATATTTTCTTTTATTATTGGATATGCAGCTAAAAGTTCTAATATTATCATTTGTATTGTGCGAATATATTCATGCTATTGGTATAATAAATAAATTTATGGGCTGTACATGTGTATTTGTGCTTCTGTCATGTGTTTTCATTCACGTTTTTGTTCTCAAGATAACTTTTTTCTCGTCTCTGTGTGCATTGTACCTGTACTGTGGATAGAGCCAGTAAAATATGCTGGGCTAGAAGTGTTCAATATATGTATGGCACGTCGATGGGTCTTGGGATATTTGATTACATGGTCTTGACATTTTGCAGGTAAACTTGAATTTAGTAACATGTTTGTTTTGCAGGTACAATAAATAAATTTATGGGTAGATTGTACATGTGTCTTTGTGCTTCTGTCTTGTGTTTTCATTCACGTTTTTGTTCTCAAGATAATTTTTTTCTCGTCTCTGTGTGCATTGTACCTGTACGGTGGATGGAGAGGAGAGCAAGTAAAATATGCTGGGCTAGAAGTGTTCAATATATGTATGGCACGTCGATGGGTCTTGGGATATTTGATTACATGGTCTTGACGTTTTGCAGGTAAACTTGAATTTAGTAACATTTTTTTTTTCCAGATACACAATAATAGTATCCGTTAGCCATTTAGTTTGTGAAGAGGTGTATTTATATTGAATTTTTTTATTGCGATTATCCTTATGTTGTTGGTCCATGATACCGACTTTAACGGTATCATGTTTTGCTTTGAATTAAAATGAACTATTAACAATTGTACTTGTTAATATGGAATAGATGCAGAAGATTGGTGTAGAAAGAAATACAAGTTGCATTGATTGGAAGAGATGTGCTCCACAAATTAATGTCTAATCTTCTTCACTGTAGCTATGTGTTGTATCTGTCGAGAGTTGATGGCAAATTGATGTTGTTGTCGATGAAATTCTTAAGAGTAAAGTTTATCGCTGGCCTACTTGAATATCTCATGGCTGATAGATCTGTGCTGGACATAGCTGGTTGTAAGGTAAATAGTACATATGCTTTTATTTTCTAACCAAGTTTAGTTGAAATATTTGCTTATGAGTAGTAATAGGCAAACAAACTATTTAAAACGTTAGCTTGCAAATATACTGATAATCATTGATTCAAAGTTGTGCACATGTGGCTTCCACAAGCTAATGAAATGCGGACAACCCAGTTTGTTTGAATTGTTCAGTTGTTTGGTTAATTTACGCTGCAAAGCTAAACCTTTAAGGCGCTAACCTTGTGTAATAGTTTCCTTTCTGTTAATATATTATGTATATCTATATTTATATGTATCTCTTCCGATTGGAGGCCAGACTCCCTAGATTGATGTGGTTTGGTGAGATGGCCCTTATTTGTTATCTCCTTTATGGTTTGTTGCAAATGCCAGCATTCGTTCAATAATCACAGACCATCAATTTTATTGAGTAGATTTGTTCTATTAGAAGTTATGTAGCAAAAGTAATTTTCTCATATCGGTTTTAGTCCCATTTATGCTGTTAAATTAATTTGACATGTGAGGACGTGCATATAGTTGTATGGTGTTGGTAATTGTTATACTTCTATGTAGTGCTTTTTTATAATAGGCTATTTTGCAAGTAATGTATAAATACTGTTGCTTGGAAATTTGCAAATTAAAATTGTCCAATTGACAGTGAGTTGTCTTTTGGGAATATAAGCTCATTTTTAGTCTAAAGTTAATGCAGTTTGGAAAATTTAGTCTATGCAAAGGTGGTATGGAACCATCAATCAAAATATGAAATCTTGACGTGATATGTGGATTATACCTTATATCTGAGTAATATTGAGGTTTATTGATGTTACTGATGTTTCCAAATTCTAATTTTTTTTCCAAATTCTTAGTTTTTCTTGTATTCCCCAGATCGATGAAGTTCTACCATCATTGGTGTTGGGATTAGAAATCGTACAAGTACAAGGAAGACAGCTACACTGTTGCTCTACCTGGTTTTGCCTGGAACAAGGATTATAAGTGCGTTTTTTTAATCTATTTGCTTTATTTGGGTATTTCTCATGTTTTATGGAAGTTAAATATATTGCATGTTGATTATCCTTGTGCAAAGACATACTTGTGAGTGCTAGTACTAGTGCTAATAAAGTGGTTTAAGTATTGAGATGCAGCTACTGGGAAACACAACAATACTATTTCTCATCATAACGGCAAGGCAAAAGACATACACTCATACACCATAGTCTGAAGGAACTAAAAAACATGTCTTTTATTCTTTATTTTGGCATGTTGCTATGCTCATGTGTTTATTTTGTTTTTCATTGTATGGAAAAGATTGAATGAGTTGGCTTTAGCATTTGTTACAAGATCTAATATACTCTTAAAATACGGTTTTTTTGAAATCAATGCGCACATATTGAAAGTAACCTATGAAAATATTGTTCTCGTACAATTAGAGGTAATCAAAAACCTTCCGAAGAAATGGTAGGTAACCAAAAAATCGTACGTGAAGACCAATTAGTTAATTTGTAGAGATCTTAGTTATCCAATTCAGGTTGACAGTGCAGTCACAGAGAGTCCTTGAAGTACATGCTGCTTCGAATTTAGTTTTTTTTTTTTTGAAAATATAAGAAAGAAAATTTTAAGAGTAAACTTTCTTTGTAGTGGTTCTTAATCTGTTTAAGGCTTAAATTCTCATAATTTTAAATTTATATTTCCACCAGAATTTATTATTTGCTTCTTATTTCCTATTCTCTTCAATCTTTTGTGAACCTTTGTTATTATATCTCTTTTGAAAAAGACAGCCGATTTGTATTTATGCTACTGCAAAATTATTAGAAACTTGTCGATCGTGGTGCCTGGATTTAAAACATTTGTCTTTAGTCTTCCTTTCCTTCTTTCCTAAAGTGGTTGATCTATTTTGTCATATCAGAGGGTCTTACACTCCATTTACATGTATTTTTTTTTGACGTAATAGGGACTTATTTTGTTTTGACGTAATATATCTGCTGGATCTGAAGGGCCTCGTTAGGTTTGTAAGTCTTTATTTGTTTTAAGTTTTCAAAACAGAAAACTTTTAAAAAGTGGTTTCAATGTTATTTATTATAGTCTCTCACCTGTGCATCAAGTTGTTTAGTTAGTCATTTAAAAGACATCAGGGTATGCAAAAAACAAAAACAGGTCATAAATTATTTTTCACAGAAATTCAAGGGAGAAATCATTTTTTCATGGATTTGGTCTTGTTTACGACTTGTAAATTTTACAAAATTAGAAGTTGAAATGAAGGTGCCCGTCTTTGTTAGCGAATTTCATTCTTTTATTGGTTCTTAGATTTTCGCTATGATGGATACGCTACAGTCACATGTTTATTTTTCCAGAAATGTGCTGAGGATCCTCTGTGCTACTCCAATATTGATCTAACTACAGAAAATCCCAAGATCAATAATCTAGCTGTGTCTACAATGGTTAATCGAGCTGGTAAAAGGTCTCAGGTAAGAGTTCACGTGTATATCCTTATACTCCTTTTTCCTTTTAAGCTGCATATAAAATGCAATTAAGCATGAACTGATGGTAAAATGTACAATGGTCACTCTAGCTGGTCAGGTTACATGGGTACCATTTGTTGTTATTTTCTGTTTCCGTTAATTTTTGTTGTGGGTGTGTCCGAAGTCAAGAATTGCATATTAAAATTAACGTAATTGTAGACTCTTAACCATTCACAATTGCACACTGTCGAATAGCGATAAGAAGAGTCTTACCACTGACTAGCTCCCGTGTAATGCTTAGTCGTAAAGTTTGATTTTCTTTATACTTTATATAAGTGAAGTAATCTGCAATGAGCGTGTGGACTTTGAAATTCGTAAGATCTTCGTCCTGTTAATAGATATTGTAATACTGGATATAGTATGCAGTTCCGCTAGCAGAAGTGTCAATATTAAAATTAACGTAATTGTAGACTCTTAACCATTCACAATTGCACACTGTCGAATAGCGATAAGAAGAGTCTTACCACTGACTAGCTCCCGTGTAATGCTTAGTCGTAAAGTTTGATTTTCTTTATACTTTATATAAGTGAAGTAATCTGCAATGAGCGTGTGGACTTTGAAATTCGTAAGATCTTCGTCCTGTTAATAGATATTGTAATACTGGATATAGTATGCAGTTCCGCTAGCAGAAGTGTCAATATGAAACTTGTTAACAACTAATCAGAAATTTCTAATAGCCTATAGAAAGTTTTTTCAAAGCGTTTTCTGATAGCATGTTCATAACCTTTTACAGAAGATGCTTATGTCGATATTCTATTCTATGAATAATAAATGTATGTTTATACCTGTCTATTTTCTTGTAAATTCTTTGATACACGGTCAAGTGTTTCTACTGCAAAAACTTTTGTTTGTGTGTAGGTCACTTAAACTTGGAATAGTGGCTGGTAAATGTTCATCAACAGAAGGTTTGAACACTGCCATAGGGATGTATCTGGTTCTTCTTGGACTGATAAGAGATCTAGACTTGGAAACGAAACGTCTAGGCTGACCAGACCTTATTTGACCTCTTGAGTGAGAATGGAAGTGTTCCTGGGTAAATTCCTAGTCAGAATCTTTTACTTCATAATTTCTTTAGTCATTATTACCTCTCTTTTCATTTTACTCCCATTTTCTTCTGTTTGGTCCTGTGAGTAGAAAAAGGTTTGTTGGCAATGGCAGAGCATATTACTGTTCTGAGATTGCCGAATATAAAGTGTTATTTTACGGGCTTACCGTTTACTTAACACATTATTTTTGAGCTGTTTTTATTATGAAAACTAATCAGAATATAGTATTTTGTGAACTGTGTGTGAGCTTGAGTGGCAACCCGACCCCCCATAAAGCTCCTTCCCTTTTTTGATGGGGTAGGAGAAATTTTAGGGTAAATCGGTATCTGCGAAGGATAGGTTGAAGTAATAGACAGAGAAATCGAGCTATCATCTTAGTGTTTTTTTTCCCCCTGATTTCTAATTGGAAGGGCATTTTTGAGGAGGATGCACCTTTACAATATTGGAAGGATGGATAATGCAGCTCTTAGCACAGCATTATCTGCCTTCTCTTCTCTCCGCGATCTAGGAGTTGTTGGCCTGTAAGTTCGATAATTGTTGATTATGCCTTTTTTCCCTCTCATTTTGTTGGCTTCAGAGCTGTATGCATTAAACTGCTACATTTTTTACTTTGTTACTTTTTACTTCCGAAAATGTGGCAGGAAATATATTTAATCAGTTTTTTTCCCAGCTGACTTCATGTTAATGGTCATTTTATGTCTGAATTCATGCAATTTTTCCATAATATTCATTTAAATCGCTTATTATTTTGTTAGTACCAGATAGTTCCCTGAATTTTAGTTCTTTTTCGCAACTTCTTCTTTGATGCGTTAAGCAACTAGAATAATGTTATTTTGTGAACTAGAAGGTTTAAATAATGATTTTGTTTCCCGGTGGTCACATATTTGAGTGATTATCTATTTGAAGATTAGAAAGAAGAAACAGTTAAAATGCAGTATCTTAGAAAAGAATAATGATTGCTTAAAATGCTTTTAGAGTTGCTATTAGAGCCTGAAGACATTGAACACAAAATCCTAATTAAGGATGTTGATAGACACTAGACGGGGCTAATTAATTTCTCTTCTATATATTCCCATTTTTGAATCATGCATATGGTTGAAAGGATATATTATTGTCTACCTAGTCTTCTTTTGCCTTCACCTGCATGTGTAAACTCCTGTGAAACTTTCTTTCATGACAGCCATGTTGAACTGAGCTCGATGTTGGAATATGTGAGTATAAATTGCCATTTGATTGAGCGTTTGCATTTTAAATCTTCAGGAAATGGTATTTTCCTTTTCAATAGACATTGAACATTTTAGTTCTTTTTCGCAACTTCTTCTTTGATGCATTAAGCAACTAGAATAATGTTATTTTGTGAACTAGAAGGTTTAAATAATGATTTTGTTTCCTGGTGGTTACATATTTGAGTGATTATCTATTTGAAGATTAGAAAGAAGAAACGGTTAAAATGCAGCATCTTAGAAAAGAATAATGATTGCTTAAAATGCTTTTACAGTTGCTATTAGAGCCTGAAGACATTGAACACAAAATCCTAATTAAGGATGTTGATAGACACTAGACGGGGCTAATTAATTTCTCTTCTATATATTCCCATTTTTGAATCATGCATATGGTTGAAAGGATATATTATTGTCTACCTAGTCTTCTTTTGCCTTCACCTGCATGTGTAAACTCCTGTGAAACTTTCTTTCATGACAGCCATGTTGAACTGAGCTCGATGTTGGAATATGTGAGTATAAATTGCCATTTGATTGAGCGTTTGCATTTTAAATCTTCAGGAAATGGTATTTTCCTTTTCAATAGACATTGAACATTTTCCTTGTAAATCTTAGATTTCTGGGATGGTACCTCACTTGCTCAAACTTTAATTTTGAAGGAAGTGATGATAGTTTGCAAATGGCGACCTGCTGTGATCTTGTGAAAAACTGTTCTCATGTAGCCTCTTTAGCACTAAAAGGAACACCTTGCTGTAAATCAGTATTGTATTATTTGAAAAACTAAGTGACCTTAAACAAGCATTACCGAAATATGAGAGGCTAGTCCTGTTAGAAGATCATTTCCACTGATTAACATAATTATCAAACCCTTGCTGCCAACGTTTAATGCTTTTCTGTAAATTTATTATTTATGGAAAAGTTGTTTTTATAATTTTTGTATGGGAGCAAGAGTTGCCTTTGTGTTCAATATGTTGCGTTGTTGGATTAATCTTGTTCAGCCAACGGAGTTGAATATTTGAATATAGCCTTGATGAAGAGTGTAACGTATTCGGATCATAGTGAACTATTGAAAGCAAACAAGGTAATGAATATTCTTGCATTTGGATATTTTTGTACTCTTTAGGATTTTTAAAATTAATTCATTTATACTGGATTTGAAAAAAAAATTATATACTTATTTATAACTGTGGTCGGAATAACTCTTGTACTTTAGGGACTTGATCTTCAGTGAGTATTAAAACCATTTGTAGAAATGCTTGTTAACTTTGACTTTACTGACCTTTATGATATTGAACTTAAATGCATATAAATGATATTGCCATGTTTGTTTTACAAGGACGTTCATGGATGAGCCAGAAAACATAATTCGATAAAAAAAACTTTTGGTTTTTTCCTGGCTTAAAAACTTGAATGCCCTTTTAAACTCAGTGGTAGAGTAACGTTTTCCTAAGGCCTGCGTCATTGGTTCAAATCCGATAAGGGACATTCAGTCCAGAAAAAAAGTGATCTGACTTCCTTTTTATACTTCAAACATATGGAATTTTGCACAAAATCATTTTAAAGAACATTGCATCATAGAGGCACTTCATTAGGAAATGCATTTCTAATATCTTTCCAAAGTTTGGAAAAATAAAAATAGACACAAAATAGGGGTAATGTTTCTTATGGTTTTACCTTGCTGTCACCTGCTTAAAGCCTCTTATAGTTTTTAAATGCAACATTATACTAAATATACACAATTAAATATTTTTTATTAGTAGTTCGATATTTTCTTTATTGGATATTGTAGCTAAAACTATTAATTTTGTGATTTGTATTGTGCGAGTGTGTTCGCTATTCATGCTATTGGTACTACATGTCATTTAAGGTGAATTAATTTTGTAATTTTCTACATTGTAGCAGTGTTTTATAAACCGATGTTTATAAAACACTGTTTCGACCATCTGAATTCAGAATTACTCGATTTGAAAGGTAAATAAATGAAGAGACTGAGAGAGAGGAGGGGGGGGGGAGTGGGGAAGAGAGCGAAAGAGGGGAGAGTAGGAAGAAGAGGGAGAGCGCGCCAGTGGGAGGACAGGCAAGAGACACAGTGGGGAGAGCTGCCTGCATAGGAGAACAATAAGAATATTTTGTAAGTTACAAGTAATTGGCGCACCACTGACTCTCACTCCCCTTCTTACTTCTGTTGTCCAGCTCTTAGAGGTATACCCATATTTATTTCAACAAGTTGCTTGATTTCAGAAATTTAACGTTTGAAAAAATGTTCTAGGCTTAGCTTGCAAAGATACTACTTGTTACCCATTTGACCCAGGACCTTTAATCATTCCAGCTTTTCTTGTATACTTTTCATCTCTTAGCACTCAGGCTCTGTATGCTACCAACAGTTTACCCAAGCTACAAAGGTAATAACTGGCCAAACATCAGATAGGCTATTTTAATAAAGAATTCACCCAAAAGTAATTTTTTTACTATTAGTTCCGATTTTAATCGTTTATCTATTGAGAAAAAAAAATCATGTTTTCATCAAGCTAAAATCAAGTATTTTTTTATATAACTCCTTTTCATTCGGTAAAATTTATATACTGGTATATTTATCACCTGTTCACCTTCGATGCAATGGAGAGAAGAACTAATGGATAGATTCTTACACATGAGAAAATGAATAGATATAACAGTTGGGTTGGAATATAATTATGAATTATGATTTTAGCGGGTGAAATTATCTCTTATGGAACACTGATCACTTTGTTCCAATCCTTTTGAAATTTGGAATTGCATACTGATTTAGTAAATGTTAGCGGTATTGTGATTTGTTTATTTATGAGAAGTTATTAGTCTACCTTCTTAATTCATCTTTAGTTGCATATATCATTTGTTCTTTTGCTGATGCACAGGTCCCTACACCTGCAGAATGAAGGTTTTCGCTTGATTTCATTAAATTATCCTTTTTATGCAATTTATTCTCTTAGTTTTAGTTGAATACTCAATACTTTGTTTTTTTCCCGTCTTTCTGATAATTATTTGCTTCAGTCACAGATGTGGTCCTGAGGTGTTCTAAAGGGAGCGTAGTTGGTAATTAGGCGTAGCCTAGAAGCCTAGGATATTAGGCCGGAATAAGCGGATTAGGCGGAGGATTAGGCGCTATGCAACGAGTAAGAACCTTTAATTTTGTTGACCAACAAGTATTCGTAATCACTATTTCTTGTTGATTTTTATGGAAATTACTGAATTGTTTGCTTAGTTGTATGTGCATTTTTATGGATTTTCCCGTCTTTCTGATAATTATTTGCTTCAGTCACAGATGTGGTCCTGAGGTGTTCTAAAGGGAGCGTAGTTGGAAATTAGGCGTAGCCTAGAAGCCTAGGATATTAGGCCGGAATAAGCGGATTAGGCGGAGGATTAGGCGCTATGCAACGAGTAAGAACCTTTAATTTTGTTGACCAACAAGTATTCGTAATCACTATTTCTTGTTGATTTTTATGGAAATTACTGAATTGTTTGCTTAGTTGTATGTGCATTTTGTTGACCAACAAGTATTCGTAATCACTATTTCTTGTTGATTTTTATGGAAATTACTGAATTGTTTGCTTAGTTGTATATGCATTTCATTGTTTTATATCCTTTCTTACAATTGAGAATAATTTAATGTAGCTTTCTATTTGTTAGCTCAGGTTTATCCCCTCACTGATTATGCTATCTGAGTTTATATATTTGGTTTTGTGATTTTTTGTTGCATTATTCGACATGTTAAGAGTGGTGGACGTGCAATTGATCTGAAGTGTATCTTTTTGTATAGACGTTCGAACTCTGTAGAAGAACACATATTAGTAATCACTGTTTACTGCTGAATTGTGTGGAAATCGTTGTTTTGCTTGCCAGTTATCTGTGTATTTGATTGCTTTCTGTTCCTTGGTACGATTTAGATTTTTTTTTATTGATTATAGCTGCTAGTTTAGGTTTATGCATCAATGTTCATCTTAGCTGAATTTTATTTTTGGTTTCTGATTTATTGTCCTATTATAAGTCCGGCTGCTGAACTGATTTTTTTCTAGTCATAGCTGTATTTTACTGTGAGATTGTGGGAATTGTTTCTTTCTGTAACAACCTTCCAATTCTTAAGACTAACAGATATTCGTAGTCACTGTAAACTGTTTATTTTTGCAGAAAGTAGTGTACCGTTTGCTAGTTAGATGTATATTTCATAGTTTTCTTTCTCTTGTTATGGCTGAGATTTACTTATCGTAGCATATATTTGCTTGCTCAGGTTCATGTCTTGTTCATGTTATCTGACTAGAATTGTTTGTGTTAAAGTAATTGCACAAAATCAGCCTAGCATTAAAATCCCAGCAATAAACTCTGACCATATTTGAGTTTTGAATTAGCTAAAGATTAGGATAAGTTTTTGATTATGTAATCAATCTTATTTATTGCAATTGTAAAGATCTCCTGTAATTACGCCTGGTCTTGGCTATATATTGTACTGATGAAATTTTAATATGATCAATAAAAATACAGTTTCTACATGGTATCAGCCTAGGTCATAGTTCTTTCTTCTCAGTTACCTTTTTTTTTCTTTTCTTTTCCTCCCCTTGCTTTTACCTTCTTTTCCTTCTCCTTCTTCTGTTTTTTTTTTCCTTCTCCCATGGCCTCTTCATTTTCGGCTCCTACCCAAAACACTGCCCAATTCACAAATTATCTCACTTGGCTTCGACAAATCAAACCGTACCTACATGGTGCTAAACTCTGGGGTTATATAGATGGTTCCATACCGGAACCATCTCAGACTATTGACACACCTGCTACGGCAACTGCAGCAGCTACAACTATCTCCAACACCAAATATGAAGAATGGTTCACCGTGGATCAACAAATCGTTAGTCTTATCACCACTTCTCTAACTGAGTGTATCGCAACTTACCATTGGATTCGACACTTCTAAAGGAATATGGAATTGCCTCGCTCGCCACTACTCGCAACGTTCTGCAGCTAGTGCTTCTAGTCTTAAGCTACAACTTCTTGAGCTTAACAAAGGTTCTAAATCAATTGACGAGTATCTTCGTCATGCGAAGTCAATTGCTGATCAATTGGCAGCTATCAAAAAGCCGGTATCTGACGAGGATTTGGTTCTTGCAACACTCCATGGCCTTGGATCTGATTATCTTATGCTCCGTACCGCTCTTTCCCAACACTCTTCTCTCTCTGACTTCACCGAACTTAGATCTCGCATTGTCTTTTGATTCCCAGCAACCTCACACTCATGAGCACGGATCAGCCACTGCTCTCTTTCATAATAATAGCAATACCCGTCGCGATAATCGTCCCCAATCTGGTCGGAATTTTAGTTCAAACAGCCGGAATTTTGGTCGCCCGAAAAAGTACAACAATGCACGCAACTATCAACACTACAATGGATTTCCGTTGCCACAATTTCCTGCACAATTGCCACACAAATCAGCATGGAAACAACCAGTGCCCTCATCGATATCCAGGCCCAAACACTGCTGCACCTTTCGCTGGAGCTCACTTCGCGGCAGATCCTAATTGGTATCCGGACACCGGAGCTACGCATCACATGACCTCCATGCATGTCAATAATCCGCAACAATATGCTGGTCCACATAATGTTTTTATGGGTAATGGGGACTCAATACCCATTTCCCATACTGGTAACTTGCCCATTTCTATAGGATCATCCAATTTTCTTTACAAAATGTTTTTCGAATCCCTTCCATTCGTAAAAATTTGTTATCTGTTGCTCGCTTTACTAAAGACAATCAAGTTGTATTTCTTTTCGCACCTGATTATTATTAGATTTTTTGCTTACATTCCGGTCGTTTATTGTTTCAGGGCCCTTGTAAAGACGGGCTATATCCTCTTCAACTGTCGAACGTTCCTTCCACTCCACAAGCTCTTTCCACCATTCACTCTTCCATCTGGCACAAGAGACTTGGCCATCCTTCATCTGATGTCTTGTTTCGTTTAGGTTCTTCTATTGGATCTAAGATTTCTTTTCGTAATTTTTATCATGAATGTGCTCTTAGCAAGTCTCATAAATTACCTTTCCAGTCTAATAAATTGTCCGCTCATTCTCCTTTTCATATTATTCATAGTGATGTATGGTCTTCATCCACCCCCCTCTACTTGCGGTTTTAAATATTACGTTCTTTTTACTGATGAATTTTCACGATATTCATGGGTTTATCCAATGCGCCGGAAAAATGAAGTACTTACCCATTTTCAAACTTTTGTTGCTAAAATTCAAAATCACTTTGGTGTCGTCAATAAATTTCTCCAAAGTGATAATGGCACGGAATATGTTAATAATTCATTCACTGAATACTGTAACTCTTTGGGCATTCAACAACGACTTTCATGTCCACACACCCCTGAACAAAATGGACTTGCCGAAAGAAAGCATCGTCACATTGCCACCATGGCTCGAAACCTTATACTCACTGCTAGTGCTCCGCACAAACTTTGGGTCGAAGCTGTCCTCACATCTGTTTATCTTATTAATCGCCTCCCTACATCTGTTTTAAATTGGGACACTCCTCACCATCGCCTTTATGATACTTCACCTTCCTACTCGTCCCTTCGAGTCTTTGGCTGTTCTTGTTTTCCTTATCTTGGTCCTTATGTCTCCGATAAATTATCAAGTCGTAGTATAGAATGTGTCTTTTTAGGATATAGTCCCCAACATAAAGGTTATCGATGTCTCGATCCCACTACCGGTCGTCTATATGTCTCAAGACATGTTATTTTTAATGAAAGTTATTTTCCCTACAAAAATTTGCAGGTACAACATACTACCCCGTTGGAATTTGCTCTCTTACCATGCTCAAGCCCTATTCCTGTTTCACCAACTCCAGCATCACATTGTGAGCCAATAATTACATCACACCTTGAGCCCATTGGCCTGCCTATGCCTATTCCTGTTTCACCAACTCCAGCATCACATTGTGAGCCAATAATTACATCACCCCTTGAGCCCATTGGCCTGCCTATACAATCTATTCCAGAAACAGAAGCCTCAACTTCTAATATTAACCAAACAGACACATCGACTCAACCCCATGAAACGCCGCCGCTTCATGTTACTACATCCACATCAATTCAAGAGCCATCGTCCATCAATAAACCTCTAAAGACATCATCGCCGTGCTCGACTTGTAAGAACCACGACAGATGAAACACCCCCATTAGTGGTGATGGAAACCAATGATGTTCAATCTTTGCAACCGTTCCTCTCGGACTCATTAACAGCTGCTACGACTTCGGCCACCAATCCACCGCCTCGACAACCCTCCCGACATCCAATGACCACCCGATCCAAAGACGGTACACTAAACCAACAGAATCGCCATCCTTTACCTCGAGCTCTTATTACTGTCATTGAAAATTCAGAACCTACATGTTATACTGACGCTTCCAAACAAGCAGCTTGGCGTAGTGCTATGGCAAATGAAATTAATGCTCTCCTGAAGAATCAGACTTGGACTCTTGTGCCCCCCTCACCGTCTCAAAACACAGTTGGTTGCAAATGGGTTTTCCGCATGCGTAATTCAGACGGCACAATCGATCGACACAAAGCACGACTTGTCGCCAAAGGATTCCATCAACAACAAGGTATTGATTATGAAGAAACATTCAGCTCGGTTATTAAGCCCGCCACAATTCGTACTGTTCTTAGTATTGCTGTCTCTGAAGGATGGTCTCTACGCCACTTAGACGTCAAGAATGCGTTCCTTCACGGGTTTCCTCAAGAGGACATTATATGACTCAACCACCTGGGTTTGTCGATTCTTCACCACCCAATCATGTTTGCAAGCTTCACAAAGCATTGTATGGCCTTAAGTAGGCCCCGCGAGCTTGGTTTCACCGAATCACATCATTCCTTATCTCCGCTGGTTTTATTCAGAGTTTGGCCGACCCATCTCTCTTTATTTTTCGTCGTGGCATTCAAATTATTTACTTTCTTTTATATGTTGATGATATCGTAGTTACGGGCAGTGATAATAAGCTTTTGGAAGGGTTCATTGATGCACTTAGTCGTGGTTTTGATATAAAAGATCTTGGTCCTCTACATTATTTTCTAGGCTTACAAGTTTCTTCACAAAACGATGGCCTCCACATCAGCCAGCTCAAGTATGCTAATGACCTTCTAGTCAAGCATGACATGCTCCTCTGTAAGCCTGTCACTACACCTATGTCGGCCAAAGAAATTCTTGCTTCGACTGATGGCGACATACTTGCGAATCCCACTGCTTTCCGAGAAATTGTTGGTTCTCTCCAATACTTGACGATAACTCGCCCCGACATTGCCTATGCAGTCAACTCAATATCTCAATTTATGAGTCAGCCTCGTACCTCACATTTAGTTGCTGCAAAGCGTATCCTGAGGTACATAAAGGGTACACTTGGTCATGGACTGTTTTTCCGTCCCCAACGCCAACCAACTCATGTCAGCGCCTACTCCGATGCTGATTGGGCAGGCTGTCCTGAAAGCCGCCGGTCAACGTCTGCTTACCTTTGCTATCACGGCACCAATCTCGTCTCTTGGTGTTCCAAAAAGCAGCCCACAATCGCCTGTTCCAGTGCCGAGTCTGAATACCGAGCTCTCTCTCATGCTAGTGCTGAAACTACTTGGTTAGCTCTATTATTATATGAACTTGGAGCACAGGTGCAGTTCCCGGTTCTTTTACACTGTGATAACTTAAGTGCAACATACATGGCCTCCAACCCAGTCTTTCATGCGCGGACAAAACATATTGAACTAGATTACCATTTCGTGCGTGAGAAAGTAGTAGTCACCGCGTTTGTTATATTCCATCTGTTGACCAGCCGGCCGACCTTCTTACCAAGCCTCTTCATAAGCACCGGTATTCTCTTCTTGCTCTCAAACTTGTCCGTCAAGGTCCGTCCAGTTTGCGGGGGGATGTTAAAGTAATTGCACACAATCAGCCTAGCATTAAAAGCCCAGCAATAAACTCTGACCATATTTGAGTTTTGAATTAGCTAAAGATTAGGATAAGTTTTTGATTATGTAATCAATCTTATTTATTGCAATTGTAAAGATCTCCTGTAATTACGCCTAGTCTTGGCTATATATTGTACTGATGAAATTTTAATATGATCAATAAAAATACAGTTTCTACAGTTTGCGATTAGTGATTTGTCATCATATTATTTTACATGTTAAGTATGTAAATATGTTTACCTCAAAATATTCTAGTCATAGTTGTTTAATTATATCAGAGGAGTTATATTTTACTGTAACATCCCAACAATTCATGGTTTTACCTGCTATGGTAATGCTTTTAGCAAATGTAATTTCATTGTTTTGAGTTTATCTTTTTTCCCCTCCTATTTTCCGTTGTTTAAGGAACGTATTGGTTTTTTCATGGAGTCTTTGAACTTTGGCAACTCATTTAGATAAATCAAAACACTTTGGAAGAACCCATTGGGATTTAATTAATAAAACCGAAGAGGTGAATGTGTAGCTATAATCTTATATGCGTTGGGGGTATCGTTTATTATATGAACACCAGGGCTTTAGAATTTATTTTGTAATCTTTATGCTCTGTTATTGACAGTATTTGATCTTTTTACTGGCAAGGTTAAGATTTGAGGGGATCTGAATGAGTTCGGTTTTGTGAATTTGGTGTCTTGAGCTTTAAACTGAATTTAATTAAATCTTCATTGGTCTAGGATTACTTTCACATTCTTATAATTGTTATTCCTTATCATACCATCCTAATTTAGTTTAAATCTTTCCTCAGCTACGAGGGCGATTGTTTTTCTTTCCCTTTATTGAAATTGGTGATTCATCATGGCGTGCGTTGGGTTTGTGATGCTTTTATATCAACTGATCCTGGCTATTATGATTAACTATAAATCTTTTAATATCTACAGTCATAATCTGTTTCGTTGAATTGGTGAACTTTTTTGGCTTTTGATTTAAGTTATCTTAAAAATACCTGTCCATATGTCTTGTTCTGTTTTCCTCTATGCTTATGGAATTGTTTCTTTGCTGTGCTGTTCTGTCTCCATTTTGGAGTTTTGAAAAACTACAAAGTCCAGTTTTTTCATTTTCTTTGCATCTGCTGTAACATTGTTAAGTTTGGGATGAACTCATAGACCTTGAGATTGCCATATTTCAATTTTGGTACTATTATTTAGATTACTGATTGGTTTGGTTTGTTTTTAACAGCGTTCGCGGAGAAAAAAATATTTTGAGTTCCGCTTCAATTTTGGATTGTTGATTAGAGGCTCCAGCTATTAAGAGAAAGATTATTGGGGAAAAAGGATGCTATTACGAAGGAATTTAGGAAATGCTAATTTCAAATTAAAGTGGGATTTTGGAGGCTATCATTACGGTCAAGAGTACAACTACAACGTGCTGATGTTGCAAATTAATAATCTCACAACAGTAAGTTCCTTATCTTTAGGATACCTTGTTCTCTCTGCATTGGATCTATATATATAATATTTTTTTTTATAAAGAAGAGTGACTAGTAGATTTTCTGTTCCGTATGAAGATGCATTTTTTACTGTTTAATATATTTACATCAAGTCTTATGTTGTAGGATAAAGGAAAATAATAAGTTGATAACAAGGCAAAAGGCATACCCAAGTCTCTTATACTGAAAATTGCCAGTTATATGTGATATTATTCCTTTTTGTACATGAGAAGGATGACTTTTAAAGTGTCTTCTGTTTGCAAGGTCAGCAATTATTCAATAACGGTAAACACTTGTCTCCTTGTATATGTTCTATTCGAATGTTTGTAGCTGAAGTATGCCTCCTTTTCCCATAAACCTGATAAAGTACATAATCTTTTTTTCATAGAGATTTAAAAATCTAATGACACAATTAACAGGTATGCCATTCCCTTTTTTCCTCGTTATGTTTTTTCCTATTTTTTATGAAGAGAATGAATCTTTTTATCGAAGGATAAAAAAAAAATGGGCCCGGATCTCTGTGGGAATGATTTGGAAGATCCAAAACCAAAGAAAGTGGTATTAGCGCGTGAGGCATGAATTGTTGAATTTGTGGTTTGTTGCAAATGCCAGCATTATTTATTCAATAATCATAGACCATCAATTTTATTCAGTATATTTGTTCTATTAGAAGTGATGTAGCAAAACATAATTTTCTTATATCGGTTTTACAAGGTTACTCCTTTTTCTCTTTTAGCGTTAATTATTTTCGTAGTTTTGGTTTGAAGGTCTCGCCATAACATATATCCATTGACAAGTGCCCCTTTTTTCTCCCTGTGTGCATTCTTTTCTCTTTCTGTTTTCAGATGACAGAAAATTGTTCGTTTTAATGCTTACTTTTTCAGGCATAAGAAAACAAATTGTTAGCTAAATAACACACATCAACAAAAGAAAGAAACTAGCACATGTTTCCCTGCCTCGGTTGTTCGGACTTGCTTTACAACTTTACTTGTGAATATACACACATTTATATAGTTAGATTACACTTGTCATGTCTTTAGCTCTAATTCACAAAACTAATTAATGGACCCTTTAACCAAACAAATTTTTTTAGTAGAAAAACAGATAGAAACTTATTTTTTTTTTTATAAATATTTTCTGAACCCTACAGTTTATTTAGTGTCCTTTTTTGTCCTTCTCAGCTTCATCAATTTTTTGTTTGATATCTTTTCTGTCATCGACTCTGCTTTTTTGCATTTGTTAGATATCATCTAAAGTTACCAATGATATATTTTTCACTTCTACAGGACAGGAACAATCTTATCATTTGCCTTTCTTTGTCAAGTATTGCGTTTTCTCCTAGTGCTTTTAATATGATTAAAATAGGTGTATTTGATCCTGAACATGAGGCAGTTTAGGTCTAACTGTTTTAAAGCTTCTGAACCATTCATCTTGTTTTCTGTGATGCAAGTATTCGTCTCCAAGTTGGCTGTTAAACTAGATGTACCTCATGAATCTACAATGTAGTAATAATATGCAATTATTCATCCATATGAACTGTAGGGTTGTTGAAACATTATAGTGAGAAATATTTGATCCTGAACATGAGGCAGTTTAGGTCTAACTGTTTTAAAGCTTCTGAACCATTCATCTTGTTTTCTGTGATGCAAGTATTCGTCTCCAAGTTGGCTGTTAAACTAGATGTACCTCATGAATCTACAATGTAGTAATAATATGCAATTATTCATCCATATGAACTGTAGGGTTGTTGAAACATTATAGTGAGAAATATTTGAGTTTTTAAGAGAGATCAGTATGCGAAGTTGGTTTGATTCTTCCCATTTTACCATCAATATGCTCTTATTTGCTCACAGGAGATGTTTGAGGACTTCTGCATTATTTGTATCTTATGAATCTTATTTATAAGTACCAATAGTTTTGAAAACCCGAGTAAACTTCTTCTTTTTTTACAAACATCTAGTCAATAGTTGAAGAGAAACAATTGCAACTTGAATCCTTTCGTAAACAACTAATACGAAGGAAATGTATATAGAGTCAAGTGTTTGTAGTTTTTTTGATAAACCAAGCTGGAGTAATACTTTTTTTGTTGTGTGTTGTATTTCTACTCTATTAGTTTTTATAATTCCTTTCTTCTATCTGTGTACTATTTTTTTCTCTTATATGTTTTTCCTAAGATAAATTACCATTTGTTTTTATGAACTGGTGATCTGTTGAATTTTGAAGGTTGTGGTCCCGTTCAAGTTAGATTAGCTGACGTGGAAAAGAAAACTTTGTGGATACGAATCAAGGATAAATTATTTCAGTATGAACTGCAGGATGCTGTTATGTGAGGAATGCTATATTGGAAGAAGCTGATTGGGTATGATATTTCCAAACCAGTAAACGTTACCTCGGGTAAGATATGCCACTGCTACAGGCTCTATCTTGTGAGTCGACTATTTATTGAAATTGTGCAACTTTCTTTGCTGAATTTCAAAGGTTTGGGCCTGTTCAGATTAGATTTGCTGACAAAAGAAGTCTTGGTAATTTTTCTGAATTTTTGTTTTTTTACCATTATAATTTTTTAACTATGTTTTGGTATTTTGGTTCTCTAGTTTTAAGATAGAGTTATCTTTTCATCAAGCCAAGATCAAGGTTTTTAAATACAGGGATCCTTTTCATTCGGTAAAATATATACTCGGTTTTTTTATTACCTCTTCAGCTTTAATGAAGTGGAGAGAACTTATGGGTAGATTCTTGCACATGATAAACTATTTTTTTATATTAATGGTGGGGAAAACCCACTTTTTATTTATAGATGATATAGATTAATCAAAAAGTGCGGGAAAGCCCACAGAAAATCTATACGAGTGTACGCATGAAAGAAATAAAAATACAAAGTCTTAAAAGTAAAAACAGTAAACTCTAATCCTCAATACCATAATCCGCAAAGTACATGAGAAACTAAAAATATATTACAGTTTTGATTGAAATACAATTATGGTTTTGCGGGTGAAATTCTTTCTTATCGAACCTGGTAACTTTGTTCCAGTCGTTTTAAAAATCGGAAATTGCCTATGGCTGCCTGATTAGTAATGACAGCAGTTCAATGTCTATGGTATTATGATTTGTGTATTAATGAGAAGTTATCAGTTTACTTTCTATATTCAGCTTTGGGTGTCATCTACTATGTTTTTTTGCTGATACAAATGTCCTACGACTGAAGAATGAATGTTTTCTCACTTCATTTTGTTATCCTTTTTTTAAGCATTTTATTCACACTTTTTTTGGTCATTCAACCACTAACTCTTACTATCTCTATCTCTTCTAATGCTTGGGATGCGCATAATTTGTTGCCATTTTTAAACTCCGGAGTACAAGGTCTTGGGAATTATTTGTTTACATATATTTTAATTTTTAATGTGTATTTTATTAAAAATCACAATTTTAGCTTTAACTGACCAAAATTATGAAATAGATCCTAAAGTAAACAAGTCTTTAGTAAGAACATCGATTTTCCCCCAAATTTTCATGTCAAAACCAGTTATTATTCCACCAGGAACTGGTCTAAAATTTCCCATTGTTTTAGACTTTTACCTTGTTTTCAATTGGTCTCAGGTCCTTAAATCGTTGTTGGAAATTGATATGCCAGTAGTGTGATCCAATCATAGCATGCTGTTGATTGTACTTTTTGATGCATATGTGTATATATGTTTTCATAGGTGTTAGTAAATTTTGTTGCTTCATATTTCTTTTACCCCCTTCTCTTTGTATTAGAGATGCACACCACAAGAACAGTCCTACGTATTTTTCAAGGAAGGATTAGGGTACCTTCAGGCCAAAATACACAGGTTATACTTCAAAATGGTATGCTCTTCTTATAACATTAAAGTTCTTTCAATTTGAGTACGCGCTTAAGGAACACCTTTCTGTAAATCAGTATTGTATTATTTGGAAAAGTGAGTGACCTTAAACAAGCATTACCGAAAAATGAGAGACTAGTCCTGTTAGAACATCATTTCCACTTGAAATAACATTGACTCCGATTAGCCGATTATGTGTTGTTGGATTAACAAAATTATCAAACCCTTGCTACCAACGTTTAATGTTTTTCTGTAAATTTATTATTTATAAAAAAAGCTGGTTTTATAATTTTTGTGTGGGGAGCAAGTTGCCTTTGTATTCAATATGTTGCGTTGTTGGATTAATCTTGTTCAGCCAACGGAGTTGAATATTTGAATATAGCCTTGATGAAAAGTGCAACGTATTCGGATCATAGTGAACTATTGAAAGCAAACAAGGTAATGAATATTCTTCCATTTGGTGATTTTTGTACTTTTCAGGATTTTCAAAATTAATTCATTTATACTAGATTTAAAAAAAAATGTAGATACTTATTAACAACTGTAGTAGGAATAACTCTTGTACGTTAGGGACTTGATCTTCAGTGAGTATTAAATAACCATTTGTAGAAATGCTTGCTAACTTTAACTTTACTGACCTTTATGATATTGAACTTAAATGCATATAAATGATATTGCCATATCAGCTAATTTCCTCCTTGTTTATATTTGTAATATGTAGCAAGTCTCTTTCATAAGTATATCATATTTGATTTAATACGGATCAGTAAACTTAGAAAGCCATTAGCATGTAGCCTCTTAAATCCTTAATATGATTTTTCTGGAAGAGAAGTCCTATAAATATTGTTTGTGTACATGTTTGTTTTACAAGCGCGTTCACGGATGAGCCAGTAAACATAAATCGAGAAAAAAAACTTTTGGTTTTTTCGTGGCTTAAAAACTTGAATGCCCTTTTAACTTCGGTGGCAGAGTAACGTTTTCCTAAGGCCTACGTCATTGGTTCAAATCCGATAAGGGACATTCAGTCCAGAAAAAAAGTGATCTGACTTCCTTTTTATACTTCAAACACATAGAATTTTGCACAAAATCATTTTAAAGAACATTGCATCATAGAGGCTTCCTTAGGAAACGCATTTCTAATATCTTTCCAAAGTTTGGAAAAATAAAAATAGACACAAAACAGGGGTAATGTTTCTTATGGTTTTACCTTGCTGTCACCTGCTTAAAGCCTCTTATAGTTTTTAAATGTAACATTATACTAAATATACACAATTAAATATTTTTTATTTGTAGTTCGATATTTTCTTTATTGGATATTGTAGCTAAAATTATTAATTTTGTGATTTGTATTGTGCGAATGTATTCGCTATTCATGATATTGGTACTATATGTCATTTAAGGTGTGAATTAACTTTGTAATTTTCAACATTGTAGCAGTGTTTTATAAACCGATGTTTAGACACTTCTTCGACCATCTGAATTCAAAATTACTTGATTTGAAAGGTAAATAAATGAAGAGAGAGAGAGGAGAGGGGGGAGTGGCGAAGAGAGCTAGAGAGGGAGGAGTAGGAAGGAAAAAAGGGAGAGCGCCAGTGGGAGGACAGGCAAGAGACAGTGGGGAGAGCCGCCTACTGTATTGGAAAACAATAACAATATTTTATAAGTTACAAGTAATTGGCGCACCACTGACTCTCACGCCCCTTCTTACTTCTGTTGTCCAGCTCTTAAGAGGTATACCCATATTTATTTCAACTGGTTGCTTGATTTCAAAAATTTAACGTTTGAAAAAATGTTCTAGGCTTAGCTTGTAAAGATACTGCTTGTTACCCATTTGACCCGGACCTTTAATCATTCCAGCTTTCTTTGTATACTTTTCATCACTTAGCACTCAGGCTCTGTATGCTACCAACAGTTTACCCAAGCTACAAAGGTAATAACTGGCCAAACATCAGATAGGCTATTTTAATAAAGAATTCACCCAGAGGTAATTTTTTTACTATTAGTTCCGGTTTTAATCGTTTATCTATTTAGAAAAAAAATCATGTTTCATCAAGCTAAAATCAAGTATTTTTTTATACAACTCCTTTTCATTCGGTAAAATTTATATACTGGTATATTTATCACCTGTTCACCTTCGATGCAATGGAGAGAAGAACTAATGGATAGATTCTTGCACATGAGAAAATGAATAGATATAACGGTTGGGTTGGAATATAATTATGAATTATGATTTAGCGGGTGAAATTATCTCCTATGGAACACTAATCACTTTGTTCCAATCCTTTTGAAATTCAGAATTGCATACTGATTTAGTAAATGTCAACGGTATTGTGATTTGTTTATTTATGAGAAGTTATTAGTCTACCTTCTTAATTCAGCTTTGGTTGCATATATCATTTGTTCTTTTGCTGATGCATATGTCCCTACACCTGCAGAATCAAGGTTTTCGCTTGATTTCATTGGTCTAGTATTGCTTTACACATTCTTAAAATTGTTATTCCTTATCGTCCCTTGTTAATCTAGTTTAAATATTTCATCAGCTACGAGAGTGATTGTGTTCTTTCCCTTAACTGAAATTTGGTGATTCATCATGGAATCCGTTGGGTCTATGATGCTTTTATATCAGCTGATTCTGACTATCATGATTAACTATATAAATCTTTTTATATCTATTGGTGATTTTTTTTGTCTTTGATTTTAGTTTTCTTAAAAATGCATGTCCATATGCCATGTTCTTTTTTCCTCTATGCTTATGAACATGCATGTAATCAAACTTATGGAATTGTTACTTTGCTGTTCTGTCAACATTTTGGAGTTTAAAAACGGCAAAGTCCACTGTCTTCATTTTCTTTGCGTTTGCTGTAACATTGTTAATTTTGGATGAACTCGTGAGATTGCCTTATTTAAAAGTTGGTACTATTATTTAGATTACTGATTGGTTTGGTTTGTTTTTAACGGCGTTTGAGGAGAAACAAATATTTAAGTTTCGCATCAATCTCAATTGTTGATTAGAGGCTCCAGCGACTAAGAGAAATATTATGGGGAGAAAGGATGCTATTGTGAAGGAAATGCTAATTTCAGATTGGAGGGATTTTTGAGGCCATCATCATGGTCAAGAGTACAGCTACAACGTGCTGATATTGCGAATTAATAGTCTCACAGTAAGTCCTTATCTTTAAATGTTTGTAGCTGAAGTATGCCCCATTTTCCCGTAAACCTGATAATAATCTCAATTATTCAATAATGGGAAAAACTTTTCTCCTTTGTATTTGTTCTATTCAAATGTTTGTAGCTGAAGTATGCCCCATTTTCCTGTAAACCTGATAAAGTACATAATCTTTGTTTCATAGAGATCCAAAAGTCTAATGGCACAATTAACCGGTATGCCTTTCCCTTTTTTCCTCGTTATGTTTTTGCCAGAATCAGAAGCATTTACTTGTATTCGATTTTTTTTCTTAGTATTCTGATAGGGTACGTGAGGCATGAATTGTTGAATTTGTGGTTTGTTACAAATGCCAGCATTTATTCAATACTTACATCTTGGTTTGTATCATCTTTAAACAAGCATATATTCAATAAAATAAACCTCATACCCTATCGGCTTCTTCTAATCCGATAGGGTATGAGGTTTACAAAACAGCATCTTGCAGTTCATGCTGACGAGAGAAGTCTTGGTAATTTTTCTGAATATTTGTTTTAACATTATAATTTTTTAACTATGTTTTGGTATTTTGGTTCTATACTTTTATCCATTGACAAAGAGTTATGTTTTCATCAAACTAAGATCAATTTTTTTAAATACGGCTCCTTTTCATACGGTAAAATATATACTGTCTGTATTTTTATGACCCATTCACCTTTAATGCAGTGGAGAGAAGAACTTAATTACGGGTAGATTCTTACACTGAGAAACAATTTTTTTTATATTAATGGTGGGGAAACTCACTTTTTATTTATAGATGATACGGAACAATAAAAAAGTGGCGGAAAAATGAAAGAAATAAAAAATACAATTCTTGAAAATAAATACAGGAAACTCTAATCCTGAATAGCATAATCCGCAAAGTACACGAGAAACTAAAAAAATATAACAGTTTGATTGGAATACAATTATGATTTTTTCGGTTAAAATATCTATTTAGGAGTTTCGCCCTTTTTTCCATCAGAAACGGGGCTCAAAATGTGTTTTCAGTTACCACTGTCTAGTTGTATGCCAGCAAATATTTGGAACATATTTTTGTTTCATCTTTTACACGTGACGGTTATCACAATCCTTCCCTAAATAGCAAAACATACCTGTTGTGATGAATCTTCGTTTTTTTCTTGTAGTATCTGGATTTTGTTATTGCTTCTCTTTTTTTCCACCGAGGCACTTGGCAAGTTTCTCAATACAAGATATACATGTGCAGTTAACATGATTACCGTATTGAGCTTTCTGTAAGATCCTTTCCTATTCCCAGTATTTATCTTTTTCCTTCAATTTTTTGTTGTTAACGCATGAGGAGCAGAGCCATGATAGAGTGTGTCCATGCCATTTGTGGAATTTGCATTTTCTTTACACATTCTTTTTAGACGGACCATATCCTTATTGGTAAATTCAACACTTCATATTCTCTACCATCATTTTGGATTTCTAGTGATTTATTAAGAGGTCTTTTACTTTCTCTACTTTTATAGAGAATTTCCATGGCAATGAAAACTCATTTCCAAGATAAATCATCTTTTAAAAACCGACCTGTACTTTCTAAACCTTGCGAGAAGCCCCAGTCTTTGGTAGTACGATATTTATAGACATCACATTATTTTATTCCAGTTATTTTCTCGATCTAGTAACATATTAATACCTGATAGGCGATAGATAGTTCATCTTATATATTTATTGATAACATTCTCGTCTAAAGGTTCTGAGATTTTCCAAGTGTACGAATCCAAGTACCTTATGTATGAGATATAGCAATAAATAATAGTTGAGGCTGAAATGTATCCTTTAAAGTGTTTGTCCTACACAATTCATCATTATTTTATGTTATCTTATTATGTGTACAACTGCTGTAAAGTAGATTATGATGCCTACAGTTGTTTATCTTTGAAAGGGAATTGCCTAGTGATTTTGATGGTTTGATTATAATTTATCTAGGTTGTTTATGAACCTTTGTTGTTGCAAACTTTTGCCACAAGGATAGGTAAATTAATCCAAATTTTATCCTACCATAAGTGTGGACTTTTGGCTGTTCTCAAATTCTAGAAGTGTTTGCACTTTGTTAGTCTATGAATGTGGGAGAATGTAATTTTGTAAATATAGACAAGGGGAGGGGATATTACAGTCGATTCTTAGAGAAAGGTCACTGCTTTTATCAATTTGTTTCAAAATGGAAGGGGTTACGTCCTTGTCTCCACCTAATTTCTTCCGTTTAAGGTAGTCCGGATGTACATGAAAAAAATTTAGAAAATGAAATAAATACATGAATACTTTGCGAAAGTGGTTCGATCATACTTAATTTCGTAATTAGTATTTGGTCCCCGACTGAGAGAAAGGAAACAACCACTGTACGGCCAATGGTCCAAATATGTACCAAATCATTTTCACTAGGGCCTTATTGTTTGTTTATAACGTGTATGTTCAACTTGATTGGTATTTTCTGTTTAAAAAAAAACAAAAAACTTAATTGATCTTTTACTTAGAAGCTCAAAAGTCGTCCTTTTTGAATTATTTGTTATAAGAAATTAAATTTTTTTAAGGAGAATGAGTCCCCTCCCCCACCTAAATAAATTCTTCTTATCCGACTTAAAATCTCTAACCAAACAGACCCTAAGTCCTTTAAGATACAGCTGTAATTATTTGGGCAGGATTAGCTTAATTTCTCCGCTATTGTTCTAATTAATTAAACACGCAAAAAAATCAGATTTCCATTGAGTCGGCGCCTTACACCCAGCTCCGTCTATATAAACATACGTATCTATATACCATCTCCGATTTGGCAGATTTCCATCTCCCCTCTCCTTCTCTCTCTATATATATGTATAAAGACGTATATGTACATACGTATATTGTCCCATCTTCGATTAAATCTTTCTAGGTCTCTCCTCTCTCTCCCTCTTTCTCTCTATGTATATGTATATATCTATATCTCTTTCGATTTGAGGCGATAATCTTGATTTGGTGAGTTCTCCTTTCAATATCGCCTCTCTCTCTCTCTATATATATATATCCTCGGATTGGAGGCCATAAACCCTAGATCGAAGCAGTTTGTTTAGACTCTATATATATATATCGATGTAGTCTTTAATTGTTATCTGATGTATCCTTGTCACTAGTAGCAGATTGGGTCTTTTTTCAACATATAATAGATAGTATATATGTTCACTTTGCTTTTATGGTTTTTTTTAAGTTTAGGTGTTTCTATCATCTTTTCAGTGTTTTCCATCTCCTCTCTCTATATGTATATATGTATGTATATCTGTATCTATCTCTTCCGATTGGGGGCAAAAAACCCTAGATTGGGCCATAATTGTTATCTGCTGTATTCTTTTTTATTACTGTGGTATTAATTATTGGGTCTTTTTTTAACTTAATCGATAGTAAATGTTTAATTTAAGCATGGTTCTATTTTCCTTTTTCCCCTTTAAGTCCGATTGTAACTAGATATCTTCGCTCATCTTTTATGGTTTTTAAGTTCAGGTGTTTCTATTATTTATTAAATGTTTCTATTAACTAGTTTTAAGTATTTTCTCCGATTATATATTTGGTTTATTGAGATGTGCTCTCTAGATCGCTCCTCTCTCTCTATATATATGTATTTATATATGGCTCCTCTCTCTCTCTATCTCTATATATGTGTGTGTGTGTGTTTGTATATATATATCTTCCGATTGGAGGCCAGAAACCCTATAATGATGTTGTTTGGTGAGATGGCCCTTAATTGTTATCTGAGGTATTCATTTTGGTCACGTTGGTATTAATTATTGGATAATATATTGTTTAATATAAGCGTGTTTCTATTTTCCTGTTTTCTTCTTTACGTCGTTTGAATTACAGATCGATTGTAGCCTGATATTTTCGCTTTGTTTTTATGTTTTTTAAAGTTCAGGTGTTTCTATCATATCAAGTCAAGTGTTCCTATTCTAAAAGATTAAAATATTAATGATAATGTTTGGAAAGGACAATCCAGTAAATTTTTGTGAATAACATATGATCCAAAATTCATGGAGGTTTCTATAAAATAACAGATGTTGGTATATATTCTAAAAACCTGTATATCTAAACTTGATTCCATTTGATCTCAAACTGTGTTGTCAAATTTCATATGTTGTAATCCCCTAATGTCATGTATAATATCAAAACGTGTTTATGGACAATTTATTTCAATATATGGATAATATATGTCTCACTGAAACATGTTTCGACTTTACTGTTTTCCCCTATCTAGTATTAAAATACAGTATAAATGTAAGTAGATGTCTTATTTCTGCTTTTAAGTTAGGGTGTTTCTATTTTATATTAGGTGTTTCTTTATGAAAGTTGGTCCAGGACTTGATAAAATAAGGGTAATGCATGTGGAAGATGATTCAGTATTTGTTTTTACTTTTCTTTTGGAGTAAAAGACAATCCATATTCACCGTGTTTTTTTAAGTAATAGTAGATGTTTCTATATGTTAATGTTTAATGCACTTTATCTAGTTTTTTCAACTAATTCTTGATAATGAACATTCATACAATTGATCTCAGGGAATGTCAAGTTGCTTTTTTATAATCTACCTTGGGACTGAGTAATACACTAACAGTTTGAACCCATATGCTTCTATTTGTTTCAAGGTTCAAGGACTTTTGCATAACTATATGAAGTCATTATATTATAGAATTTCCTCCCTTTTATGGTCTCCAGCTCTTAGAGGTATACCCATATTTATATTACCAAGTTCCTTGATTTCAGAAATTTAACATTTGAGAAAATGTTCTAGGCTGAGCTTGCAAAGATACTGCTTGTGACCCATTTGACCCAGGACCTTTAATCATTCCAGCTTTTCTTGTATACTTTTCATCACTTAGCACTCAGACTCTGTATGCTACCAACAGTTTACCCAAGGTACAAAAGTAATAACTGGCCAAACATCAGATAGGCTATTTTAATTTTTTTATTATTAGTTCCGTTTCTAATCGTTTATCTATTAAGAAAAAAAATCATGTTTTCATCAAGCTAACCAAGTATTTTTTTATACAACTCCTTTTCATACGGTAAAATTTATATACTGGTATATTTATCACCTGTTCACCTTCGATGCAATGGAGAGAAGAACTAATGGATAGATTCTTGCACATGAGAAAGTGAGTAGATATAACAGTTGGGTTGGAATATAATTATGAATTATGATTTAGCGGGTGATATTATCTCTTATGGAACACTGATCACTTTGTTCCAATCCTTTTGAAATTCGGAATTGTATACTGATTTAGTAAATGTATTTGATTGCTTTCTGTTCCTTGTTACGATTTAGATTTTTTTATTTATTGAATATCGCTGCTAGTTTAGGTTTATGCATCAATGTTCATCTTAGCTGAATTTTATTTTTGGTTTCTGATTTATTGTCCTATTATAAGTACGTCTGAACTGCTTTTTTTCTAGTCATAGCTGTACTTTACTGTGACATTGTGGGAATTGTTTCTTTTGTAACAATTTTTCAATTCTGTAGACTAACAAATGTACGTAGTCACTGTAAACTGTTTATTTTTGCATAAAGTATTGTACTGTTTGATAGTTATATGCGTAATTCATAGTTTTCTTTCTCTTGTTATGGCTGAGATTTACTTATTGTAGCATTGTATTTGCTCGCTCAGGTCCATGCCTCGTTCATGTTATCTGACATGAATTTTTTGCGATTAGTGATTTGTCATCATATTATTTTACATGTTAAGTATGTTTGACCTGATAATATTCTAGTCATAGTTGTTTAATTATATCAAAGTATGCCAACAAATATTTGGAACATATCTCTGTTTCATCTTTTACACATAACAATCCTTCCCTAAATAGCAGAACATACCTGTTGTGATGAATTTTCGTTTTTTATTCGTGTAGTATCTGGATTTTTTTATTGCTTCTCTTTTTCTCCACAGAAGCACTTGGCAAGTTTCTCAGTTTAAGATATATACGTGCAGTTAATATAAGCATGATCACCGTATTGAGCTTTTTGTAAGATCATTTCCTCCCGTGGCTCATAACCTGACCAGGTAAATTCTTTATTTATCTTTTTCCTTCAATTTTTTGCTGTTACGCATGAGGAGCAGATCCATGATAGAGCGTGTCTATGCCATTTGTGGAATTTTCATTTTCTTTACACATTCTTTTTAGACGGACCAGATCTTTATTCGTAAATTCAGCACTCCATATTCTCTACTATCATTGTGTGAACTAGGAATTTTGGTTTTTTAGTGATTTATTATGAGGTCGTGTACTTTCTCTACTTTTATAGAGAATCTCAATGGCAATGAAAACTCATTTCCAAGATAAATCATCTTTTAAAAACCGTGTTCTACTTTCTGAACCTTGCGAGAAACCCCAGTCTTTGATAGCATGATATTTATATTTTATAGACATCACATTATTTTGTTACAGTGATTTTTTCGATCTAGTGACATATTAATACCCGATAGGCGATAGATAGTTCATCTTATATATTTATTGGTCAATCTAATCCTAACGTATATGTTCAACTTAGTTGATCTTTTACATAGTAAGCTCAAAAATCGATCGGTTATGGATTATTTGTTTTAAGAAATTAATTTTTTAAGGTGAATGGTCCCCTACCTCACCTAAATAAATCCTTCTTATCAGACTTAAAGCGAAGCTCTAATCAAACCAACCCTAATAAGTCCACTAACATTCAGCTATAATTACTTGGGCAGGATTAGCTTAATTTCTCCGCTATCATTCTAATTAAACACCCAGCCCTGTCTATATATGCATACATACGTTTATCCCATCTCCGATTAGCGCAGATTTCCACCCCTGTCCATTCTCTCTGTCTATTCTCTCCGATTAGAGCTTTCTAGATCTCTCCTCTCTCTATATATATATCTATATCTATATCTGTCATTCGATTTGAGGCGAGAATCTCGATTTGGTGAGTTCTCCTTTCAATATCGCCACCCTCTCTCTCTCTATATATATTTATATATATCCTCGGATTGGAGGCCATAAACCCTAGATCGAAGCAGTTTGATGAGATTTCTCTATCTATATATATATATATATATCGATGTATTATTTAATTGTTATATGATGTATCGTTGCCAGTAGTAGCATATAATAGATAGTATATCTGTTCGCTTTCCTTTTATTTATTTTTAAGTTTAGGTGTTGGTATCATCTATTTAGTGTTTTCCATCTCTCTCTATATATATGTATGTAATGTATATTTGTATCTATCTCTTCCGATTGGGGGCAAGAAACCCTAGATTGGCCCATAATTGTTATCTACTGCATTCTTTTTTATCACTGTGGTATTACTTATTGAGTCTATTTTTTAACTTAATCGATAGTAAATGTTTAATTTAAGCATGGTTCTATTTTCCTTCTTTCCTCTTTTAAGTCTGATTTTAATTAAATATCTTCACCTAGCTTTTATGGTTTTTAGGGTCACATGATTCTATCATTTATTAAGTGTTTCTATTAACTAATTTGAAGTATTTTCTCCGATTATATATTTGCTTTATTGAGATGTCCTCTCTGGATCGCTCCTCTCTCTCTCTATATATATATACATACATACATATGTATATCTATGTATATATATATTAATCCTCTCTTTCTGTCTCTCTGTGTGTGTGTATATATATAAATATGTCTTCCGATTAGAGGCCAGAAACCCTAGGTTGATATGGTTTGTTGAGACGGCCCTTAATTGTTATATGCTATATCCTTTTTGTCACTGTGGTATTACTTATTGGGTATTATTTTAACCTTATCGATAATTTCTGTTTGTTTTAAGCATGTTTCTATTTTCCTGTTTTCCCCTTTATGCCGTGTGAATTACAGTACGATTGTAACCAGGTATTTTTTTATTTTATTTTTTTGGTTTTTTAAGTTCAGGTGCTACTATCATCTATTAAGTTATTCTACTCTAAATGATTAAGGGTATTATTAATTTTACTCACAAAATCCACCTTTCGTTGTAATCTTATTTGTTAAATCACATGTTGTAATCCTCTGTCTGTTTATGGATAATATATTTGTCACCGAAACACTTTTCGACTTTACTGTTTTCCCCTATTTGGAATTTTTATTTGGAGTCGAATACGATCCATATTCACCTTGGTTTCTTTAAAATAATAGATGTTTCTATATGTTAATGTTCAATTCACTTTATCTAGATTTTACAATGAATTTCTGTTAATTAACATCCGTACGATTGATCTCAGGGAATGTTAAATTGTTCTTTTATAAAATACTCTGGGACAGAATAAAAGACTTTTGAGTACTTACAGGAAAATTGTGGGTTGTAGCTACTTTGTTATTACTTATTGGGTCTTTTATCAACTTAATCGATAATATATTGTTTTATTTAAGCATGTTCTGTTTGTGAATAACAGGTATTTTTATTAAGAACAAATATTGATATTTACTTTTACGATCGTCCCTTTTATTGGGTCTTATATCAACTTAATCGATAGTAAATTGTTTAATTTAAGCATGTCTATATTTTCCTGTTTTCCCCTTTATGTTCGCTTTGCTTTTATGGACAATTTATTCCAATTTATTGTTAATATGTTTCTCACCGAACCATGTTTCGACTCTACTGTCTCCCCCTATTTCGTATTAGAATACACTAGAAGTGTTACTGGATATTTTCTTTTTTGCTTTTAACTTTAGGTGTTTCTTCTATCTACCAAGTGTATCTATTTGAAAGCTTGTTTATGGTGATACCCTTGTTGAGGACTTAAAAAATTAAGGGTAATGTATGGGAAAGACGATTCAGTATTTGTTTTCACTTCTTTTGTTTGGAGTCAAATACAATCCATATTCACCGTTTGTTTGGAGTATATGTTTCTATTTGTTAATGTTTAATGCACTTTATCTAGAATTTACAATTAATTCTTGTTAATGAAACGATTGATCTTTAGAGAATGTCAAGTTGTTTGTTTAAAACTGTAGGGACAGTCTTTACAGGAAAATTATCGGTTATAGCTACTTTTGCGTAAATTACTTAACACTGTTTTATTGATTGTTTTATGGATTGATATGTTTCTTATTGAATGGTATGCTTTACGTAAGACTTTGTTGAATGATATGTTTCGTATTGATTGTTTTTGAAGATTGCATGATTTTTTCTTTTGAATTCATGCATGTTGACTATAGAGCTGCAACACCCTAAATCATATTATAGAATTTCCACCCTTTTTTGGTCTGCGGCTTTTTTTTTTTGATCAAGATCCGTGAAACATAAAGTTAAAGGTTGATTGCAAAACGTGATTGTATCTGTAATGAGAAACCAAGCTTGATTACTATTTTTTTTATATATGTAATCCTCATCCACTCTATTCGCATTAATCATTGCTTTGCTGGACAAGTGCTCCACTAGTTTAGATAAGTGTAAAGGAATTTTAATGTTTTGTATTTTATCTCTAATTTTTTGTTTATGTATATATTGATATGATTATGACTTCTAGTTTTCTTATGCTCACTGGTTTCACTTCTGTCTGTGCTGTCGATGTTAAAATTTCTCCACTTGTGGAATGCCTCTGCATCGAAATAACTTAGGGAAGGTGTTGTTCTCTTTTCAATATGCCTTCTGTCTGGTTTCACTTCTGTCTGTGCTGTCTGGCTACTTTTCAATATGACTGTTCTTCTCTTTTCTCTTCTCAAATCGGTTGTCTTCAAGTTGGTCTTTCTGGTGAGTTGACTGTTAATTAAAATTATGAGTCTTTCTTCTCTGAATTTCAGAGTTTGGGCCATATTCAAATTAGATTCGGTGACGAGATGTCTTGGCAATTTTTCTGAGTTTTCGTATCTATTACCATTATAATTTTTTTAACTATGAATAAATATAAGGCTGAATAGTTTTTCATATATGTCATTGGTATTTATACAGAGAAGTCATAATCTATAATTTAGGTAACATCAACCTAAAAGGAAATATTGACAACTATCAATTATATCTAATATATACTCCTAGACTAATAAGGAAACATATTCCTAGAATAATAAGAAAACCACAGATAGATAAAATCTTCATCGGTGTACATGCCAACTCTCCCCCTCAAGTTGGTACATAGATATTACTAGGGCCGGGAAAAAATCCCGAAATCCCGACCCAACCCGCCCCTGACCCCAAATTTCCCGACCCGAAAATATCGGTTTTTGTCCCGACCCGACAAACTTCGGGATCGGGTGACAATTTTGATTTCGTCGGGTGTCCCGACCCGACCCGACCCGATTTTTAATTAATTTATATTTTATATAAAAACAATTTTTATTTATATCAAATGCAAGTGATGAGAATCGAACCTTGTACCTCTAGCATACAATGTAAGCACTCTACCATATGAGCTACAATCCTTTTTGTTTTATTTATTAGTTATAATTATACAAGTATAATAAATTATACAAGTACCATATGAGATACCCATGCCGTTAGCAGTGGTCCTTTCTATACATCACTGTCCAAGTTGGGCATGTGTAATATCTAGGGGTGGGTTAGGGTCGGGACCCGACCCGTAAACGCTCAACCCGTATCCCGACCCGATTATTTTTGGAAGTGAAAAAAAATTCCCGATCCCAACCAGACAAAAGTCGGGACCCAACTTTTTCGGGACCCGAATTTTCGGGATCCCGTAGGGTTGGGATAGGTTTATCCTGAATCTCCCAACATATTTTTTTATTTTACGTTATTTTTTATTCAAATAATGCCCAATAGGTACCACTTTTGAAATTATATTACTCGTAGCTACCTCCATAATTTCATATTCCCTATGAGTAACACTTTAATTATTTACTTTATTTACCAAAACGCCATACACATATTTCATAAAAAATGGAAAAAAAACACATAAAATTATATAAAATGCAAAAAATTTCAAAATAAATAAAAAAATTCACAAAAAATCACAAAAAATGAAGAAAAAAAAATTCACAAAATTTTAAAAAAATTACAAAAAAAATAAAAAAACTTATAAAAAATGAAAAAAATCACAAAATATTATAAAAAACAAAAAAAAATAAAAATTTATAAAAAAATGAAAAAAATCACAAAAAATTATTAAAAAATGAAAAAAATCACAAAAAAAATCACTTTTGTTGAACTTTATGCACTTTCGACTGTACTAGATGCACTTTCGACTGAACCAGATGCACTTTTAGCTGAACCAGATGCACTTTCAGCTGAACCAGATGCACTTTCAGCTGAACCATATGCACTTTCAGCTGAACCATATGCACTTTTAGTTGAACCAGATGCAGATTTACAGAACGATATGCACTTTTATTGAACTAGATGCACTTTTGTCTGAACCATATGCACTTTTAGCTGAACCAGATACACTTTTAGCTGAACCATATGCACTTTTAGCTGAACCATATGCACTTTCAGCTGAACCATATGCACTTTTAGCCGAACCATATGCACTTTCAGCCGAACCATATGCACTTTTAGCCGAACCATATGCACTTTTAGTTGAATCAGATGCATTTTTAACAGAACTATATGCACTTTCGACTGTACTTATTCATTTTCGACTACACTATATGCACTTTTGACTTAACTATATGTACTTTTCACTAAATTAGATGCACTTTAAGCTGAACCAGATGTACTTTCAGCTGAACCAGATGCACTTTTAGCTGAACTATATGTATACTTACTTTCGACTGAATTGTATGCACTTTCGACGGAACTAGATGTACTTTCAGCTGAATTGAATGCAATTTCGACTCAAATTTATGCATTTTTGACTAATTATATACACTTTCGACTGAACTATATACGCTTTTGACTGAATTATATGTATTTTTGACTGAAGTAGATGCACTCTTTCAGCTCATTCAGATTAAAAAAAGTCACATTTATCATGGGAAACCAATTTTTTTGTATTAAAAAAATCACTTTTCGGTATAAAGTGTTATATTGACAAAAAAAAAATTATATAGTTTTTGTAATTTTTTAAAAAGTTTATGATTTTTTAATTTTTTTTTAATTCTTTTTTTTGTGATTTTTTTCAATTTTTATAATTTTTTGTGATTTTTGTTATTTTTTTATAATTTTTTTTCATTTTTTGTGATATTTTATAATCCTTTTTGTGATATTTTTCATTTTTTAATAATTTTTTGTGATTTTTTTCATTTTTTTCATCCTTTATAAATTTTTTTATTTTTTTGTAATTTTTTTAAAATTTTGTGATTTTGTGATTTTTTATAATTTTTGTGATTTTTTTTTGATTTTTTTATAATATTTTGTGATTTTTTTCATTTTTTATAAGTTTTTTTATTTTTTTTGTAATTTTTTGTGATTTTTGTGATTTTTTTAATAAAAATACATTTTTTTTAATTTTTACAATTTTTTGTGATTTTTTTTCATTTATTTTGAGATTTTTTGCATTTTATATAATTTTATGTGTTTTTTTTTCATTTTTTATGAAATGTGTGTATAGCGTTTTGGTAAATAAAGTAAATAATTAAAAATTGGTACTTATAGGGAATATGAAATTATGGAGGTAGCTACGAGTAATATAATTTCAAAAGTGGTACCTATTGGGCATTATTTGAATAAAAAATGACGTAAAATAAAAAAATATGTTGGGAGATTCAGGATAAACCTATCCCAACCCTACGGGATCCCGAAAATTCGGGTCCCGAAAAAGTTGGGTCCCGACTTTTGTCCGGTTGGGATCGGGAATTTTTTTTCACTTCCAAAAATAATCGGGTCGGGATACGGGTTGAGCGTTTACGGGTCGGGTCCCGACCCTAACCCACCCCTAGATATTACACATGCCCAACTTGGACAGTGATGTATAGAAAGGACCACTGCTAACGGCATGGGTCATCATATCAACTAGCTGATCTGCGCTTTTAATGTACGGAACTTTGATAGTTCCAGAATCAAGGTTGTCTTTAATGTACTTTCTGTCAAGTTCAACATGCTTAATTCGATCATGTTGTACTGGATTATTTGCAATCTGAATAGCTGCGGTATTATCACAAAAGAGCACCATAGGTTTCTTTTGACCAAATCCAATCTCATCCAAAAGAATTTTAAGCCAGGTTAACTCTGTAGTCGCATGATGAAGAGCACGATATTCAGTTTCCGCACTAGATAGACACCACTTTTTGTTTCTTACTCTTTCAAGTCACCAAATTACCTCCGACAAAAGATACATACTCTGAAGTAGACTTTTTGTCCAATCTGGACCCAGCAAAGTCAGAATTTGGATACCCCATAATATCAAGGTGTCCATGTTTTGAAAACATAACACCTTTACCTGGAGAGTACTTTAAGTAAGCCAAGATACGGTTTATAGCCTTCATATGTTGGTCACTAGGATTGTGCATGAATTGACTTACAATGCTAACTGCATATGACAAATCAGGCCTATTGTGAGTAAGATAAATCAACTTCCCGACTAGGGTCTGGTATCTCTCCTTATTCGTGGGAGTTTGATGAGGATAGATAGTCAGACCATGGTTCACTTCAATGGAAGTATTTATAGGTTCACAAGCAGAGTTATATGTTTCGTTCAATAGATCTAACGTGTACTTTCTTGGAGAGATGAAGAGTCCTTGCTTAGACCGAGACACTTCAATGCCTAAAAAATATTTAAGAAACCCCAAGTCTTTCATTTCGAACTCCTTCGCCAAATGGTTTCGAAGCTTATCAATTTCAATGGTGTTGCTGCCTGTTACAATCATGTCATCAACATAGACAATAAGCAAAGTAATATCATCACCCTGTCTTTATAGAATAAAGTGTGATCAGCCAAAGCTTGCTTAAATCCATATTTTTTCATTGAGTGGCTAAACCTGCCAAACCATGCTCATGGATGGAGATTGTTTCAAGCCGTACGCCTTTTTCAGCTTGCATACTTTTCCTCCTTGTGGTGTAAATCCGGAAGGCGGATCCATATAGTTCTCATCTGTTAAGTCCCCATGCAAAAAGGCATTTTTCCCATCGAACTGTCGTAACGACCAGTCGAGATTGACTGCAAGTGAAAGTATTACTCGAATTGTATTCATCTTGGCCACAGGAGCAAACGTTTCTTGATAGCAATTCTATAAGTCTTGAGTGTAACCCTTCGCAACCAGTCTAGCCTTATACCTTTCAATTGTCCCATCTGATTTATGTTTTACTGTATATACCCATCTACACCCAACCGCCTTCTTTCTTTTAGGTAACTCAACCATATCCCATGTAGAGTTCTTTTGTAGAGCTTTCATTTCTTCTACCATTGCACACTTCCACTTTGGATCTTTAACGGCTTCCTGAAAATGACTAGGAATATACACCGAAGACAACTGAAGAGCAAAAGCGAGATGAGTTTCAGACAAGCGATGATACGAAATATAATCAGACAACGGATAAACTATATTACAAGATGATTTGGAGAAACCAAACTGATTAGGTTCTTTAAGATTACGAAGAGGGTATCTCCTATCAATAGTCTTTCCATTCGAGGTAGCAAGCGATGATACGAAATATAATCAGACAACGAATAAACTATATTACAAGATGATTTGGAGAAACCAAACTTATCAGGTTCTTTATGATTACGAAGAGGGTATCTCCTATCAATAATTTTTCCATTCGAGGTAGCAGGTTCTGTAGTTAAAAGAATAGAATTATTGTCTGAAGTTGAATCTACAGGAAAAGGGACGTTAAGCTCGGATGACTCATCCGATGGCAAGGTAATATCATTACGAGGAGTAGAATTTGCTGGGGGACCGACAACATCGTTCTTATTCCTTGTATAAGTTTTTTCGAACAACCGCGCTGGTCTTTCTGGAGGTTCAGATTCAACGTTAACATGATCAGGTTGATCTGATTCACTTGCATTCTCCCCCTTACTCAAAATAGTTGGATCCTCTCCTTTACCGGAGGTCCATATTCGTTTCTCTTCTACCCATACACGTTCCTCTTCTTTACTATTAATCTTTCCCTAAAGAAGAACCAATGGTACATCTCCAGAAAAATAAGATACATGCTCACAAAATTGAACATCCATAGACACAGTATTTTCCTCGAGGGGGGTGAAAGCATTTATAGGCCTTTTGAGAATTCAAGTAACCAAGGAAAACACATTTGAGTGCACGAGGATCAAGTTTATCCCTGTGAAGAGTATGCACATGAACATAACATATCCAAAAACTTTCGGACAAAGGTTTAATGCAGAAGGAATAGAGTGAAAACGAGATAGCATACTCAAAGGAGTTTGATAGTCGATGACACGTGTAGGCATTCGGTTAATAAGAAAGGCAACGGTCATTACAGCTTCTGCCCAAAAACGTTTAGGAACACGCATAGTAAAGCATAAAGCTCTAGCCACCTCAAGAAGATGACTATTCTTACGCTCCGCTATACCATTCTGTTGCGGGGTGTAGGTACAAGTTGTTTGATGGAGGATACCATTTTAATTGAAAAAATCAGCAATGGACAAATTAACGAACTCAAAACCATTGTCGGAATGAAAAACATGAACCTTGGTATGAAATTGTGTCAATCATCTTATAGAATTGACGAATAATAGATTTGAAATCACTTTTATATTTCATCAAATATACCCATGTTACCCTAGTACAGTCATCAATAAAGACAAAATATCTGCGACCAGAAGCTGTTGAGGTAGAAAACGGACCCCAAACATCAGTATGAACTCAAGTAAACGGACAAGGACTTATTGAAACTCAAATTAAAAGAAACACGATGATTTTTAGCATAAATACATTGGTCACATCTTAAACTCGAAACTGGAACATTGCAAAATAACCAAGGAAACAAATGCTCTAAATAATTAAACGACGGATGTCCCAAACGACAGTGCCATAATAAAATCTTCTCTTTAGCAGAACTTGCTCTCTCTACTTTAAAACCACGGCCGGATTCGGATTTGAACTCAATCACCCCCTCAAAGTAGTACAAACCTCCTTTTTTCTTACCAATGCCAATCGTCATTTTCGTAAGATTGTCCTGAAACACACAGTGGATAGAGTGGAATATTACAGAACAGTTAAGACGTTTGGTAATTTGGCTAATAGAAAGCAAATTATTAGACAGGTCGGATGCAAGTAAGACAAAAGACAGATAATTTCGAAGAGAGTGAGACATTCCCGGCCCCGATAATTGGCATAGGAGTCCCATTAGCAACCTGTACAGACTTAACATGTGAATACGTTAAAGAGTCGAGTATCGAAGAATTACTAGTCATATGATCAGTAGCCCCCGAATCAATAATCCAAGTAGTGGAAGCAACAGAATTCAAGGCTAAATCGGAATTACCTTCTTGAGCAGATATTCAAGATACATGAGAAGCAGAAGATTGGTCCGTGAAAGCAACCTGGGAAAACTTCTTTTCTTCCTCTCAGCTTGCTTTAGCTTAAACCACTCTGGATAACCATGCTTCTTCCAACAAACATCAACTGTATGCTTTGTACGCAATGAGTACAAAAGCGGGATTGAGCGTCGGCAGAACCAGTAAGGGGAGAAGAAATAACTGGCTGAGATTTGCTCCTTTGAAAAGTCAAAGCCGAATTCTCAGAATGATCTTCGGTTCCCATCGTGATCTTTCTTTGCACTTTACGACAAACTAGTGAATATGCTTCTTCTAGACTTGGCAAAGGAGATGTAGCCAGTACACGACTACAAACATGATCTAAGCTGTTGTCAAGACCAGCAAGGAACATATATAATCGATCCTCAATAATACGCTTCCTTTGTTTCTCAATATCAACTGCACACGACATATCATTAGGCCTTCGATAATCAAGATCCATGAAGTTAAGAGTTCAACTCGTAGTATTCAGCAAGGGGCCGACCACCTTGACGCAACTGAAATCACTTCCTCATCAGTTCATAAACCTGAGAAGAATCAGAGGCGTCAAGATAGCTCCTCTTAACAGCATCCCAAACTTCCTTGGCCGTTCCACACTGCACAAAGTGCGAAATTAAATTTTCGCTCATGGAATTAATGAGCTAAGACTTAATTAGGGCATCTTCAGCCTCCCACTCGTCATAGCTCAAATCATCCTCTTTAGGCGCAACCTTTTTTCCTGTAATATAACCCTTCCTTTTTCCAGCAATATGCATCTCCAAAATCTTAGACTAAACACAATAATTAGAACCATCCAATTTAATATGGATAGCAAAAGAAGTCTCGTGAATGGTTAACGTGGAGGACATCTTGTTTTCAATGGTTTTAGTGTCATCATTGGCACCCATTATAACAAGGTAGGTGAAAAATTATGACGGCTAGGGATTAGGGTTTCAGCAAAAAAAAATAGAGGCAACAGAATAATAGTCTTTTTATGGCTCTGGTACCAAATAGATAAAAGGTTGAATAGTTTTTCATGTCATTGGTATTTATACAGAGAAGTCATAATCTATAATTTAGGTAACATCAACCTAAAAGGAAATATTGACAACTATCAATTATATCTAATATATACTTCTAGACTGATAAGGAAACATATTCCTATAATAATAAGGAAACCACAAATAGATAAAATCTTCATAGCTGTACATGCCAACTCTATGTTTTTGCTATTTTGGTTCTATTTGTTTATCCATTGAGAAAAAAAATCATGTTTTCATCAAGCTAGACCAAGTAAATTTTTAATACGACTCCTTTTCATACGGTAAAATTTATATACTTGTTGTATTTTTACCACCTGTTCACCAATGCAATGGAGAGAAGAACTAATGGGTGGATTTTGCACATGGGAAAATTAAAAGATATAGTTGGGTTGGAATATAATTATGAATTATCATTTAGCGGGTGAAATTATTTCTTATGGAACACTGATCACTTTGTTCTAATTCTTTTAAACTTCAGAATTGCCTATGGGTGCCTGATTTGTAAGTCGATGTCAGCGGTATTATGATTTGTTTATTTATGAGAAGTTATTTCACTTTGTTCTATTCTTGCTTCCATGTACCTGATAATTATTTGCTTCAGTCACAGATGTGGTCCTGGGGTGTTCTAAAGCAAGCGTGGGCGGAAATTAGGCAGAGCCTAGAAGCCTAGGAAATAAGGCGGGAATGAGCGGATTATGCGGTGATTAAGCGGGATCAGGCGCTAGGCGACGAGTAAGAATCTTTAATTTTTTAGACCAACAAATATTCGTAATCACTATTTCTTTTTTGATTTTTATGGAAATTACTGAATTGTTTGCTAGTTATATGTGTGTTTCATTGTTTTATACCCTTTCTTACAATTGTGACTAATTTAATGTAGCTTTTTATTTGTTATCTCAGGTTTATCCCTCACAGATCTTGTGAGTTGACTAGTTATTAAAATTATGAATCTTTCTTCTCTGAATTATAGAAGTTCTGGCCCTATTCCATTTAGATGATTTGTTTATTTATGAGAAGTTATTAGTTTACCTTCTTAATTCTGCTTTGGTTGTCATCTATCATTAGTTCTTTTGCTGATACACAGGTCCTACACCTGTAGAATGAAGGTTTTCGCTTGATTTCATTAAGTTCTCCTTTTTATGCAAGTTATATACTCTTTAGTTTTAGTTTGAATACTCAATATTGTATCCTTTCTTCCCTGTTTCTGATAATTATTTGCTTCAGATACGGATGTGGTCCTGGGCTATTCTAAAAAGCGAGCTTAGGCAGAGCCTAGAACATTAGACGGAATTAAGCGGATTAGGCGGTGATTAGGCGATAGGCGACCAATTTCCTTCTGAAACCTGCATTGCGCCTTTTAAAACGTTCTGCAATTGGTGGTCCAGGTTTTAGTCTAATATTTACACAAAAAGGAATTAGGTTGTCTTCTATTTCCTCATGAAAAGATAAACTGACGATTTACTAGTTTATATCTTTAATCCATTTTTCAGTCAACCAGTAACTCTTTACTGTCCCTATCTATTCTAAAAAGCGAGCTTAGGCGGAGCCTAGAACATTAGGCGGAATTAAGCGGATTAGGCGGTGATTAGGCGATAGGCGACCAATTTCCTTCTGAAACCTGCATTGCGCCTTTTAAAACGTTCTGCAATTGGTGGTCCAGGTTTTAGTCTAATATTTACACAAAAAGGAATTAGGTTATCTTCTATTCCCTCATGAAAAGATAAACTGACGATTTACTAGTTTATATCTTTAATCCATTTTTCAGTCAACCAGTAACTCTTTACTGTCCCTATCTCGTGTAATGTGTGGCATGTGCAAAATTTGGTCCCATTTTCAAACACGGTGTACAAGGTCTTGGAAAACATTTGCTAACTTATATATGTATATGTGTACAATATATTACTATCACAACTTTAGCTTTAAATTTCCAAAATTATCAAAAGATTAAAAACCAAACTAGTCTTTTTAGTAAAGAATCGATATCAATTTTACTCCCAATATTCATATACTCAAAACCAGTTATGCTTCTTAACAGAAACTGATCTAAAATCTTCCATTGTTTTACTTTGCTTTCAATTGGTCCCAGATCCTTAAATCACTGTTGGCAATGAAGTACTATAAGCATGATCCAATCCAAAGCATGCATTCGTTGAATTTAGTTTTTGATGTTTTATATTTCATAGCTGTTAGCTTATTGAGCAGAAAATAAATCTTTGCTTTGAAAACATACCTGTCCTGGAAGGTGGATTAAAGAAAAAAATCCCTTCTCTTCTGGATTGAGGCCAGCTTATGTGGTTGTCATTTGTGTTGCTTCATATTTCTTTTACCCCTTTCTCTTTGTATTAGAGATGCACACCACAAGAACAGTTCTACAGATTTTTCGGCGCATGATTAGGGTACCTTCAGGCCGAAGTTCACAGGCTATACATCAGCATGGTATACTCTTACTATAAGATTATTCTTTTAACTTGAGTAGAGGCTTATGGACCACCTTGCTTTGAATCAGTATTGTTTTCTTTGGAAGAGTGACCTTAAACAAGCTTTACATAAATAAATGAGAGGCTAGTCCTGTTAGACAGCATTTCCACTTGAAATAACATTGACTAATTAGTCGATTAGGTGTTGTTGGATTAACAAATTCTCAAATCTCTTGCTGCAATTTGTCCAATACTTTTCTGTATATTTATCATAAAAGCTATTTTATATAGTTTTTGTTGTGTAGTCAAGTGGACTTTTTGTTCACTGTATTGTGTTGTTGGCTTAATCTTCCTTAGCCAACAGAGTTGAACATTTGATTATAGCCTTGATGGAAAGTTCAACTTATTCGGACCATAGTGAATTGAACTGGAATTACTCAAAGCTAACAAGGTAACAAATATTGTTCCATTTGGAGATTTATGTACTCTTCAGGATATTTAAATTTATACATTTATACTGGATTTAGAAATTGTTAGATACTAATATAAAACTGTGGTCGGAATAAACCTTAAGACTCCAGCGATTTGATCTTCTGTGAGTATTAGAACCATGCGTAGAAATGCTTGTTGATTTTGACTTTAGTGACTGATATTGAATGGTGTCTTAAATGACATTGCCATACCAGCTACTTTTTATCTTGTTTATATTTGGTGTATGTGTTATGTGGCAAGAATTTGTTTTATGAGCACAGTCACTGACGAGCCAGAAAACATAAATTAAGATAATAACCTTTCTGTTTTTTCCTGGTTTAAAAACCTGAAGGCCCTTTTAACTCAGAGGTAGAGTAACGTTCTTCATAAGGCGTATGTCATCGGTTCAAATCCGATAAGGGGCTTTTGGTTCAGAAAAAGATATCCGACTTCCTTTTTATACTGCAACATTTTGCTCAAAATCATTTAAAGAGCATAGCATCATTAGTAGTTTACTTAGTTAGGGAATGGATTACTAGTACCTTTTTCAAAACAAAAACAAAAATAGACACAAAACAGGGGTAAAGTTTCTAATGGGTTTTACCTTGCTGTCACTTGAATAGAGTTAACATGATAATAAACGCAAGGCGTAGGTCATCAGTTCAAATCCGGTGAGGGCTTTTAATCCATAAAAAGTGATCTGACTTTCTTTTAATACTTGGTTAGGGAACAGAGGATAAAAAAAGTTTCCTTGGTTAGGGAACGTATTACTAAAAACTTTTTCCAAGTTTTCTATGGAATTATTGTACGCTTTTCCAGTTACATATGTAGTTTGTTTGACTCCTTTTAATCGATAATTGTTTGCCTAATTGGATCGACGGAATTGGTTCTTTCTGCAAAACTTTTAAATCTTGTAGATCAACGGATATTAGTAATAGTTTGTGAATTCTTGATTTTTTTCGGATAGTATTCTATTATTCGCCAGTTATATGTGTAAACTAACCCCTTATAATAGATTACTGTTTGTCTCTTTAATGGACAACTATTCAGTTTCATAGACTAACAGATATTTTTAATCACTGTGTATTTGTTGATTTCTTAAAAGTTACTTGATTATTTGCCAGTTTATATGTGTTTATAATTCTTTCCCTTGTTACATTTGAAAATATATCATTGTAGCATTCTTTTACTCATGCCTCAGTGTTCATGTTGTCTGAAATTTAGTTTTTTGGTTTGCGATTTGTCGTTGTCTTATTATTTTGCATGTTAAGTAGCAATAATTTTAGCAATAGCTATATCTCATTGTAACGTCAGAAAGAAACAACTCCCACGATCCAATTAAGTACCAATGTTGCTTAATTGGTCCAAAGTTTACTTATTTTTCCTGTGACAACCTTTTAATTCTCTAGACCAATAGATATTTGTAGTCCCTGTATACTGTTTCTTTTTAATTTGAAAATATTATGCTGTTTGCCGGTAATAGTTGTATTTCATTGTTTTATGTCCCTTGTTAGGAATATTTTTTTTAGCATTCTAGTGTAGATGCTATCTGAATATATTTGTTTGGTTTGTTATTTGATGATGTATTAATTTACATTTTGAGTACGTTGGAACGCCAATCATTGTAGTCATAGTTGTTTAATGGGATCGGAGGAGTTATATGATCATCTTGTAACATCCCAACAATATATGTTGCTTAATTGGATCGATTCTCTGTAAGACCATTGGTGTTGTAGACCAACAAGTATTTGTAATCACTATTCCTTGTTGATTTTATGGAAATTACTGAATTTTTTTTTCAAGGAAACTATTATTGAAAATATTTCGCGCCAAGTCAAAAAACTCCAAGCCCTTTCTACGACCACCACGGTTACATTGTTCCACAAGGTGTATGCTCCTCGCTTAAATGGTCTAGCAGCAGCTTGGAATGCACACTTCTTTTTTTATTAAGTAGGTTACTTACAATTCACACCTAACAGGTAGTAATTAATTCAATCACACTTAATCGCAAGATATATTTGATGGACAATTGAGAACGATGAATAGAATCGCACAGCACCCAACATAAGGAAAAGACCATAGCATGCTTAAACCGTGTAACAAAGAACAACGTCGTTTGCAAGATACCAGACATATTTGATAGCTGATAGAAGAAATATATACAGTACCCGAAAAAGTACAAGGCACGTGTTCCGCCTTTTATAATGGAAATTACTGAATTATTTGCTAGTTATATGTGCATTCCGTTGTTTAATATCCTTTCTTATAATTGAGAATAACTTAATGTATATTTTTGTTATCTCAGGTTTATCCCGCACTGATTGTGCTAGCTGAATTTATTTGTTTCGTTTTATGATTTTTTAATTTGTTGTATTATTCTACATGTTAAAGAAAAATAATATCCGAATTAGACTTCCACATAAGCCACCAGCATAATCACATGCATTGATATGATCAAATAATCACCAACTTTGGCACGCTTTTTTTTAGACGGACCAGATCCTTATTCGTAAATTCAACACTCCATATTCTCTACTATCATTGCACGATTTAGGAATTTTGGATTTCTTTTAACTAGTGATTTATTAAGAGGTCCTTTAATTTCTCTACTTTTATAGAGAATCTCCATGGCAATGAAAACTCATTTCCAAGATAAATCATCTTTTAAAAACTGGCGACGATCTCTCTTGCAGTGACCGGCAACGATCTCGGTTTGAGCTTTGTCCCTTCCCTTTCTATAAATACCCAAACTCCCTGATTTCCAATCAGATGACGACGATAGTTTTAGTGATATTTTCTCTCAACCGATCTTTGTGTCTCGTCTACTCTCTCTTTCTACTCGCCTCTCTTCCTTTTGCATATCGACATCGAAGTTGACATCCATGGTGATGTCTATGACCTGTAAAGGTGACAACTTCAACTATATCTGTCCAATAACAAACAGGTAACGAAACCAGGGGACCAACCATGTAAATATTGAACTATATTGTTTTTTTTAAAGTTTATTGGTCTGTCAGACAACTGCTAAATCATCCCAGCAACACAAGGGAAGCTGAGAACGATCCCCTATGGCTAAAGATGAGCCCAGAACCTGGACTCGCAAAGCTGTTAATCACGCTCTGATTTAGCAGTCATGGCTCATCCACCAGACTTAAGTCACTGTCTCCTAAGTAATCAAGGATACAGAGGTACGATTCCTATAGAACAGATCATGTTCAAGTAAGGTCGTGTTGAACTATATTGAATATACACTATAGGTCTAATACAAACCAGTGACTTATGGTTTCAGACTTTCCGTCGCCGCTGTGAATTTCTCCACCAATACTCGGATGCCTCCTCGCAAGCATTGGCACCAATATTTCAACCAATCGGAGAGAATGAGAGACATAGAAAAATGCGACATGAATGACGAGAAAGAGAGGTGGAGATTACACGTGCGTAGTCAGAGAAAGAGGGATGACGAGAGAGCACAGAGAATCCGTTGTCGGAGCCCGCCGGATAAGCAAATGAGATAGTGAGAGATATATGAATGGAGGGAAGGAGGGTGCGAGGATAGAGTAAGAAAGATATGGAGGGAGAGAGGCGGCGAGGAGAGATATGCGTTACTAGAGAGAAGCAAATTTAGAAACCTGGCTCAAAGTATGAGTTATTATAATTTTTTTAGTTGTCAATTTTTTAGTTATGATAACCGTAAAAAGCTCTTTAGTAATCACAATAACATTCAAAAAATTAGTATTATATTCTATTTTTTAAAATTAAGTTAAACCAACACCAATAAACTTGACTCGTCGCTTTTACAACGAACCAACATACTAAAAATTTAAGTTAAACCCAACACGCCATTAATACCCATGGGCACGGATGGACTGGGTACAAAACGCATTTGCCAAATCTAAATATTACTAGTACGAAGTAATAAATTAATAAACAACTTGGTAGCCTTTCTTTTTCCCTCATCACCTTTCTTCTCTCACATAAACGTGACACGGCCTAGGGTTCTACCTCTCTCTCTCTAACTTATATATAATACATGGATAGAACCTAACCTATATCGCTATATACATAAATAGATACACCTCACATGTATATAATATACATAGATAGATAGATACATGCATACATAATATATAAAAGGATATATCGTAATATAGATGGCTCCGAAAGCGTCGAAATCAAAGAAGAAGGTAATGTACGACGAGAAGCCGTGTAAGATGTTAGACGAGTACACACAGATACTTGAACGTGAAAAGGGTAATTTTGTCATTCTGCACCAAAATATATCATCGTAGAATAACGTTTCCCCTAAATTTGGACTGTGAACTTATTAGAAATATACTAAAAGACATGCTTGTTTTTTGATTTATATTTGACAATGTTTTGAATTGATCTATTTAATGAGAATAATATGAGCAATTGTTATTTATTATTATTGTTTAAATGACTAAATAAGTGTCTATTATTCTATTTAGTAGATGTTCTAGTGTGTAGAGTACAGCTTACACACAGAATATTAGACTGTCGGTTCTAATAGAATATAATTTATATGTTTACAACTTTAGATAGAAATGGACACACCATCAGTAGAGTTGTAGTACGTGGTTTTAGTAGTTCTGTCTTGACTACAGAAACGGATAAATTCCAACTCCATTTACTAGTACACTTTGTGTGTATTAAACAGTACTGTTACGAAATAATCATTTGGTGACTGATTAGACAAAATGATTTATAACTCATAGTCCTAGTTATTGTTTATGCTCTTAATTCCTACGTTTCGAGTCCAAATCTTCTACCCCCTATTCTCTACCCCCTTCCGTGCCCCCTTGCTTATTTTCACTCAAATTTTAAATTTTCACAACTTATACTGCAACTTTATAAACTTTTATATTATATTGTATTCAAATTTAAAACATTTGAACATAATATTGTTTTAAACAATTTTTTTAATATTCAATGTTTAATTTACACTAATTTATACATTTATTCCAAAATAAATTTTGTGTGGATTTTCTTTTAAAAATAATTATTGGAATGTATTGATACATGTATTATAGTAATTGTACAATTTTTTTCAAGTTTTTTAGAATTTTTTTTTGGATAAAATAATCAAGGGGGCATGAAAGGGGATAGAGAAATGGGGTAGAAGATTTGGACTCCTATGTTTCTATTTAGGCATGTATGAATGTGTTTGTCATTTTAATTCATACGTGGTGAGATTCGTAACGAGTCAATAAACTTAACGAGTTGGATGACAACATTATTCGTATCAGTGTTTATTAGTAATAAAAGAATTCCACGTCTCGTAAGGGATTGATGATATTCCCTTGAGGAAGCTTATAAGTTTTGTTCGTGTAAACCCTGCAGGTGGATTTATAATCCGACATGACAAATAAGTTAAGCGGACAGGCTTAGGGATAATACGTTTATTAAATAAGAAATCAGTCAGTGATTTAATTTAATAAATGAGTATCTGATTAATTTTACATAGGGAGATAATGAACATGTTTGACAATTGCAATGAATTAGATATTCAGATTATGGTAGACAGATCAGTCGTGATCTTTAGTGGAATAAATCACGATTTAAATTGATTGTGTATATCTCGGCTTTTAAGGAGATATGATAGCACAAAATCTTTTTTTAGGAACTCTATCCTAATCAGCTTACAAGTCACTATCTTATCCTACATATAGCAAGCCCATTTTCTAGGCAGAATAAGTTTTTCATAACTATATTTCGAGATTTTCTAGAGAGAGAAAGAGTCCACCCTCTTTCAAGGAGCAAGTTGCTAGTTCAGGAATAAGGTAGAAAAGTTGAGGCGAATCTGTTCCATCACAGCCGCCATCTGTTCCATTCTGTTATTCGGTATGATCTAAACCTATACGCTAAAACAAGATTTATTTGATAATATACGTACATACTAAACCTAAGAATCTGGGCACGTTTTTTTTCCACTGTGCAAACTGTTTTTCTATCAGTACTAATTTTTGTTATGTGTGAAATTGGCAGAAACGTTTTTCTAGGATGATATATTTTGGTACAGAATGACTAAACTACCCTATCACGTTAACATTTTTCAAGCACGTGCTGTCACGTGCCATGATTCCGTGATTAATTTAGACGGTGATACCTAAATTAGAAAGTTTCTTATAGTGTTACCCAAATTGAGAAAATTGAAATGTGGGTACCCAAATCGTTAAAAGCACATAGCTTGTTAGAATTTACTTTCTCCAAATTATTTATTCAAAGTTGATTGTAAGAAATGTTGTCCAGTAGGGACATGAAAGCGAGAATGGAAATGGAAAACTGGAAACGAAAACGTAAAATATATGAAAATTTCTAGTAAAAGATGCAAAACGGGAAACGAGAAGCGGAGGAGGAAAATGCGAAACGTTGTTCCGGAAAGGGGAAACGAGTTTACCGCTACCTACGGTCATAACCATTTGATGTTTTGTTAAGTTAGAAGCTATAAGGAATAGCTAGAGAGAATCAAATGCAAATTTGAACCTCTAAACTTGACAATTAGGAAAGGGAAGTATTTCATTTTTGTAATTTTGTTGTAATGAAAAGTAGCATTAGAAAAGAAAAAAAAAAGAGCAAAAAGATAAAATCAAGCTAGTGATTTACCTGGTGCTATGTATCCGATTGTTCCTAATGTTCTGGTTTGAACATTTGTCTTGTTTTCGGCCAAGATCTTTGAAATTCCAAAGTCAGCCACATGGGCAACCATTTTTTCGTCTAACAAAACATTGCTCGGCTTCAAATCGCTGTGAACAATAGTTCTTTGCATACCATGATGAAGATAATCTACAACCATGGCCACATCAATCATAATATTGATCCTTTGAAGAAAACTAAGCTTAATCTCCCCTTTGTGCAACAAATTTTCAAGGCTCCCATTTGGCATATATTATAGGACAAGAGATCGAATCTCTAAATTAGAGCAAGTCGTTATCACTTTAACAAGATTTTGGATGCCTAATCCTTCTCAAGACGTTACATCCATATCGAAGCTCCCCTTCGCGGTTTAAATTCAAAAGTTTCACCGCTACAACTGTCGAATCGGACAATATCCCCTTATACACTGAACCGAAGCTTCCAATTCCAAGCAGTTTCGACTCGTTAAAATTTTCAGTGGCAAGTTGGAGCTCGTGGTACGATAATGTTTTATGTCTCACATTCTCTATGTTCTCAACTGCAGCAATAGATTTTTTACTTAGTTTCCTATAACGATGACCCCATAGTATTGTCACCACAATGCTGATTATTATGACAGAAAATATTATCGGGATAGTGAATCTAAGAATGATCTTGACACGTGAAGTTTTTGATTTCTTACTGGAGCAGCTAGGAACTTGAAATTGAGACAGACCGCATAAATCCTTGTTACCCATGAAAGCTGTAGCTGGAAAACCTGCAAAAGCACCACCACTTGGTATTTCACTTTGTAAATCATTATTTGAAACATTATGACTCTTAAGATATGCAAGTCTTTCCAATGATTTGGTATGTTGCCCGAAAATGAATTCGACGAAAGATCAATGTACTCCAAGCTTATGAAGTTGCCAAATGAGGATGGAATCGAACCATTAAATGATAAATATAGATTTGTCAAGCTGTAACATCCTGTATTTTTATAAGTGTTTTTAATTACGAATTAATTTATCCAAAAACGTTTTATTCAAATTTTACCAAAAACCGGTCACTCGACTAATTTTTAGCCAAAAACCGAAACTTTTCCGAAAACAACTTTATTTTAAAAACCTATTACTAATGTTACTAATAAAAAGGACCCAATAGATTTGTTTCTAAAGATTTGTATTTTTTGAGTAGTAAAACTATATTTTTGGGATTAAGAGTTAGCATTTAGAACTTTGGGACCAAATAGTTCGCTTCCACAAACTATCTAAAAACAGTTTTTCTAAACCAAATCAGCCCACTTTTCTTCAAAAACAGTAAACCTAAAAACAAGAGAGAAAAGAGAGAAAAGAGAAGAAGAAGAAGAAGAAGAAGAAGATGATGAGAAGTCACGCTAGCGAATTATTACTGGAATCATCTTCTCTACACGCTAAGCTAACGGGGGTTATCCATTGCGACTAGACGAGGGTGTATGTTAGGATTAGGTTTTACGTTTAGTATAAATTGGGGGTTTTTTGCCTTTTATATTAATTATGTTCTTAATTTGGTAATTGGGGTTTAGTTGTTATATTTTTAATTCACTTATTTGATTTTGGATCAGTTGTGGATTTAGTCTTTTGATTTCGGATTAATAATAATATTAATGGGTTGCGTGTTATATGCGTTGATTATGTATTATTATGGTTGTTGATAGAATTGGGTAAATTATTGTTGAATAAAGATGAGTTTTATATTGCGCATACAAGGTGTTTGTTAAAATGTCTGAATGAGTTTTTATGTTGATTAGACTTGTTTGGCTAGTTGTGAATCTAGCACCTATGCTTTTGGATTATGTTGTATTACGTTAAGTGACGTATGAGATTGTGTTATTTGAATAGTATAATATTATTGGCCGAGGCCTTAATATTTATACGTATGAGATTGTGTTATATGAATAGTATAATATTATTGGTCGAGGCCTTAATATTGATACATTAGCAATGGTCTCTGTCTCTTCCTAATTCCGGGGACAGAAGACGGCAGTGGGGATAGGGAATGACTCGTCTTACGGACTGGGGCGAGTGACATGAGAGGTCCTAGTGTGCACTCTATTTATTTTTCCGTTAGCAATGGTCTCTGTCTCTTCCTAATTCCGGGGACAGAAGACGGCCGTGGGGATAGGGAATGACTCGTCTTACGGACTGGGACGAGTGGCATGAGAGGTCCAAGTGCGCACTTTAAATCTACTTATATGTTAGCAATGGTCTCTGTCTCTTCCTAATTCCGGGGACAGAAGACGGCTGAGGGGATAGGGAATGACCTACCTTACGGACTGGGGTAGGTGGCATGAGAGGTCCATGTTTGCTATAGATTTGTGTTGACGTTATTTAATTTATCTAGTTGTAGAAAGTTATTATATTTCTTTTATACGTCGATTATCGTAGTTGTTACAATTTTGTCATTCAGGTACATTATAGGTTGGCACATTTGGATAGGAGCTATCGCAATGCATCACATGGGTTTGGGACTTTCGCTTCATTTTTACTTATAGCACTTTTGAGGTTGTAGCCTACGGGCAATTTACATTCGTTTATTTTCTTTTATAAATCTGTCAAAACTATCTCGTCTTGTAGCCGCATTTGACAAACACTTTTATTTATTGTTTAATTGTTCCTTTAAGCTCGCAAGCGTTTTCTTTTAAAAATTTCAATTTTGTACCAACAGGTTTCACTTTTCTTTTATTTAAAAAGGTCATGCCTCGATATCCGTGTTTATGGATTTTGGGGGCGTGACAAGTTGGTATCAGAGCTAACTAGGTTCTTGTATACTTTGGGACGACGGGAAGATGGGTAACCATTGGACCAAGATCCATCGTATCTTTTTACAAAACTTTTTCCAAAAACTTAAACTTTTTCTAAAACGGGGGGTTGCATTTAGCATAAGACATATAGCTAGAATTTAGTAGTTTTTGATGAAAGGAAAGTCCACATGTGAGGCAAGTTGGGGACAATAAGGACGCTTGTTGATCCCGGCTCGCCAAACTAGTGGGTAGATCTCTCGTCGGTATGTGTGAAGGAATACCTTAGCGATGTGAAACTCTAGAGTATGCGAGGACGCTCGGGTGCTTTAGGATAACGTATCGTGATGGGTTATCCCTCGCATTTTTGTGTTGTTTGTATGCGTGCGTAGATTTATATGATGTGTATGAGGTATAAGTTTGCATGTCTGGTAGTAGCGAAGTATTAGAGTGCGAGAATCGTGTAGTTGATTGTTTTACGTAGTGCGTTTTCAAATTATTAACTTGTGTGTTAATGAATATTATATGCGAATCGATATTCGTATAAATGTTATGGATTAGAATGATGTTGTGTGATATGTTCCACGAATAGAATACGTAAGTATTGAGGAATTTTATGTTTTTGTGTCGATAGTTTTCTGCAGTTTAATGATCGGTCGTTGCCCAAAACGATCGGTCGAAATTCTTCAGAAATTTTTTCAGACCCTACTGGACCAAAAAACGATCGGTCGTTGCCCAAAACGATCGGTCGAAATTCTTCAGAATTTTTTCAGACCCTACTGGACCAAAAAACGATCGGTCGTTGCCCAAAACGATCGGTCGAAATTCTTCAGAATTTTTTCAGACCCTACTGAACCAAAAAATGATCGGTCGTTGCCCAAAACGATCGGTCGAAATTCTTCAGAATTTTTTCAGACCCTACTGGACCAAAAAACGACCGGTCGTTTGAAAAAACGACCGGTCGAATTCTGGTGATTTTGCGGTTTTTCTGCTATACTTCAAACGCTCGTAACTCATTCGTTTTAACTCCGATTCTAGTTCCGCTTGAACCGTTTGCTTCGTTTTTCAGTACTCTATCTTTCTGGTGGCAGAATTTTCAGTTTCTATTTTTGGAAAAGTCAAAGCGTTATATCATCGAAATTGAGAATTCGTAAAAATCGGTTATTGAACCTTAAGAAGCTTGGTAAAGTGATTAACATGTAGAACGAGCTTTTATCATGTATGATTATACATGTATGGATAGTAGTGTTGAGTAAGACAACTAAAGTGTCTGTTTAACCTGTTGTAGTAATGGCAATTACCACAAGGACTAGCGGAAGGGGACCAGCTATACGCGGGGGCGCACCACCATCAAGTGGTGCAGCTACCCGAGGTAAGACAAATGGAGGAGGAAGAAGAGCTCCAAGGGGGCGTGGAGCAACTAGAGGAAGAAGGACTACAAGAAATCGTGGGGGGAGAGGTAACACTAATGCCCCACCACTTGAGCAACCCAAGGTTGAGAATGAATATGAGGAAGTGAATGTGGAAGAAGAGACTTTTGCACCTGAACCGGAAACGGTTAATGCTAATCAGGTGATGACCGACCTTCAGAAGGTGGTGCAAATGATGGTGCAGAATGCACAAGCTGGGAGTTCAAGCAACAATGGATTGCTTAACTTCACCCGATTGGGGGCTCCGACCTTCGATGGGGTAGGTGAACCATCCATAGCTGAGGGATGGGTGGACGAAATGGAGAAATATTTATCGGCTGCGGGGATAGTAAACGGGGAGCAACGAATGAATATGGCTCAGTTTCACCTAAAGGGTGAAGCACGGAAGTGGTGGTTAGGAATTGTGGATACATACAACATAAGCAACTTCGAATGGAATGAGTTCATCGAATTGTTTAATCGACAGTTTCTTCCAGATTCCTATAAGGATGAAATGAGGAGGCGTTTTGAGGAACTGTATCAAGGGGGTATGACAGTTCAAGCATACCAGCTAAAGTTTACCTCACTCTCGAGGTGTGCCCCAGAATCTGTTATAGGGGGCACAGAAAGATGTAGGAGATTCATGAAGGGGTTGAATCCGACCATCTCGTTACAATTGGCATCGGCTCGACATGTCAACTATAATGAATTGGTAAAATCAGCCCAAGCTGTGGAAGGAGCTCTACTCCATAACAAGAGAATCTCGGAGAAGTCGAAAACCGGAAATGCTCTGAGGGAAGATAAAACGCGGACTTGGGATATGGCGAATAATTCACGATTTCAACAACCGGGAAGAGGAGAGAGGAGTTTTAATCCACTACCAACAAACACCATAATGAAGAGAGCGTGTTTTACTTGTGGAGATGTGAACCATCGACAATATGAGTGCCCTAGAGTCCTATGTAGGACCTGCAACCGGTTTGGACATACGGCAAGAGTTTGTACTTTGGGACAAGGAAGAATCGACACCAACCGACCCTTTAACCAACCTAAGTTGCCACCACCACCACCAAGAGGACCAGGATTCGTACCACCACACCAATTACCTGGGAACCAATAGGGAGGGTTTCGAGGTAACCACCAAGGAGGGGGAAACCGTGGGAACTATCGAGGAGGCTATCAGGGCCAGGGAAATCGAGGAAACCAAGGGGGAATTCGAGGACCGCAAGGAAACCCACCAATTCAAGCACGCCTATTTGCCTTGCCACAGTTGCCAAACCAAGGAGATCCGACAAATGTACAAGGTATGGTTCTTGTGTGCTCATCTTGGGCACATGTTCTTTTCGATACGGGGGCTTCACGTTCTTTTATAGCTAGACATATAGTTGAGTCTTTGTCATTAGAAATTGGGGTTCTTGAGAACCCGATAGTTGTAGAGACTCCTGTTGGGGGTCGAGTTGTGTTGGACCGAGTGTGTCGGTCCTGTGAGATGGTGGTCACGGACCACCTGTTTATATTTGATTTAATTGTTATAGAGATGTCGGGGTTCGACGTGATTCTTGGAATGGACTGGTTGGTTCATTTCAACTCTTTCATCGATTGTGTTCGACGAAAGGTTTTCCTTACAACTTCATCCGGAGATGAGGTGTTCTTTCGCGGGGAAAGGGACGCTACCCTTTCTTCTGTTCCTTATCATTCCAAGCGGGTTGTGGGCAACCTGTCTTGTCTTTTGGCTAGTCTCTCGATAGTGGATAATGACGAGGAAGTGGAAGTGTGGCCACGCGTAGTGGATGATTTTAGAGATGTGTTTCCGAAGGATCTACCGGGGTTGCCACCGAAGAGAGGGTTAGATTTTTCTATCGACTTGGTACCGGGAACGGCACCCATAGCCATTTCCCCATACCGTTTGGCACCAGCAGAGTTGAAAGAGTTAAGTAAGCAGTTAGAAGAACTACTAGAGAAGGGGTTTATTAGGCGGAGTACGTCACCGTGGGCGGCACCGGCCTTATTTGTGCAAAAGAAGGATGGATCGATGAGGATGTGCATCGACTATCGAAAGCTAAATCGGGTGACTATTAAGAATAAGTACCCACTACCTCGAATTGACGATTTGTTCGACCAACTGAAAGGAGCGACGTTCTTTTCAAAAATCGACTTGCGATCGGGCTATCACCAATTGAGGGTGAAGGATGAGGATATTTCGAAAACGGCCTTTAGGACCCGGTATGGTCACTATGAGTTTGTGGTCATGCCATTCGGGTTAACTAATGCACCGGCGGCATTTATGAAGTTAATGAACCGGATCTTTAAGGAGTATCTCGACAAGTTCGTGGTGGTCTTCGTCGAAGATATTTTGATTTACTCAAGTTCAAGAGAGGAACACGAGGAGCATCTCCGTTTAGCGTTGCTCACGTTGAGGGAGCACCAACTTTACGGAAAATTTAGCAAATGTGAGTTTTGGCTAAATGAGGTGAAATTTCTTGGACATGTGATCTCGGAAGAAGGGGTAAAGGTGGACACGACGAAAATTGAGGCGGTTTCGAATTGGACACAACCGAAAAATGTGTTCAAGATTCGAAGTTTCTTGGGTTTAGCTAGATACTATCGACGGTTCGTCAAGGATTTCTCGAAGTTAGCGACTCCAATGACTTACCTTACTAAGAAGGGGGTGAAGTCCATGTGGAGTGAGGCTTGCGAGAAAGCATTCTTAGAGCTCAAGAAGCGGTTGACTAGTTCTCCCATACTAGTTATTCCCGAGCAAGGGAAGGGTTATCAAGTGAATTGCGATGCTTCGAATGAAGGTTTGGGTTGCGTCTTGATGCAAGACGGAAAGGTCATCGCATATGCTTCACGATAACTAAAGATTCACGAAAAGAACTATCTGACTCATGACCTAGAGCTAGCTGCAATAGTTCATGCGTTGAAGATATGGAGGCATTATTTGTTCGGGGAAAAGTTTGAGGTGTTCTCGGATCACAAGAGCTTAGGGCATATCTTTACCTAACGTGATCTAAATATGCGACAACGACGATGGATGGAATATTTGGAACAGTACGACTACGACTTGCACTATCATCCGGGAAAGGCCAATGTAGTGGCGGATGCTTTGAGTCGAAAGTCCCATGCGACCTTAGCGCATGTAGCGATCGAGGAATGGAGGATTATGGGAAAAGTGAACGAGTTCGACTTGGAGTTGGGACATGTTAATGTGGGGACTTTGTACACAATAGTGGTACAACCGGAACTTGTGAGTAGGGTTTTGGAAGCACAAGAAGGGGATGAGAAAGTGGAGAACTTTGAGAAACAGATAAGTTCGAGCGAAGGATTAGAGGGTTGGACGAAAGGAACCGATGGAGGGTTACGCTTTAAGGGAAGGACTTATGTGACGGAAAATATGAGGAACGAAGTATTAAAGGAGTTTCACCACTCCCGATTAGCCGTTCATCCCGGCGGGATGAAAATGTATCACGATGCGAAGAGACAATTTTGGTGGCCCGGAATGAAATGAGATGTAGCTTCATTTGTTAGCAGGTGCCTAACCTGCCAACAAGTGAAGGCGGAACACCAAAGGCCGGCGGGTATGCTCCAACCTTTACCGATAGCGGAATGGAAGTGGGAAAGGATAGCAATGGATTTTGTGACCAACTTACCTAAGTCGGTAGGTGGGAATGACGTTGTGTGGGTTGTGGTCGACCGTTTGACCAAATCCGCACACTTCATTGCGATTAAGATGACAAATTCGGTGGAAATCTTGGGACGGAAGTATATCAAGGAAATTGTTAGACTTCATGTGGTACCAATTTCGATAGTATCGGATCGAGATGCGAGGTTTGTGTCGAGGTTCTGGGGCGCATTGCAAAATGCCTTAGGGACCAAGTTGACAATGAGTACGGCGTTTCATCCCCAAACGTATAATAATAGTTTTCAAGCTAGTATTGGCATGGCACCTTTTGAGGCTTTATACGGGCGGCCGTGTAGGTCTCCGGTGTGTTGGACCGAGGTGGGAGAAGCGGAAATGTTTGGACCGCAATTGGTTCAAGAAACGACAGAAAAGATTAAGTTGATTCGACAAAGGCTTGAGACGGCCCGAAGTAGGCAAAAGAGTTATGCGGATAAGAGGAGGAGACCTTTGGAGTTCGAAAAGGGGGATCAAGTATTTTTGCGAGTTTCGCCAAAGAAAGGGATTATGAGGTTTGGCTCTAAAGGGAAGTTGAGCCCTAGATTTATCGGACCATTTGAGATCGTGGACCGAGTTGGAGAAGTTGCATACCGGTTGGACTTGCCACCAAAGTTGGCGGGGGTTCACCCGGTGTTCCATGTGTCAATGTTGAAAAAGTATCATCACGACCCTTCACACGTGGTGGACTTTGAGGACATTGAGGTTAGTTCGGATGTGACCTACGAAGTGGGACCTATGAGGATTATCGATGTGCAAGAGAAGGAACTTCGAGGAAATACTATCAGATTGGTAAAGGTGGTTTGGAAACACCACGGGGCCGAGGAGGCAACTTGGGAACGCGAGGATGAGATGAAGAGGAAATATCCTAATCTCGACTTTTCTTTAGGTACTTTTCTTTAGATGCATTCTAATTTCGGGACGAAATTTCTTTATCGGGGAAGGGTTGTAACGCCTAAAATTTGGAGTTTATTTTTGTGGTAACTCCTAGAGTTTACAGAGCTGTTGCGTGTCTTTTATTATGTATGATATTGCATATAGGTGTGTAGCTTAGTTGAGTTTTGTAGATGTTATGGAGTTGTTGAGGTAGAAGCATGTCAGCTTAGTTTACCTTATTTTCTTTTATGTTGCAGCCGCTTCTTTTACATGGTTGTCTTTCATTTTGTTAGATATTGTATACAGGCGGTTACTTTTACATGTTGTGCATTATCTGAAGTTATTCTCATTTGAGTTATGGAGTTGTTACAGGTTGTGAACCCTGAGTATGTTATTTATTGAATTATGTCACGAATTATACGTTTAAATTCTTATGGCCTTGTTTATATAAGTTTATCATTTCTGGGTATAGTTGTAACATCCCGTATTTTTATAAGTGTTTTTAATTAGGAATTAATTTATCCAAAAACGTTTTATTCAAATTTTACCAAAAACCGGCCACTTGACTAATTTTTAGCCAAAAACCGAAACTTTTCCGAAAAAACTTTATTTTAAAAACCTATTACTAATTTTACTAATAAAAAGGACCCAATAGATTTGTTTCTAAAGATTTGTATTTTTTGAGTAGTAAAACTATATTTTTGTGATTAAGAGTTAGCATTTAGAACTTTGATAATTAGGGGTAATTCCCTATAAGTACCTCATAGCAAATTATAATCCTCCTATGTACCTTGATAATTTCACATTCCTCATAGGTACCACTTTTTATACTATATGAGTTTTATTAGTAATTGATTTTTTTTTAAAATGAAAAAAATCATAAAAAATCACAAAAAATCACAAAAAATCATAAAAAATCAAAAAAATTATAAAAAATTATAAAAAATCACAAAAAAATTATAAAAATTATAAAAATTACAAAAAAATTACAAAATTACAAAAAATTCTAAAAAAATACAAAAAATCACAAAACACTATAAAAAAAATAACAAAAATCACAAAAAATTATAAAAATTATAAAAAATCACAAAAATCACAAAAAAAAAAGAATTATAAAAAAATTAAAAAATCATAAACTTTTTAAAAAATTACAAAAAATATATAATTTTTTTTGTCAATATAGCACTTTTTATACCGAAAAGTGATTTTTTTTTTTATACAAAAAAATGGTTTTTCCATGATAAATGTGCCTTTTTTTTAATCTAAATGAGCTGAAAGTGCATCTAGTTCAGTCAAAAATACATATAATTCAGTCAAAAGCGTATATAGTTCAATAAAAGTGCATATAGTTCAGTCGAAAGTGTATATAGTTAGTCAAAAATGCATAAAATTGAGTCGAAATTGCATTCAATTCAGCTGAAAGTACATCTAGTTCCGTTGAAAGTGCATACAATTCAGTCGAAAGTAAATATAGTTCAATAAAAGTGAGTATGCATATAGTTCAGCTAAAAGTGCATCTGGTTCAGCTGAAAGTACATCTGGTTCAGTTTAAAGTGCATCTAATTTAGTGGAAAGTACATATAGTTAAGTCAAAAGTGCATATAGTGTAGTCGAAAATGAATATAGTACAGTCGAAAGTGCATATAGTTTTGTTAAAAATGCATCTGATTCAACTAAAAGTGCACCTGGTACCACTGAAAGTGCATATGGTTCAGCTGAAAGTGCATATGGTTCAGCTAAAAGTGCATATGGTTCAGACAAAAGTGCATCTAGTTCAATAAAAGTGCATATCGTTCTGTAAAACCTGCATCTGGTTCACCTAAAAGTGCATATGGTTCAGCTGAAAGTGCATATGGTTCAGCTAAAAGTGTATCTGGTTCATCTGAAAGTGCATATAGTTCAGACAAAAGTGCATCTAGTTCAATAAAAGTGCATATCGTTCTGTAAAACCTGCATCTGGTTCAACTAAAAGTGCATCTGGTTCAGCTGAAAGTGCATATAGTTCAGCTAAAAGTGCATCTAGTACAGTTGAAAGTGCATAAATTTCAATAAAAGTGATTTTTTTGTGATTTTTTTCATTTTTTTTTATAATTTTGTGATTTTTTTTCATTTTTTACATTTTTTTTTTATAATTTCTTGTGATTTTTTTCATTTTTTATAAAAAATTTTTTATATTTTTATAATTTTTTGTGATTATTTTCATTTTTTATAATTTTTTTATTTTTTTTATAATTTTATGATTTTTTGTGATTTATGAGATTTTTTTTTATTTTTTTATTTTTTTTGTAATTTTTTTAAAATTGTGATTTTTTGTAATTTTTTGTGATTTTTTTATTTTCTTTGTGATTTTTGTGATTTTTTTTATTAAAATATATTTTTTTTAATTTTTACAATTTTTTGTGATTTTTTTTCATTTATTTTGAGATTTTTTGGATTTTATATAATTTTATGTGTTTTTTTTCCATTTTTTTATGAAATATGTGTATGGCGTTTTGGTAAATAAATTAAATAATTAAAAAGTGGTACCTATAGGGAAATGTGAAATTATGGAGGTACCTAGGAGTAATATAATTTCAAAAGTGGTATCTATTGGGCATTAATTCTTTTTATAAGTGTTTTTAATTAGGAATTAATTTATCCAAAAACGTTTTATTCAAATTTTACCAAAAACCGGTCACTTGACTAATTTTTAGCCAAAAACCGAAACTTTTCCGAAAAAACTTTATTTTAAAAACCTATTACTAATTTTACTAATAAAAAAGACCCAATAGATTTGTTTCTAAAGATTTGTATTTTTTGAGTAGTAAAACTATATTTTTGGGATTAAGAGTTAGCATTTAGAACTTTGGGGACCAAATAGTTCGCTTCCACAAACTATCTAAAAACAGTTTTTTCTAAACCAAATCAGCCCACTTTTCTTCAAAAACAGTAAACCTAAAAACAAGAGAGAAAAGAGAGAAAAGAGAAGAAGAAGAAGAAGAAGAAGAAGATGATGAGAAGTCACGCTAGCGAATTATTACTGGAATCATCTTCTCTACACGCTAAGCTAACGGGGGTTATCCATTGCGACTAGACGAGGGTGTATGTTAGGATTAGGTTTTACGTTTAGTATAAATTGGGGGTTTTTTGCCTTTTATATTAATTATGTTCTTAATTTGGTAATTGGGGTTTAGTTGTTATATTTTTAATTCACTTATTTGATTTTGGATCAGTTGTGGATATAGTCTTTTGATTTCGGATTAATAATAATATTAATGGGTTGCGTGTTATATGCGTTGATTATGTATTATTATGGTTGTTGATAGAATTGGGTAAATTATTGTTGAATAAAAATGAGTTTTATATTGCGCATACAAGGTGTTTGTTAAAATGCCTGAATGAGTTTTTATGTTGATTAGACTTGTTTGGCTAGTTGTGAATCTAGCACCTATGCTTTTGGATTATGTTGTATTACGTTAAGTGACGTATGAGATTGTGTTATTTGAATAGTATAATATTATTGGCCGAGGCCTTAATATTTATATGTATGAGATTGTGTTATATGAATACTATAATATTATTGGTCGAGGCCTTAATATTGATACATTAGCAATGGTCTATGTCTCTTCCTAATTCCGGGGACAGAAGACGGCAGTGGGGATAGAAAATGACTCGTCTTACGGACTGGGGCGAGTGGCATGAGAGGTCCTAGTGTGCACTCTATTTATTTTTCTGTTAGCAATGGTCTCTGTCTCTTCCTAATTCCGGGGACAGAAGACGGCGGTGGGGATAGAGAATGACTCGTCTTACGGACTGTGACGAGTGGCATGAGAGGTCCAAGTGCGCACTTTAAATCTACTTATATGTTAGCAATGGTCTCTGTCTCTTCCTAATTCCGGGGACAGAAGACGGCTGAGGGGATATGGAATGACCTACCTTACGGACTGGGGTAGGTGTCATGAGAGGTCCATGTTTGCTATAGATTTGTGTTGACGTTATTTAATTTATTTAATTTATCTAGTTGTAGAAAGTTATTATATTTCTTTTATACGTCGATTATCGTAGTTGTGGAATTTGTGAGCTCTTGCATTTATGGGATGGAGTGACGGTATTGTGGTGCCGTCCCGTCTAGTTATGTGCGTGGGACTCACCGTTACAATTTTGTTATTCAGATACATTATAGGTTGGCACATTTGGATAGGAGCTATCGCAATGCATCACATGGGTTTGGGACTTTCGCTTCATTTTTACTTATAGCACTTTTGAGTTTGTAGTCTACGGGCAATTTACATTCGTTTATTTTCTTTTATAAATCTGTCAAAACTATCTCGTCTTGTAGCCGCATTTGGCAAACACTTTTATTTATTGTTTAATTGTTCCTTTAAGCTCGCAAGCGTTTTATTTTAAAAATTTCAATTTTATACCAACAGGTTTCACTTTTCTTTTATTTAAAAAGGTCATGTCTCGATATGCGTGTTTATGAATTTTAGGGCGTGACACAAGCTCTTCAAGTCTCCGAAACTACTAGGAATTTCTCCCCAAAAAGTGTTGAAAGATAAATCAATTGTATAGATTGGCAACATACTTCCTAAGTCGGTAGGAAATACCCCTTGGAGAGAATTTCTAGAAAAATTAACTTCTAACAAATTGTTAATCTCCCAAAGAGACAAGGGTATGGTGGAATTTAGTTTATTCGATCCTAACATAAGCTTCTGCAGACGAGTTAGGTTCCCTATCCAATCTGGTATTTTCCCCATTAAGTTGTTTTCAAAAATTAAGATTTCGCCCAAATCTTTCAATTTGCACAATTCCGTTGGAATGGACCCTTGCAGATTGTTTCTAGATATAGATAAAATCTTTGAAGTTGCTTCAACATGCCAATTTCTGAAGGAATGGGTCCTACCAAATCGTTTCTGTCTAGAACAATAATTGACAACAATCCACTCAAGTTCCCAATTCCTTTTGGAAACCTCGAATACCAGCATTTTCTATGCTAAATAGTTCTATAGACGAACTAAGGTTACCAATCGAATTAGGCAGTGTCCCAATTAACGAGTTATTTCCTACAAGCAAAAACTGAAGAAACCTACTCTACTAGAGAATCGAAGAATTTGAGTTCAGCCATTCCTGGTTCATTCGTAAGTATGTTAGCTGCAAAGTTTAAGAACTGAAGCTGCCTCAAATTTCCCAAATTTGCAGGTACGGGACCAGAAAAAGAATTGTAGCTCTCCAGCATTTTGGAGTTCCAAATTAAATTTGAAAAAGAGGCCCTAAATTAAAGTTTTTTTTTCCAATAATGATGTTGTAGAATATTATTGGGCCTATATTAGGCTTTCCTAGCATATGTAACTCTAACCTCTATTATATAAAGAGTGTCAGGAGTCTCTTGATGTATCTCTCTCTACAATCATATTAATGAATAAACAATTCAGCTGTTGTTTCTTATACTTCTCTCTATATCTATACATATCTCTATATATATCTATAACGAGCTAATATGTCACACAACACGTTATCGGCACTTTGCTCGCGAAGATTGGAGTAAAAGATAGAAGATTGGGGTATATGTTCGAAGACCAGAGTTTAAGCTCGAATATTGGGTTATAAACATACGGCCAAATTTTGAAGTTTTTTTTGTGTTCGATCGGCCTTCCCAAAATACGAGGCGTACGGTACAATATTTTACAAATTAAAATTGCTAATTGCATGTTAGATTGATACTGATGATGGCATGGTAAAAATAGTAATTGCTATGATATTGCTAGTTCCATGTTAATAATAAATTCAACGAATTACTTTGTTACTGGTTGATTTTGTATCACATAATATTATAATACTATTACTGGTTAAGTGGTTATTATATGTTAGGAGTTGAAAACCACTATTTTTAATTCTACTGCATATATAAATCTAGTGTATTGCATGTTAGTAACATACTTGGATGATGTCTCCATGTATATTCTCCTAGATTAATAAGCTGACATGTATCATATTATGTATGTGTAATTAACGGGTTATAATTACAATTATGTTGATTTAATATGCCATCGTAGGGTTTGACGATCACATGATATATATATATATATATATATATATATATATATATATATAAACTTGTCATAAACCATGTATTAATTGGTAATTAAAAATATATTGCTTGTTTGCATGTTAAAACTATCCTGTATAGAATTACTTATATGACAATAAACCGTACATAATTTATTGATATCTTGTTAGTATAATCAAGATATCTTTGATATTACCATAAATATTAATATATCATATGACAGTTAATTGTTTGATTTGATCTAATTGATTTGATTTGATTTGATTTGGTATGATATAATTTATGTGATTGATCCTGAATTGATTTAGTTTATCACCAAATCTACTGCATGATTAGATATATATCATGAATATATTTTATACTGCCTTGTATATATATGTGGTTATCTAGAATAGATATACATGTTATTTATTGCCATGAATGGTAGAATTGCGAAATCATATATATTCACATTTAAGTTGGAAAAATTATGAATCTTTCCTAAATAGACTCACCTATTTGGATACGATGTCTAGGAAAGATACAGGCGGAAGTCGATATCCTAATGAGGTCGGGTTTTAAGTGGCATTCGTGCCCTCCACCCTCACCGTCTTTCCTGATCGTTTTTCAAGTAGAGCTACCGAAAGGGGTTGACTAAATAATAATTTTCCCGAGTGTGTTTATATAGTGATGTATAGAGATGGGCAAAAAATCCGCAAACCCGCCCCGTAACCCAATCCGTGCGGATTGGGGCGGGTTGGGTGTCAAAAAAAGTTAAATCCGCCCCGCCCCAATCCGTAAAAAAATTCATGGGTTGGGTTAGGGTTGTGGTTTTCAAACCGCGGGTTAATCCACCTCAACCCGTTTCAATCCGCATATATATATATATATATATATATATATATTTTTCTCAAGATATTTTTTAATTACTATCTAAAATAAATAGGGCTGTCCAACTCTTCGTTTCCCAATGTTCAAAATAAACTCTCCAGTTCCAAATAAACTCTTCACTTTCTATTTTTCCTATCCCTCCAGTGTTCTGTGCTCCTCTCCGTCTCTCTCTCTCTGAAAATGGTAAGTCTCATTCTTCATATTTTCTTAAATATTAATATTCTCTCATTTTATTTGTTTTCTTATGCTTTACCTAAAACATGTAATTGTAATATATGTTGTATAATGTATAGTTATTTATACATAAACATATGGCATATGCTGTATATGAAAATATATTGTATAGGTCTTCTTATGCTATACAATATACATAAACATAAGACATATGTTGTATATAAAAATAAAAAAGTCTATTTTCCTTCCTGAGTTTTTTTACTCCAATAAATTTACTCCTGTAACATGAGTAATTACAAATTCACAAACCAATGTGTAACAAAAAACCACCACTTTGTTTTGTATGATAATGGATTGCCATTATTAGAGAACTTAAAATGGCTATGTTTCAGAAATTCCAATTCATTTTAATTTATCATTGTTGATTGCTTTGGGTTGTTCCTTGATAATTTTTAATAGCTTTATCTTGTATTAATAGTTTCTTATTTTTATTAGGTTAATGTTAAGAAGAAAGCAAAGATGGCATTGTCTTCAAGTAAAGGCGGTAGTGTTTCTAGCATAGGGACAACGCCTCCAAGCCTTAAACAATTGTTCGACACTACCTAAATAATCCCGGTTGATGGTCATACTCAGTGGATTATTAATTTTGATTTCAATTGTTATGTAGTTTTCTGATTTTGATTATGTTGATGAAGAACAATTTGTTTTGTTTTGTTTTGTTTTAGCTTTGTTACTTGTTCCGAACATTCTAAACGTATCTTGGTTGGCTTTTAGTTTATATTTCTATTTGAAAGATTTATTTTTTAAAAAATATTTAGGTAAATTATGCGAAATAATAAAAAATTAATGACTAAAATGAAAATTCAAGAAATAACCCGCATCCAATCCGCCCCGCTTGATTTGGATTGGTTTGGGTTGGGTTGGGGTTTTAATTATAATGGGTTGGGTTGAGATTTGAATTTCACTAATACGCCCCAATCCGTCCCGCCATTTATTTTACGGGGCGGGTTAGGATTGAGACAAATCCGCTCCAATCCGCCACGTGCCCACCCCTAGTGATGTATGCTTTGCCGAATTGGTGTCTCTGTATCGACATGTCGTTCGATCAATGAGAACCTATTCACATTAAAAGCAAAACTATTTTTCGAACCTGTTATTTCGAAATAAAGTTTATGTTTGTGCAAACCATAAACATATAAACCAGTCGTTTTATATGATAAATAATCTAGAACTCCCAACACATGTTGGATGTCATCTATGATGAGAAAAATCGTAAAAACATACTTGCGAAATGACTGTTTAAACGTTGATTTTAATCCGTCACCACATGTTACTCACCCTGATCTGTGAAAATGTGATGCCCAAATTTTTTTTTGATGCCATCTTTGATGAGTAAAACACGAGTTTGTTGTTACCTTCATGATGAATGCTAAGGCGTTGATTTTATTCCGCCGCCACATTTGAGACGTGATGACGTCTATGGTGAACAAATGTTTGAAATTGACATATTGGAGCAATCCTTCACTAAAATACTAGCTTGGAAATTGTATTCCATAAGCAGTATCGTGAATTTATATTCACCATGTTCCTTTATCGCTCATTTATTATTGGATAAGAAAATTACCCCGGTGAGTAGTTTTAATCCTATTGGGTCAATGGCGAATTGTTTGCCTGATATTAATGCTCTTCGTGTATATTTTTTTTCCACGAATCGAGAAACGAGACAAGTGTTATTTGTCTCGAACTGTCGCGATCCCGATGAATCGCCTAGCCAAGCGAGATTTTAGACAATCGTCAAAATCGAAAACTTGCGGCTCCAAGACAGTAATTGAAATGAACAATATGGCCCGTTGTCACAAAGCAAGAGATAATGCTCAATGAGGCAACTCTATGCTATAAACACAAAGGTCATGCACGGTTACTCCTTAAATAGTTCAAAACTATTATAAAGGTGAAAAAACCGATGCTAATGTGGTTAAAGCTAACTGAAAGGAAACTTTTGAGACCCCCGATTTTGTGGCTCAAATGAGTTTGATACCTTTCTTTATTGATTTTGATAAATCATTGAGCCATTTTTCCGCTCATCTGGATTATGTTTTACATTTGGATTATTATTTTCCATTTGGACCATACTTTTGGATTGTGGTTTGCCTGTTTACGAAATTTCTCGAAATAATTTAAAGTGCTTTGAGCAAATTCTTTTGACAAATGTGACCAAACTTTAAATTATGAAATTTTAGGCAATACTTGTGGGTTAGTTGATTTTTTTTTGGAAATAGTGGGTAATAGTGTACCACATAATTTCACCAACTATTTGCCTAAAAGAGTACTCAGTGACAACGATTCTGGACATGTCATTCCAAATCAAAATCTTTGGTAAAACCAAATTGATCCGTCAAATATGAGGTCTCATACTCATGTAGGTCCTACCGTACCTTGTTGAGTTATAAAATATTCGAGAAAACCAGTGTTATCTGGTAATAGCTCATGAAAGAATTAAAATTTCTTTACATAGCCTACATTCAATACGACCAAAAGCGTATTTTAGAGGAGTTGAAATGTCTTTCAATTGGTTGCTACCACATTCTTTAAAGCATTTAAAGTTACCTTATCATTTCGCATGTCGTCAAAATGATAAATGATTTAGATGCTAAAACATGATTGTCTGTACTATCATTCGCCTGTCGTCGATTGATAAGAGCATTTTGATATTGTGGCATTGACCGGATGAGATATTCCCGGGTCAAAAGACGATGCTTGATTTATAATCGCATCGCATTTGGATTCTCTCTGAGAATATATTTCGCGATTAATCCGAAATTCATGCCATTAATGCTCACTTTGAAAGACTAGTATGTGTAAAGATCACGAAATGAACTCGTAGAATTCTTGTAAAGAATTGAAGGAGTTATTGTGGACTTATCCAACCATAAGACGGACCATAAATATAAATGGTTATGGTTGATGCATCCACAATATGGTCACATTTTAATGTTGTCCACATAAATGCAGCACTTTCCAAACTTTTAGCCCTATCATTAAGTTGTTGGCTCATGATTCGGATTATCCTGAAAAGTCTAGTCGACTTGATAATTCCGAAGAGTAAGAATCGAAAATTCGATTTGAATTACTTGAGTTTGGAAATTGAAATTGAACATCCTGTCAATTATGTTCAGACCCAAATGGACCCACGGAAAGTTTGATGATGCGACTGCAAATGGTTGCACGCACTTCTTGGTCTTGCGCATCAAGATTTATATTTCCGTGTGGGGTCATGCTATTTTGTTGCATTGGTCCGTTATGAGGCCCATAGACACTCAAACACCATATGCGTACCAGTTGGTTACTGTTTATGAGCCAGAAGTCTCATATTAATGCGTGTTTAGAGTGCTTAATTAATATTTTGATTGAGCCGCTATAGCGTTCAAAATATGGACCTCTGAAGGGGACATAAGTCGATTATGAATCCCCTGCCTATCATTTGATAGAGTAACCTTGACAAGCGATCTCTTTACCGCATGATATGCGAAAGTGACATTGCTAAGACTGTTTTCCCCGTTGTTAGGGGGAGATTTGCACGTTACCGTTGATAAGAAATGACGTGAAGTAGCGTGGCATAACCCCATCAGTCTTAGCTTGATCCCCAAAACTGCACTTAGTGATAAGTAAGTGCATAGACTCCCTCAAGTCTAACTAAATGCCAGACACATTTAATGACTTTATGAGATGTCACGAGATCATTTATACCTGCTGCAAAATGCTTGCAAAGATAGACGTCCCTGTCGGACGCCGTGTTCCTGTCGTAACACGTTGCTTTGGCCGAACCCGCCAAGTAAAGGACGCTGCCGTCGGCCGTCAGTCTGTCGTCCTTCCCAAGATATGAGGAAGTTGACCGGTTTTTAATTCGTTCAGTCCAGAGGTGGTGAACTGAAACTCGTTTGTCGCATGAGATTATAAAGGAGCAAGGAGATGTGTGATTTCCTTCTCATCCTAAGAATCTCGAAATATTTGTCGATCATGATATCTTAGACGATATTGAAGCGAAACGAGACTGTCATTGATTATTTGTTCATATATTCGGTGACGACTGATAATATGAGCAAATTATGATAGGGAACCATGTACCGTTGCCTGAAGTCAACGTAGAATAGACTGGACTAATGGAAACTTGCAATCCAAGTAGACTCCTTAGCGAAAGTGTGTTCGGACCTGTAGCTCCAACAACACCAATGTTAAACGAATTCGTTTATTTGGTTATTCGTAAGGAAAAGTGATAAGAATAATGAGATTGTAGAATGTTCGTCTAGTAGCGCAAGGCTTCTCTCACACCTTGGAATTGATTACGAGATAGTTTATTTCCTCGTAATGGACGTTATAATGGTCATCTACTTTATCAGTTTAGTAGTTTCCGGAAAACTGATTATGCAGCATGTGATTGTGGTCACGATCTTATCTCTTATCTCTGTGGGGATTTAGAATAGAGACGTGGATGAAGGTCCCTGTGTGACTTCATAATGCTTGAATCAAGTAGTTCCTGACCACGGAACACGATCTCAATTTAATGAGACGTTCACTATATGGATTAATATAATCCAAGCGGATGTGGTATACCCGCCTAAGTGAGTACTTGATTAGCTTGGGATACTTGAACAAGTATTATGCCCTTGCGTGTTTTATTACGCGATCCATTTTTGGATTTGCCTTCGAGATGAAGGATCTTGGGAAGACACGGTAGTGACTCGGCCTGATGATCGAGTCCCGTAAAGATTGAATCTAAGTCCATGATTCAGACTACACCCAGAAGGTGTTATGACGTTTTAGTCATTATGACGCTAAGTCGTCAGATTCTTCCATGATCGTTCGATCACTAGACATTGATATAGACCCAGTCCGTCCCTGATGAGACGATGAAGAGATATTGAGCCATCATGTTCATATCTAACTACAATAAGCGCATCATTGTACTTGGTCTAATGTACTAGGACGAACATCTTGTATGTTGTGAATGGTATAGCTCGACACAACATTGCGCTAACACGCTGCCATCGAAATGGCATAAAAGACATTTTCCCATTACCTTAAGGTAACTGTGGATGAGGGCTTGTCTTATCCCATTTTGCGTCATCGAGTGTACCTACCCCATTCGGTACTCGAATTAACGCAACTCTTTTTCGGTTATACCGATGTTGGTTACTTATCAGACCCGCATAAGGGATATTCCTAACATGGTATGTCTTTGCCATTAGGAATAAGGCGATATCTTGGAGGTCTTGAAATGACTCCAAACGAATCACTCTGATCTACTCGTGCTCTATGAGACGACTAGAGAGTGTATATGGCTTCAAGCTCGTATTAGCCATATTTGAATTACATATACTCTGTCTCACGATCCGGATAAAACACTTGTCTTATTTGAGGACAACTTGTTATTATCGATCAAGAGAGACATGGCAAGATTATGTTATTTAGCATTTCTTGCCGAAATGAATCTTCACATATGAAGTTTAAGAGCATCTAGTTGAATGCTCGTTCTATTCCACGTTAAATTTTCTTGCATCCAGCCGTGTGCAAGTAAATGAAGCATCCAGTCGAATGCTCGTACTCTTTCTTGAAATATGAAATCCTTGCACCCAGTCGTGTACAAGTGAGGGGGAGCATCCAGGTGAATGCTTATTGTACTAATTACTACTTAGTCGAAATCTTCGCACCCTGTCGTGTGCAAGTGAGGGGGAGCATCCAGTCGCATGGTCGTATACTCTTTTTGTCCTTAGACCAAGGTTTTTTCCCACTGGGTTTTCCTTGGCAAGATTTTTAGCGAGACACGTTCCCATTATATCTCACTTAAGATTGCCGAAATTAGGGGGAGTATCCGATTGTATACTTCTTACCACTGTGTACTCTTTTGTCCTTCGACTAGAGGTTTTTCCCACTGGGTTTACTCTAGCAAGGTTTTGATGAGGCACCTGTTTTGTGGTTGATCCCCTACTACTACCACTGTTGCACTCTTTTTCCTTCGATCAGAGATTTTCCCATTGGGTTTGCTCTGCCAAGGTTTTGATGAGGCACACTGTTTTGTGGTTAGTTAATTACATAGAATTTCGGCCTATATCATTCGGCTACACAGTTTCTCCTAGGTACCGGTTTTGTCCCACACTGGGTTTTCCGGTCCTAAGGTTTTTATGTGTTTAGCACTACGAATGAACTCGACTCACATCGACAGGATGAAGACGAAGAAATCAAGACGTCCAAATGGGAAGTGTTGTAGGATATTATTGGATCTATCTTGGGCTTTCCTAGCATATGTAATCCTACCCTCTATTATATAAAGAGCGTCAGGAGTCTCTTGATGTATCTCTCTGTACAATCATATTAATGAATAAACACTTCGTCTGTTGTTTCTCATAGCTCTCTCTATATATATACATATCTCTATATATATCTATAACGAGCTAATATGTCACACAACAATTATGACTTTTTATTAAACCGTGTTTAAAGTAATTTTTTTTAATTATAACTTATTAAATACAATAAACTATTCTAACCAGACCGGTTTCCTTGATTATGTGTTATTTAACTAGGAGTGTTGCTATAGTCACCCAAATATCTGACCCAAAAATCTTACCCGCTGATTTGGCGGATTAGATGTACTAATCATGTATTAGGTGAAAATTGTTTTCCAAAATCACAAACAAAAAGATTGGTCCATCTTATCCGCGTGGGTTTTTAGGTTGAAAATTTGGTGAGAAAAAACATTTTCCTAACTAGAATGTTTTTTTTGATATTTTTAATTCAGACGTGTCTAACGCCATTATATTTATTCCAAAAAATATACGAGTCAATTATGTTATTTCTCTTAAAATGAGTAATTATTAATAAAAATTTATAAACTTTACATTCACATTTAATTATCTTTTAAAATTAAAGCGTGTTTTGACTGTTAATGTTCACTAGAAGCATGAAATAATTACTGAACGAAAGAGAAGAGAAAATTGTTTGATGCATTCTAGTTGTCTAGTGGTGACCATATACTACTCATAATCGATAAATCTAAAATAAACACTACAAAATAATATTTATTTTATGAGGGTCAAAATCTATCACAAAACTGTCACATTGACCATCATGTTATAAAACTGTCACATATTGAGGGTCCTGTCACAAATCTCGTAGCTATTAAACTCATCACAAAAAAAATATAGGTGATATTAATCAATAACCAATAATTTCCTAATGCATGTAATTAAAAAAATAGGCCCCTTATGGGTTAGTGACCTCAATTTAATGCTTATTAAATTGGGCCGTAGGACCGTTTCTGATTGTACATAACTCCAACTCAAAAAGATTAGAAGCATTTGTAATCTTAAACGGAAATTCCCCGATAAGTTGATTGTCTGCCAAAAAGATCCACATGAGCCAACTTTGCAATAAAAATCAAACCTTTGTTATAATAAAAGCTCACATGCAGCTTCACTACTGAACATTTAATATCACTCATATTATCATCTGTTTCTTCCATAGTACACTTCAAATCACTCCTATTAATACTCATATATATATATATGAACATGGGTAAAGTGGAAGCCTGGTTCAGTGTTTTTGTGCTACTACTTGTAATATTGTCAAGTATGTAAGATAAATAAGTATTCTAGCATAATATGGGCTGAGAAGATAAATACAAATTTTGTAAAGTAGATTCCATTCAAATTTTGGCGATATATACAATTTTTTTAAAGAAGATAAACCCATACAAAAGCTGATGTTTGGTTCTTTTTTCTACAAAATTGCTAAATATAGTAAAAATGTGTCATTTACAAATATACCTGTGAGTGCTCAATTACTAGAAAATAACATACCAACATACTTCCAAAATTTCTTGTCTCACGAATATATTCACACGTTCCCTTGATTCAATTCTACAGCACCATCCAGTGAACCTTAAATATTGTTAGTCATACAAAATTACATTTATTCAAGATTTTCCATTTATATAGAAAAGAAACACTGAAAACCTGAAAATATCTCAATGGTGCAGTATAATTATCATGAGGAATTGCATTTTTGTAAACCTAACCCTTTAATACTTGACCCATTCTAAGAAGGCAAAAACACACAACAAAAACGTAGGAAGGATAAAGGTATCAATTATTAATTGCATGTACCACTTGGCGTTTACAATTAAACAAGACAATGCAAAGAGTAGGACAAATTGTACCAAGCCTAATACTATTATTTAAGGCTTACTGACAGAATCCTACTGAAATAGTAGAGATCGCCTGTAGCCAAAGTAAATAGCCAGAGTTTCCAAAGTATCATCTTAATGGAGGACCCAAGTTTAACAAACAAAAAAACTAATTTATGTACCAGTGAAGAGCCAGCAACTCCAAAAATAACAGCATAAAGTACTAGTAGGAGTAGATATCTCTATTATTACCAGTGGTTGAGCTTCATAGCGGCAACAAAAAAAGGGTTTCCTGAGGAGAAACTCGAGCATAACCTCTTTCTGGCAATACTACATACACTTGTGTGCTAAATTATGTGACACTAGCAACTCTAGCTATATGGATACGTATTTTTTAATACAAAAAGTGTACATATTTGTCAATTTCGGAAATAAAATTTAGGTCACTAGGATCGACATGTCATGAAGATCTCACTGCGCATAACGTCTATCGGCATGTGTTCGTGAGTGTAACGCTCGGGACCCAGATACATTCCCGTTCTTTCCAAAAGAGAAACACTTTCATTCCGACCAAATTTCGAAGCGTATAGTTTGAGATATTCAATGTCCTATTCAACAACAGCGGAAAAAAATAGGTCTCAACAAGTGCAAAGCGAAAGATAGTTAAAAAAAAAGTGTTAAGTAATAGAGCTCAAGTCAACCCACTAAGTCTGGCCCCCCTCTCAAGTAAAAGGGGTGGTGACTTGGCATGCCATGCCAAAAGAAAAAAAGAATTAATTGACCATAAGCCAGTGTGCCACAAGCTATGACGATTGACGAAAACGTTATGAATTTCATTCATTTGACTATTTGAGTAATTTTGGTTTTTGTTCTAAAGAAACTTATTTTATACTCGTTATCACATGACTCATGAGACACAACTTGTGGTATGGTACCAGAATAGTTTCAGATTGAATTTACTGAAAAGGGCATCTTTTGAGAACCTATTAAGGGAATTGTCTTGACTTTGTTCCATCGAAGCCTGATAAAGATGATTCTGTTTTTCTAGAAATTCTTAACAAATTGAATTGTTTGCTTTAGTGGTAGATTCTTCTGTTATAATAAGCAGGTGGTGGAAAGATGGATCGTATATTCAAAAAATACCGTCCAATTGGAAACCCGATAAAGATATATATTGTAGATATTTATATGAAAATAAACTGTCAGTCATAATGAGAAAATACCTGCAGGCCACTTAGGAGTCGCTCTAGTCTAAGTGAGGCCACTGGCTGATGCGAACACGAGAACACCTCACCAGGGTAATACAATACCCCATCACCTGGAGGAAGGCCACGCCTGAATTTGATCTGAATGTAAAATGGATATTAAATATAAAGAAGAAATATAAACCTTAAAAATATGAAGCAGGACAGGAAGAAAAATTTGTTATTAGTTTGGGTCTACAGCTAATTCAACAAACATAATTATTAATTGGTAACTTGATCATTTATTTGGTGTTTACTCCCAGCAGCTGTTCATATTAGGGAAGGCCTCAAAGAGTAAAGTCAGAAGTTAGCTTAAGTTTGAGCAACTAGAAGCTTGAACCTCATCAAATTCCATAATTTGAGGATTAAACATCGAGATTAATTTTCGTAATTGTCCCCTTCTTTTATAAATTTGAAAGTTACAAGAGAAATGTCTAATGAATATTAAGCGAGAAATAAGCCAATAATTTAGTACCTCGGCACTAGCAACGGTTGCTTTTTCATAGCAGTTGGCACCCCAATAGAGAAAGCCAGTTCCCCCTTCTTTCCAAACACGCCACATCACTGCTCTGTGTTGTGTCCCTCTCATTCCAAGGTGCCAGTTAGGATGAGGATCAGATGGCCCCATGCATACATACGTCCACCATTCCTATCAAACAGGAAAAAAGCTTGATTACATGACAAATAAAAGAAGCCAACGGACAAGAACAACAATGAAAATCAAATATCGGAAACAAACGGGATTAAGCTGTTCATCCGCAATTAAAAATTAACATTCCTTTTAATTTTTCCCAATATCCATTTCTCTTAACTTAAAGAGAGCTTAAGTGGTTAATTTACTAACATAACCTCATTTAGAGAGCATCTTATAAACAAGTAGCAAAAACTTTTAATGTTACCAAGAATAGCAATAACAGGAAACGTTGGTAACATCTAATGGTTAATTTGACCTTATAAATTGGAGTTTCTGAATCCATGTGAAAAATAATTGTGGATACTCTTTTATGGTGGATGGAGTAATATCCTAAAAGAGATTCCAGACAGACACAATTTACTGTCTTACTTCACAAAGACACAATTTAGGAGGCATATAGGAATTATCCCAAAAATATCGATGAGATAATTTTGTTAAAACAGAATGGCATCCATGATTAAACTGATTTTGAAACAAATGAGATAATCTAATCAGTTAATAGAAATTCTAATTATTCAAAAAAAAATCGCTAGAATATGTTTTATCATGAGTTTCAGCTATATGATCACGATCCTGATCTGAAAAGGAAGATAAAATTGCTAAATGATGCATTTCTTGTTAAGTGCATAAGCTCCAACCCCTCCCAGCCACGTCTGTTTATATTAGAACACAGGGGGAGGCCATTCAGAATTTACATTTTAAAAATTAGAATTGTCACAACTGATTCATCCTGTCATAAAGAAATCTCACAAGCGCCATAGTTCCAGAACAGAGGGAAGGATGCAAGATATAATTTACCTCACCATTTTCTGGCTGTATTTCATCTATAATATTCTTCGCCAGATCCTCTCGATTACCAAGCACCCATTCGCTGCAACATAATAAGGTAACTGGTCCCAATAAAGCACAGAAACATGCAAACACTAATTCTACTGTTTCTCATGATTTTTCAGAATGCATCAGTCTCGAAATAAGCATAACTCATCGCTTCCATTTTATGGATTAAATCCTTTTTTTTTGTAAGAAACCGCTGTCTTGCAGGCAATGTATACTTTTTTTAGCTTAATATTTAAAGATGAATAGGCAGAGCTTATGTCGTTATGTGCACCTAATAGAGCAGTAAGCATCAATACCTTGTGCAATATATTTGAGTATGAGGCCTGAGGAACTCTGGAACTTTCAAAAATGCCTCAAAGTTATTAGAAGCAAGCGGGGCATCATTTGGTCCTATAAAAACAAACCCACAAAGAGAAGAGAAATCCAATGACCATATCACCCACATACTAAATCATTTTCTGATACACTACAAATTAAAATTTAGTAAATATTAAAACAAAGAAACTTGAAAAATGCATTCATGCTTAAAGTTCAGTGGTGAACTGTTGGAATATTTATAGAAACAGATGTTTCAAGTCTCTGCAGGGACAGAAAAAAGCAATTTGGTAGATTCGGGTTCTAAACTTTTACTGGATCGAAAGATAATTACGCCAGCTAACATGGTAAAACTGATTCAAGAGCACAAAGAAACAAAACTTGAGAGAACAAAATAAAACAACACAAACAATTCTTTTGCATCTTATGTTTCACTGTGATTTTAGTTCTCATGAACCCACCATCTGAATACGAGTGTCATAAAAGACAATCAGCAGTATTGAATCTCAATACATATAACAAAGGGTTGACAAATCGTACCAGTGTAATAGGTCGTAAGTACACGAGCATCAGGAGCATAGGCATGAATTTCACTAGCCAAGTTACGAAGGGAATCATATTGTTCCTTGTTGAGTGGCTGGCAAAAGGCATATACACAGATGAACATACCAACAGAGAATAAAATATGAACCTTGACATGAAAAATAATAACTATTTCAATCACGTTAGCAGACACCATATTGACACAACCCTAGTTAAAGTGGCCTATCTACTCTAGGTTCTGAACGAGACTTTCAAAAAGTATATTGCCCAAAAAAATAAGTAAAATGTTATTCAATATCATAAGTCCTCTGACTTAAAGAAGTCAGCATCTGCTCTCGAAAGAAGTAACTTCTTTCTGCCACCTTTCTCAAGAATGTAAAGTTCTGTGATTGGTGAAGGCAAAAATTCAGTTTCAGTTTGGGATGATTACATTGGATTCATGGATTGTATAGCCAAAACAGGTTGCATGGCTTAATCACTCCTTCTCGAATTGTAATATAAAATTCAAATCAAAACAGCATTCTTATTTAGTCAAATCTTTTTCCAGAGGTACGCATCCCTAATAACATAGGAATAGAGAATATGTTGGTACCTCGTCCCACAAATAGAAATAAGCTTTATTCCAGTAAGGCTTTGTACGCAGGACCTCAACTTCCTTTTGCAAGTAATCTGTCTCTGCAAGACCACTGTTGCAGATCAAAATTATTAGAACCACAAAAGCATAAATTGGCATCCTAAAAAGTTACTAAATAAAAGAGTATCAGTTGATTGAAATCTTACTATGAAACTACAGAACGATAAGGAACAGCATACGCTGCTAGGCGAGGGTCCGATAAATATTCTTCTGATTTTGGATGATCAGCTACATAAGAAATGGGAAAGGAAAAAAAGTCAAAAGATGTTATACAGGAAACTAAAAGTTTACACACAATAACTTTTAGCCTAGTACAAGAAACAGACTTTCATAATTCCATTTCGTACACGACCCTGCATAAAAGAGCAATTAGTACACTAACTTTACATTTCTCAACAATTTTAGCACACTTGGTGCACCAAATCAGAAAAGAAATTTTTTTGGCTGGAGGTACTAAAGAAGTTATGTGAAAAACAGTTTAGATCCTTTTTTAACACTATACTATCACGTTTACCCATTTTCTTGCCAAACCTTTTTTTTCCTAGTTTAGTTTCCGGTCCATGGTTGTTTCCCTGTCATGTTCTAAAATCGTCAATAAAAATTTAGGTAAGTATATTGAATGCTAATCTTCCAATTAATTTTAGGGCAGCCACATTTAGTGCATGCAACTTGAAGAATTGATCGAACATTCATTTCATGTGCAAACAAGCTACACAAGGTATGGATGGACGGACTATGACAATAGAGTTCCAAAAATATGACTTTAAAATCAGTGTATTATACGGAGTTTAACTTCAATCACCTGGCCATGGACACGTATATGTAAAAACACGCATGCTTTCACCCCATTTGCAAAAATATGGACTGATCTTGAACTGAAGCAGCCACTTAAAATGTTGATCAAGTGCGTCATACCATTCCTTACTCCCATGATCTACCCCAAAACGATCTTCAATTACTGTATCAGATATCTAACATTATCAAGGAAATCTGCACTCTCCGATCTCAATTATATGTTACAAATAAAATGAACCTTCAGATTTCATGACTCAAGAAAAAGTCAGATAAAAAAAGAGGGAAACTTGGAGAAGATGACTTCTAAATAGTTTAGCGCCTTATTTCTCTTTGCCCATCTATATGTCTATACCAGAATATCTCAGGAATTGATAGGCACATTGGGAACCATGCACTAGTACTGAAGCAAACTTTAAAGAGGAAAAGAAGACATCCAAAAGCACAACCATCTTCCCACAAAACAGGGTTCGTAACAATCATGTACTACACATGACGTATCAACAGATTTCAAATTGTACGCCAACTTACAAATTTCAGCAATTAATACCCTTACCTAACATTTTCTTTAGAATTTTTTACACTTTATACGAAAAAAACATAGCTTGGGGAATAAAACAGAAAAAAATGACAAAATTGTGTGCTAAAGGTTAAAAGGCTCATTAATTAGAGTGAAAAATATCTCGTTATCTTAATTATTCAGTCACCCACCTTATGATATTCCTTGTATTTGGTACTAAATTGTACTGAAGTGTACGAAATTGTCGAGAAAGGTAACATTAATTTACTAATCCTTAAATTTTGTAGATTGGTGTACAAAATGAAATTAGGTGAAACGGTAGTGTACTAGTACTAATTAACGCCAAAGCAAAATTACCATATAGGATAATTACAGGAGAGCATGCTTGACCATAGACGAGAAAGTAAGAAAATAGGATACACCAATGACAGCAGGAAGGGAAGGTGTTTCTGGGAGGACAAAATCCCACACCGTCAAATCTAGCTTCAACCGTATTGATTGGTTCGATATACCATCCTCGTCCATCATATCTAACGATCCTTTCTCTGTAAATAAGTCAGAAAATGACGGCGATAGAAGAACTCTTCTTAAAGATGTAGTCGCAGATTTTACTCTTTCCACCTAAAAGAGACAAAAGCTTTCATGAAAAGCTTAACAAACACTGACATATATTATTTATAATGATGTGAATAGATATAGAAGTTTCGTTCTACATGAACCTACCATGCCATCCATTGAATTTCGATCAATAGGGTCCACAATTTCTAGACAATTGTTAAGTTCCCTATATAGCTGGTGTTTCTCAGTTTTGCTTATGCATTGTGCCGCAGACCTGTTATAACAATATGTGTGATTTTAATGGTGGCCTTGGTGGTTAGAAACTAAGAGAACAAGAAAACAAATGCTGTGGCAAATTTTTGAACAATTTCAGTGAATTCTGGACTGGGAAGGTTGCATCTAAGTTTATAATATTTAAGCTATAGTTAATCTAAGATAAGAAAAAGGCAATTCCTTTCATTTCCCTAGTCAATCTATACAAATCCTACTATACTGTTACTTTATGGAGCTGATGACTACTTAGAAATTGCAATATGGACTCTTAAGTTTCTCAATGTTTTCCATAACCCCTTAAGTTCTTCATTATGAGACAATTAACCTCTTCAACTCTCCCTTTAGAGTTCACCTCTCATTACTTTTCTCTTTTGTCCCCAATTCCGGGTCACACAATGATGAGTCGCGGATTAAATACTGTGGAAAACTATATGCCAGATATCAGGTGAGTAGCTTCCTTTCAAAATTACTGTGTTTCTATTAGAGTGAAAAGAAATAAGAAAAAATAGGACTCACTCAGTATCAACCTTTACAGCAGTGATGATAAATTCCCCTTCGTATTGTCCAGGAGGCTGTGTAGCAGGGACATCTATCGATACCCAAATTGAAGAAGTCTCTCTGCAGCAAACATTTCAATCAGTGACGATAACTATACAAAACTGATGTATATATCACTATTCATTTCAATCAATACCCTGGAAATAAACTTATTTGAGAGACCGGCATATCAAGGGGTACAAGAGCATCTGGAACACCTAAGACGGGGACAACATGCCTCATTGTCAGAGATTGTCCTGCAACCAACCTGCCACATGTCACCATCCCCAATATCATGCACTTGGATTTTAACCTTTTAAAATGAACTACGTAGCGTTTGGGACCAACCTATCCCCAGCTTGAGAGCATAGATCGGTGCATTGAATCTGAACAGCCCCAGCAACCCCTGAAGAACCCCAAGTAACTTTTGGGCGCACGGCAATTTGAATACTTTCCCTCTCATTTCTTGCAACCAGAAGTGAAATCTAATCCGAAAAAGAAAAAACAATTTCCTTCTTAAATTCAACTTATAATTGCTTCAAATATATAGTCAGCCTGTGTTAATACGACAAACATTTTTTTTCTAGACCTACGTGATGTGTCATTGCAAGGAGTGGCATTCTAAAATTATATCAAAATACATACATAAAGGCCTTGCTTGGTTGCAAAATAAGTACAACTTTCTGTGCATAAAACCAAGACTGTCTCTAAATTAGCAGCTTATAAGCAGAGCTTTTCAGGTTTCTAAATTAGTGCATGTTTGGCAACAGCTTTTTCTCTAAAATTCTTTAGCTTTCAAAAAGCTTAAAAGCCCAAAAGCAAAGAAGCTCGAAAGTTGCGATCTGTTTTAGCTTTTTCACATTAAACTTTCCAAAAACAATAACATCCTAATAGAATGTGCTTGTATATTTACAACTCAGTTATAAGTCAAAAAAGGTGACCAATGACTTGTCAATAAAAATAAGTTAGAAGACACTTATAAGTAAAAAGAAGTTACGGTGGTGCCAAGCACTACACTGCAGCTTTTTTCTCGTTGCTTTTAAAAGAAGCTATTTGACCAACAAAACTGATGCCAAACGGGGCCTTAGCAAATCAGCTTACTTCCTAAAAAATCTGCAGCCAAACAAACCCATAAACTATTATCCACAACAACAGCAAAAAAAACATACAGGTTTGGAGGGTTGAGGCACGTCTTGGGTCCCAACATTAGCTGTACTGGGCATAAACCAAACATGAAGTAAATCACTAGAATGTACTTTCGTGGGATCGATAATTCCCCTAAGCCGACTATAATCGCGTACATCACTATCGCACCACCCGTATGATGTTCCACCACCTGACACACCTTCCACAGGCACCTCCATTTCCTTATTATTATTATTACCTAATAAAGCAGTGCATAATATTAATCAGCGATATCCTAAAAAGTAGTAATAAATAACTTGTAAAGAGCCTACAGGTACATATAACAACAACAAAGGAAAAATATCATTAATCAAACCCCTTCATTTCCTTATTATTATTACCTAATAAACAGTGTATATTATTAATTAACTATATCCTAAAAAGTACTAAATAACTTGTAATGAACCTATATGTATTTTTTTATTTTATTTATATTTAAAAAACCTATATGTACATATAACAAGAAGGAAGAATCTCATTAATCAAACCCCTTCATTTCCTGATTATTACCTTAAGCAGTGCATATTAACTTGTAATGAACCTATAGGTACATATAAAAACAACTACAACAACAAGGAAAAATATCATTAATCAAATCCCTTCATTTCTTGACTATTACCTAAAGCAGTGCATATTATTAATTACGTATATTCTAGAAAGTACTAAATAACTTGTAATGAACCTATATGTATTTATTTATTTGTTTTTATATATAAAAAACCTATATATACATATAACAACAATAACAAGGAAAAACATTATTAATCAAACCCCTTCATTTCCTGATTATTACCTAATAAACCAGTGCTTAATATTAATTAACTATATTCTAAAAAGTAATAAATAACTTGTAAAGAACCTATAGTTACATATAACAACAACAACAAGGAAAAATCTCATAAATCAAACCGCCTTCATTTCCTGATTATTACCTAAAGCAGTGTATATTATTAATTAACCATATCCTAAAAAGTAATAATAAAGTACCTTGTAATGAACCAATAGTTACATATAACAACAACAAGGGAAAATATCATTATTATTTTTTAATTTCCTGATTATTACCTAAAGCAGTGCAGAATACTACTATTAATTAAATATATCCTAAAAAGGTAATAAATAGCTTGTAATGAACCTACAGAACAACAACAACAACAATAAGGAAAAATGTCTATAATAAAACCCCTTCATTTCAAAAAATAAAACTAATAAAACCTATTAAACAGAAGAAGGAGAAAAACCCAGATGAAAGAAAGGTGATTTTTACCAATTTCACAAGAATCCGTACGAAGCTCAACAATGAAGATAATAATAATAATAATAATAACACTCGAAATGAATTTACTAGTAGTAAAGAAGGGCTACCTATTTATTTGTCTGTTTTTTTTATATGAAATATGTAATTATGAAAAGAGTAGGATCATATTGGTTGACAAAAAATAAAATAAAATAAATATTACTCGTATTCTGGTACCAAACATTTAACTTTTATTAATTTGGATGTATCTACTTATTATTATCCAATTAAGGTCCAACGACAATAAGTTGAGAGTATTCCATTCACTCTATCTCATATTAGATCTACTTTTAACGGATATCGACAAGATTGGACTCACTTGTTAGATAATAGAATTTGAATATAATTACATCATTTAATTCAACATTTATTCTTATAATTGGATGAAAATAGTTAGGTGATCGCCCAAGTTACAAATATTTAACATTTGACTACCAAAATAGTAAAACACAATAAGTTGGTATAATCATAAGCATTTACTTCGCCATATTTTTTATGTTTGAGTTATGTTAGTGGTATTTTCATTTTTGTGTCAAAATAAGAACATGTCCTTAAACTTATTTAAGTTGATACTTCAATTCATTTTCACTACCATTTCGGATGACCTCCATCGACATCTATCTTTGACCATCCAATCTTTCGTATTAGCTGTTCCGGCAATGAGCACAACTCCGACGAATAGGTATGACACCAACAAAGATACACACGGACATACCTCATTCGGCCTTTAACATGTGGTGTTTAAGGAATGGTGAATTTTGCTACAGTGTAATGACTCAATTTGCAAATATCTCCATCGAAGTACAAAACTTGTCACATGAAACTATTAATGGTTTAAATTTTAAGGACAAAATGATAATTTGACCATATTCAAATACTAAAGTAGCAAATTTTCACTTATTAAGCTACGTTCCCATATCTTATAATGATCACTTAATAAAAGCCCAAAGGAGTGAGACATCGGCGAGGTCGGATCTGACTACATCAAATCTTGTCTTCAACAAAGTGTTTCAACTTTCAAGCCAAACAACATTTCCTAGAGAGTTTTTTTATTTAACGGTAAAGTGCTACGGTGGATGCCGCAGTATCTTCCTTGACTACCGGTCACTGTTCGACCAACGGCTTCATCACGTGATGACAGGATCTGCCTCGGGGAAAGGAACCATGCCAAATTTGGGGATTTGGTAAGACATAATTCCGTCATTGGTCAATATGAATCACAATGGAAACCATGCTAAATAATGGACTGGGTAAGCTATTTGCCACGGACACTACGTATACGCCCTATATATAATTTGCATGTAAAAGTAATTAGACCAAATAAGCTAGTTTACTGCAAAACTATCATAATAGAGGAATGTTAATTAGAAATCGTAGAAGACCAAGTGATATATCTCAAGACATCGAATTATGTCTTGAGATATAGTACATGGTCTTCTAGGATTTTTAATTAACATTTCTCAATTATTTGCAGTTTAATAGGTAGAAGAATACTGAATCAAATCAAGACATAATTTCCAAATTAAAGTGGTTCGTTATTAACATATCACAAGACATAATTTGGAAACGCATACTGAATCAAATCAAAATGAGTTCCCAAATTATTACAAGCGATATGACACTAACCAACCAGTTTAATAAGTAGAAGAATTGCTGCTTTGAGCATTTGGACCATTAATAATTTGATACAGTAGTACTGAATGCAGATAACTGATAAGCAGAGCATGAAGATAGAAAAAGGGACATTATTTGCAGTTTTGTCCAATACGGCATACAAAGGCACTAGGCATGCATAATTAAATTGTGCATAAATATCCCTGTTTTCCTATGTACATACTCTTTTCCTCTTTTCTAATTGACAATTATGTACAATAAATATGGTAAATAATGTATGCAACTCTAAACTCTATGCGGGTCTTGGTTTTCCTAAATAAATAAAAAATTGTCCCCAAGTCCCGAAATTCTAAAAATCGTTTATTTGTATAACTTTTTCTAGAGTCTTATAACCTACCTAGTTATTTTTCTTTACATCATCCTTCACAAGTAGGATGGGCTAAGGAACTATAAGTTTAAGCGATCTATTAGAGATGAGGTTTTGAAGAATCTTTTGATATATCTCTACAATTTTGTAAAAGCACGTCACGGTTGATAGAGGCCAACTGCGACAAATTCTGCAAACAAAAACATAATGAAAATTAAAACTTGGATAAATCATAAACATCTCGTATCTTTTTTACCAATCAAAAACTTATTTCTTCTGCTGGCACATGATAATATATAATTAGAATTTTATGTTTTTGTTGAGTTCGTGTCTCTACGTTGAACTTTTGTTCTAAAAGGTGGGTGAATGTATTTATATGGAGGATAGATAGACTGATTACAGAAATGATGCATCCATAGCAGATACTGTGACATGGTAAAAATACTTTTAACTGTTTACCTTGAACGAAAAGTTAATCCAGGCGAGATTGATATTCGAGTCCGAGTGTTCAAGATCACTACATTCAACCCTCTCCTGAGAAATAAAGGAAGGGATATAAATAAAAAATAAACTAAAAACTAAAGAGCAATTTAAAAAACTGCATAGTGAGAATAGAGGGGAAAAGTTATAATTGTGTATGCTCGCTTTTCGTATATTCACATCAAGCGTTTTACCATTTCCAGATTTGCTAGAAAATTAGAAGTTGATTTCTCACTGAAGAATTGCAAAAGCAATCTCAAGGTACTTTTCAAAGGGGTATTTTTGAACTAAAAGTTTGTTTCATAGTAAAAGTTTTACATGGAGAAAATATTTTCATGGGAAAGTTTTATACTAAAAACTTTTGTTTACCTTTCATTTACGGGCGGTTGGTGCATATACGTCACTTGTAATAACTTATAAAGTTTTTTTTTACAAATTGTTTTTTTAACAAATAATTGGTAAAAATCTGAACATGTATAGGAAACTTTATCTAAACACATATTTTCTTTCATATACGTCACTTGTAATAACTTATAAATTTTCAATCTATAAACTTATAAAATTAGAAGTATAGAAGATATTATTGACTTTTTTTAGCTTTTTCAAAATTTCTTGGGTTTTTTAGATTTTTTCCTTTTTTATTGGTTGATTAGATTTTAGCTTTTTCAGATTTTTTTTTTTGTTATTTTTTAGAATTTTTCCTTTTTTTTATTGGTTAATTAGATGGAATTGGACTAATTATTAAATAATTTTGAAATAGCAGACCTTGGAATTGGACTAATTATTAAATAATTTTGAAATAGTAGACCTATAATTAATAATAGTTATAATGCATTAATACTAGTATTAGAAAGAATATAGAGAGAGGCTCCGTAAACCGTTTACAACTTTATTTGCGGGGTAATTGTTTCCTCCAATTTTATTAAATATGTGGGAAAAGTTTTCCAAAAAAAAATGTTTTACGGTAAACCAATCACCCGGAAAATCTATTTTACCCGTAAATGTTTGTTTACACCCATTTTACAACAAAACAAACAGATCTATTTTACGATATTCTTGTGCAAACTAATCTGTTTAGAAGTATTCTAACAAGCCAAGTTTTGGAAGGGTTTAAAAAATTGAACTGCACCAAATCTGGAGCCTCAAGTTAAATGGTTAAAAGTTCCATATAATTGTTTTTTGGTAATTTCCTAACAGCTTGAACATTTTAAGACAACCAGTGATCTAACCAAGTATAAAAGTACACAACATTCCTTGATATCAACATTTCTCATGTAAGTTATTAGTGACTTTTAATATAATTACCTCAATATCAGCATTCGAAAAGTCACTACTCTCAGAAACAGAATCACTGGAAACCGAATCACGTGGCTTTTCAGCTGAAAATTGTGTATATCGTGATATGAAATAGCTTGTGTCTTCAATATTATCGGGATTTGGTACAAAGGCCGCCTGTAAATGCACAGATGGAAATTAGGAAGTAAATAAAATCAAAATCACAAGGACAAGGACAACAAGCAAGCACTACTACAAGATGTTAAACTTGGAACCAAAAAGCTCTAGAAATATTTACATTCAAAACTGGAAATGCTTCACTACAACATCATCATATATTCATAGTATCAGATTCTAAGAAACCAATGTATAGATCAGTTTGGGTTGAGAGAAACACTAGGTTCAACAGCTTAAATCTTCTAGAGATTTCAGACCAGAAAACCACAAAATAACTCAAGGTTTAAAGCTGATCAAATTATCTACAGACCAGATTTAAATAAAGGAAAAATGAGCTAAAAAGCTGCAAACAAGGCCATGACTATACTACAAAAACAAAAGAACCAAGTACATCTGACATTTTACCTTCTGTAAGGCAAGGGTGTCCCAGTTTATTCCTTTGAAGAATGAGTGTGCTTTGACCTGAAGAGAGATCGTACATTGTTAAAAACTTTAGAAAGATAGTAAAAATATTTCATATTGTAGTTTATTTTATGATCAGCCTAAGCTGGAACATCAAAATACAACCTCGGAGGATCCATTTGCCCCAAGACGCCCATCAGGATCATGAACAAGAAGCCTACAAATTCAAATAGTAACGACCTCAATTAGTTGAAAACAGCTAGTATCTTAGTATTATTTTTGAAAATAAAAACCAAGTGATAGTAGTATAATTCATGTAGGAAGATTCCATATCAATACTCTAATCTGTTTCTTCTCCCACGATAAATTTTTGTAGTGATGAAAGATGATTGATGAATAAATGAAACGATGAAAAATCAGAAAAGGGCCCAAGCAAGTAAAGAGAAAAGGACTCGACTGATAGAAGATTCAAAATTTTGAAAACAAAACGAGTTTGAGATTGATTACTAAAAAGGCATAATCATTAAGAAGACTTTCTTTGGTCCAGAAGTGTTCTTCAATCTAAACCACATTCATTACAAAAATAAAAAATAAACCACATTTGAGAGCTCTTTAAACAGAACCAAAAAATTTAACTATCTAGTTAATTGGGATTTGGGATAAACAAAGACGAAATAAATTGGAAATACGTTTTTTATTCCGGAAAAGCAAAAACTAAAAGCAAGGAACAAGGTAGCTACCCTAGTAGAGACTCTTCAACAACACACACACACAAAGAAAAACAGACTAAAATGTATATTGTGATGGACCTGTCAATCAGGTCTAGAGCTTCATGGGACATGTCTTCAGGAACAGAAGGCCATGGAATTTTTCTGCTCAGAATGTTGTCAAAAATTATCTGTAGAGAGAAATTATGAATGCAATTTAGTTTTTCCTCTTATACCTAATAGACAGAAATTATGAATATAAAGTCTACCAATCTTTGTTTGATTGAAGAAAAAAATACTAAATGATGTAAGCATAATGCATAATCAAGTCTTCTAATCCACCAGACAAGCCAGTAAATATATTTTCCAAATCCAGCAACCAACTCTTCTACTAACTATTATTTCTACCATATACCACTCATTAAATCCATTGATACCTAATTTTTTTCATATTGGTTGACTATTTCACTGGACTTGGGGAATTTGTTTCCTTTCCAAAAAGTCTTTTCTCACTTAATAGGACAAATTAAGATCCGTCTTAACCAAAACCGAATTACTTATATCTAGGTACTCATATATAAATACATTATACATAGTGGGAACGGAAAAAATAAAATATTTTATAGTTGTAGTAAATTACACACATGTGGACGCGAATGTAATGCATACTTTTTTCTGAAGCAAAGCCACCGAGTTTAAGATACTTAATCTAGAAGACAGTTTTATTCTGATTTGTTGGCATTTCTTGCATCACAACTATAAACCAGTAATTACTAGCACTGATCTATAATTTTATTATAAGGGGAACATTCTTGTACTATAACTTCTGTAATGCTCCGGTTTGCACATGTCTTCCCACATTAAATTTGTCTATGCTCATCATGCCGTCATTTTTTCTTTTCATTTTATTTCTAAAATAAAAAGGATAGAAATGACCTCTGGAAGTTCTGCACTGAAAGGTGGAATTCCCGTGATAAGTTCGAACAAGATAATTCCCACTGACCACCAATCAGCAGCGTCACCTTTAAAAGAACTCAGATACAATTATTAACTATTTACCAATACTTAATTCAATAAAACTGCAATATTTAGCACAAACCATGTTCAGTTCCAAGAAGAATCTCAGGTGCTAAATAGTCAGGTGTGCCAACAGCTGACTGAAAATGTCGATTTTCCGTTTTTCGCCCATTTTCACCTTGTGAATCTACTAAAGAAATTTCATCCGAGGCAGAGCCAACTAGATTTCCCGTGATATTCATAAGGCCAATTTTTGATAAACCAAAATCTGTAAGCTGATAAAACAAACAGCGTGTCAGTAGCCAGTACATACCCAAACAAAACCTAATTTTGTGCAAAAGGAAAAGACATACATACCAAGACAAGTGCAATGTCAAATAAGATACATACTGGATAAATAAATACAACCCTCCGTCCCAAATTACTTGCTTTTTGAGTTGATTTTGAAAAATTTACCCCTTCTAGATAACATCATTACATTGGAGTTTAAAATACTAAGGGCAAAGAGGGAAAATGTTACCATTTTTGTATTCTAGTTTGGGAATGTACCCCCAATAAATTGGGGCGGAGGGAGTAATACTGAGGAAATTGCAGGTTTGTACACAAATATATCACCAGATTTCAATTGTGCACTTTGACTTGAAAAAATCAGCAATTGTACTACGTTACCTTTCTTGAATCAGCAATTGTACTACGTTACCTTTCTTGATTATTTCAGTACGCAATATAGAGTAAAAAACATGAATCGGAGACTAAATAGGAAAAACGTGATGAATAAAGTACAAAATCGATTTTATTTTTTTTTGATAGAATATTTTACAAATTATTTTATTGTTGTAAATATTTAGTACCCAACCTATGATTCTTTTTTAAGTTGGGAATGACGTTTACAATTTGTCGAGAAAGGTAATGTTATGAGAGCTTTTGTAGTTTGGTGTGTAAAATCAGAATTAGGTGATACATAGTGTAGGAAGTTGTAATTAACCCAAAACACATAAAAGCTTTCATTGGGTAGCACATGGGATACTCAACCTTGCAATACCTGATTGATCTTGATAAAAACTAGTAACTTATTTAAATATCAATAGAACCTTGATATGACCATCATGTGCAATTAATATGTTGTCGGGTTTCAAATCACGATGGATGATTCCAAGGGAATGCAGGTATTCTAAGGCAAGAACCTGAAAGACCAAAGACTTGTTTAAGTAAACAAATTAAATAAGATGAACAGCATAAATTAGATGTTTAAACACCATTAACCAAAATAAATAAAATTTAAACAGACCAGTTCGGCTATATATATACGAGCGACATCTTCCTCCAGGCAACAGACTTTTTTGAGCAGGGAGAACAAGTCGCCACCATTCAGATACTCCATAACCAAATAGAGGTTTTCTCTACTTGTAAATGAATAGAAGAATCTAACCTGAAATAACCATAAACTGGCCTTTCAAAACATAATTGAGATGCAAAACTAACATTTTTTTATATGAAGAAAATTCCTGACATAATAACCTTGTATAGAACAAAGTTAATGCAAGGTTGAAAGAAAGTTAATGCATGAGAAGTCACTTATGGGCTATAGCCGAATATCTCGATTTGATACTTACCACAAAAGGGTTTCTGACAGTTATCAAAATGTTACGCTCCGCCAATATACGCTCAATATCATTTTTCCTTATTATGTCCAATTTCTTGAGCACCTACACAGATGCAAGAGAACTCAATCCCAGTAATCAACAAAACCAACTGTTTCACATAAGCAGGAAGATGAAAGAAAAAAGAACCCTAGAAAACAATTAGAAGTACCGTAAAAAAAATGCAAAACAAATTTCACCTTGATTGCAAATAAATCTCCCGTTGTTCGTTTCCGTGCAAGAAAAACTTTCCCAAAAGCACCTCTACTAATGGGTTTAATAATCTCAAAATCGTCAATACTTATTCGCTCCTTTAGTGAGGGATGTCGAGGAGTTGAAGAAGCACTACTCTGAGATGTATTGTCCGGCGGAAAACTAGAATTAATGGAATGTCTACAACTATTCTTCATGTTTTCTCCACCCAGTAAATCACAAGAAAGTATTAATTTTTCTCTGCATGTAATCGTAAAATGAATTAAATTATGCTATGTGTTTCTTTCCGTAGAATATTTTAATTCTCTTCTCTTTATAACTAACCTCAGCAGAGACTCGATTCGGCCTCCAAATGTATCTACTAATAAAGCTTTAATTTTACTGTGCTGTAAAGTAACCTGCAAATCTTCCATACACGCAAGCAGAAATTCATGGGCCCCTTCCTCTAAAATTTCAATGCCAGCTACACAACGAGCAATGTCCACAATTTCAGACATCTGCAATAAAAAGTGATTGATATATTAATAGCAAAAGAGCTATTGTATTCAAGTTTTATCATCTCCAAAGTAAATATAACAAAGAAATTTTGTTCATATTCGGTTTGCAAATGAAGAATAGAGGCTAAGTGTGAAAAATCTTATTCAAGATAACAATTCAACAGTAAATACTTTACATGAGATGGAGACTCAAAATGTAAAACTATAATAGTAATTGAAATTTATAAACCAGAAATCTCTCCCAGTTTTCCTTTCATTTCACATCTCCATATTTTAGTTACTGGACACGATTTACTTGTGACTATTCCCCTTCATATTAAATCTCCAAATTTTACAAAATGATTTTGAAAATATTTAAATTCCCACGTAAGCACATCAATGACTTAGTGCACCACCACATCTTCTTCTCTCCATTTGCAAGATTAACTACAAATTGAGAGATTTTTAGCAAAAAAAGAAAGAAAGTCCTCTTTCAGCTCCCCTTTGGTGAGTACAAATCTTCTACCCCCTTCCATGCCCTCTTGCTTATTTTATCCAAAAATTTGTTCTAAAAAACTTGAAAAAAATTGTACAATTACTATAAGACATGTATCAATACATTCCAATAATTATTTTTAAAAGAAAATCCACACGCAATTTATTTTGGAATAAATGTATAAATTAGTGCAAACTAAACATTAAATCTTAGAAAAATTGTCTAAAACAATATTATGTCCAAATGTTTTAAAATTTGAATACAATATAGTATAAAAGCTTATAAACTTGCGGAACAAGTTGTGAAAATTTAAAATTTGAGTGAAAATAAGCAAGGGGGCACGGAAGGGGTAGAGAATAGGGGGTAGAAAATTTGGACTCCCCTTTGGTTCCTCAAATTTGCATATGTCAAAGTTAGTTCCCCGACTAATTGGAAGTTTAGAACCAAGATGTTCCCTATAATTCTTATATATTGGATTTGCAAGAAAATCAAGATAAAAATTGCAAAAACATAATTATAATACGGAGTAGAGAGAGAAAAAAAGTATAAAAAATAATGATAGGGTGTTTGATAGATAAACTGATGTTTGTGAATGAAAAATAAATTATACTCCCTCCGTTTCCATTTAATTGTCCACTACGAAACTACGTGCAATTTTGACCGGCTTATAACTTATATCAAAATTGTCAAAATGAATTTTTTTTAAATCGAATCATAAAATTTAACATTTGAACTATATGATCAACTTTTGAAAATTTTCATTCCGACAATTTTGATACAAGTTCTTGACCGGTCAAAATTGCACGTAGTTTCATAGTGGACAATTAAATGGGAACGGAGGGAGTAATGGAGAACTGAAAAGATGACATTCTACCCCAAATTTAAGGAACGCAATAAGGAACCTCTAGTAAACGCTCTTACTTGATGCACATCTTCCATTTCTGAAGGATTATTGTGCTCCAACCAAAAAAAATCAAAATGTCTACTTCTAGGAGTATTCGCCGAGGATCCAGATGTCATGCTCCCAGCCGATGAGGGCGCGGCAGCATGGCCAAGCTTCATATTCAAATAGCTCGTCAAATTTGCTGTTATAATATGAGAATCGTCTATACACGAAGTGTCCATATCATGAAGATCCTCGAACATTCCTTCAACTCCTTTACTTCTCCATTCACTGATCTTTGGAGAACAATTTTCAGATATAACTGCACTATTGGAAATCCGAGAACTTTCAGGGCTGTCATATGATGTCACCATTCTAGAATTTAGAGACTCTGTAATGTGTTCGAGCATATCAGCAAGCTTTGATAGACGACCATCCAGATCCAGACTTTCTATATCACTTTTATCCGCGTAAGCGCATATATATGAATGTGAATCTAAGTATGAACTAGGAACCATGTTTTCACATATCCTACAAATAACTGAACCGGATGCATCAACATTTTGTTCCGTATCACAAGGGGTGCTTTTGGATATTAGATTCCGATCAATGACCATGAAATCCTTGTCACCACTGTATTCGTGTAATTCACCGTGATCACTTTTCACCATATCAAGAACATAACCACGACCAAGATCAGCAATTTTCGGGTCAGAATCCCAACTTGTTTCAACACGAGGAACATTATCGAGGCATTTCTTAATTTGTTGAAGAGATTTCTCGTCAACTTGTTCACTGCCTCTCTCAAAATGCAACAACCTCGTACAACGGGTCAATATGAATAGCATTTTTGTCAATAACCACTTAACCATTTTTTGTTCACATTGCTTCCTTTTCTCACTCAGAATTTGAACAATTTTCTCACACTTAACACGAAACTCTAAGGAGGTCATTTCAACTAGCTGTTTACACTGAATTAGAAGATCTTCCATCACTTCTTGATTTTCCAAATTTAATAATAACTCGTTGGTTTCTAACTGTTCCAATAACTCCCCAGAAAAAGAAGCAAGTTCTACATTAACCAGTTCTTTGGCAGCATCGAATCTTGAATGGAGACACTCCAGAAGCTCCTGCATGCCCAGAAAATAAGTAAATCGCCAAAAAAAAGGAAATGACTTATAATAGAAGGCACTAAAGACTGCTGTTTATTTTAAAACAAGGAATCTCAAAAGCTAGAAGGAGTAAAATGCAATATGTCAGCGCCAAGAAGTTAACGGCACATTGATGATAATAAATATTCTAGCGAGCTATATTGCATAACAAACCCTGAAAGACATTTGTTTACCGATCTTGATATATGTAATAATACTGAGAATAATGATAACTAGGATTCTCAAAAATTACTTTTGGAACCTCCAACTTTTAAGGATCCAAAATAACAACCGCACAAGTTTGTGATTTTTCTGAAAAACTGAGAAGCCGAAAAGAATATACGGTATCACAAGGCGAACCTGCACGCTTGATTTGTAAAGGAGTATATCATTTGAGTCTTGACAGTTTTCAGATAAACACTCACAAACATATTAGCAAGGTAGAAAAGTAAAAGTGACGAGGATGAACCTTTAGATCATTATAACTGTAAGCCCGGGTATAAATAGGACGCAAGCCACCCTGTGGTCCCAATTCATGGGAAAAACTTTTCAACCCTTTAGGCACTTTAACAGCATGCATATTTCCTGATAAATATCGATCGACATTTAAACGCTTCCCCGCCTTGTGCAATGTAGTTTTTTCAACCTCCTTGCCAAATCCTTTTATTTCCAGGTTCCCATACTACATAATTGGTTAAACCACTATTTCATTACTAGACAGAAACTACAAAGCCGGAAAAATACATTAAATCGAACTTTACCTCTGAGTTTGGAAGACAATCATCTCTGTCTTTGGTGTGATCTTTAAAATGGCGTGCTTTCAACAAACCAGTTAATTTTCTCTCTCTTTGGTTTCCTATAAAGTAAATGAGATCACACTGTTTGGCTTAGTACATTTGTCTCTCCTTCAATGTATGAGCTACACAGCATACGCTACAAAGCCAATCCACGCTACTTTGGTGAACATCCAAAACAAATTGTTAAATCGTGTTTGCAATTTTGAAACCAATGAAGTTAATAGTACACGGACCATATTTTGGTTTATTGAGGACATTGAGCAAATTTTGAATTTTTTAATTACAGTGAAGCTTGTACCATCGTTTTGAATTTTCCAATAACCATTCTCTCTTCACAGCATGCACATGAATATCTTCACATTTGAAACATAAGTTAAGTTCCCCACAAAATGGGTACAGGATATCGAACCTCAAATTACGGGGGCCACTCATTACACTCATTCGTTAGGTTTTCAAATTACAGGGGACACTCATATATTGGGCACTGTTTCTAAAGTTCTTCACATGTAATTACTTGCAAATGAGAAAATGGGCTCAGCTAATAATCTTCACACCAATTTGAAAAATATGAGTTGAATCCCCTAACAAAACTTAATCCAAGAATCTGACTCATATATTACTAGCAACACGTGTATATCAAGTCACAATCTTTCAAATACTTCTACATGTAGTTGAGGAACTTTGACTACTTGCAATTGAGTACATGGGCTACTTGGTGGTACCAAATATAAAGTAAATAAGAATATAATTTTAATTAGTACCTAATGGTACTAAAATATTAATAAATGTAGAAGGTTTGCAAATTATACTTTCTTGAGAAAACAAAAAATTAAGCAACTACAAACCAGTTTGTCTTGCAAATAAAATAAAAAAACTCGGACCCGCATATCAAGATAATATGAAACTATTAACTTTTCCACAAAATAGTATTTCCTTTAAAATAATTGATTCATATTTTCCTCAAAGACTGTATAATTTTTTTTACTATTCCCAGTAAAAAAAAAACTCAATTTCCGCAAACACTCACTAAGATACAAACAAAAAATTGTTATCTTATATTGCAGAACTTTTCAGACTGATATCTCTATTGAAACCTTACCACCGACATGGATTTGTATGATGATCAATCCTTAGTTGTTATTTTCTATTTGTCAATTAACAGTAAGCATATGCTTGATTAATACTAATAATTAAACAAAATTTCGGGTGTGAGCTAAACAGACTACACTCCACCTTGGTTTCCAAAATGAATTGCTCTACTTGCTATTTCTAAACACTAAACATTATCATAACATAGGATTTCTTATAAACCTTTGTTGAATTATCCAACCATCTTGATACAATGCAATTTTTTTAAGAGGGTATATCACTAGATTTAACATTTTAAAAAACAAAATAAAATGCATTTTCTTTAAATTGGTCTTAACAGCAATTTCAGCAAATGTAGCATTTACGGATCAATAAAACATTATCATTGAGCTGGCTGTGCTTAAACACTAAACATTGCCAATAATTTAAAATTTAAGTCATTCGACCCTTGTTAAATTATCCAACTAAGAATTCATCGTACCATTTTGACACAATGCAATCTTTTTCAAAAGGGTATATCACCAATTTTAACTTTTCGAAAAACAAAACGAAATGCAATTTCTTTTTAAGTTATTCTTAACACCAATTTCAGCAAATTTCGCATTTACAAAATTAATAATAAAACATTATTAAGCTGATTATGCTTAAAACACTAAACATTACCATAATTTAAGAATTAAATTATTTAACCCTTGTTGAATTATTCAACTGAGAATTCATCGTACCATTTTGACACAATGAATTTTTTTTTGAAGGGTAAATCAAATTATCACCATTTTTAATTTTTCGAATAACAAAATGGAATGCAATTTCTTTTAAAATAATTCACAACACCATGCAATTTCCGCAAATTCACCAATAAGCTGATTGTGCTTAAAACACTAAACATTACCGTAATTTAAGAATTAAGTTATTTAACCCTTGTTGAATTATCCAACTGAGAACTAATCAAGTAATTATACCATTTTTATACAACACTATTTTTTTAAAGGTGTATAACCCAGAAAATTACTTTGAAAAAACAAAATATGATGCCTTATTTACTAAAAATGGTCTTATCAGCAAATATAGTATTAAATGAAATAATAATAAAAAGTACCATTGAGCTGATTATGCTTAAAACACTAAACATTACCATAATTTAAGAATTAAGTTATTTAACCCGTGTTGAATTATCCAACGGAGAACTAATCAAGTAATTATACCATTTTTATACAACACAATATTTTTTAAAAGGTGTATAACCCAGAAAATTATTTCGAAAAAACAAAATATGATGCCTTATTTACTAAAAATGGTCTTATCAGCAAATATAGTATTAAATGAAATAATAATAAAAAGTACCATTGAGCTGATTATGCTTAAAACACTAAACATTGCCATAATTTAAGAATTAAGTTATTTAACCCGTGTTGAATTATCCAACGGAGAACTAATCAAGTAATTATACCATTTTTATACAACACAATATTTTTTAAAAGGTGTATAACCCAGAAAATTATTTCGAAAAAACAAAATATGACTAAAAATGGTCTTAACAGCAAATATAGTATTAAATAAAATAATAATAAAAAGTACCATTGAGCTGATTATGCTTAAAACACTAAACATTAATAGAACGCGATATTTATTAAAAGCTTATATCAGTCCCCCAAAAAAAAACGAAATTACTCTAAAATGGCTTTAACAGCAACAATAGCAAATATAATATTAATAATAAAAAAAAAAAGTAGATACCGTTAATCTGATTATTCTTAAAACGAGGTTTATGAGCTCTATCATAATTATCTTCAACAGAACTGAACCGGTCTTTAATAGAAACTCGGTGAGTCTTGATCCGGTTTAAACCGGTCGGAATCCCGGTTTCCGGTACCGGTTCACTCATCCCCCCCTTCCTCAATTAATTAAACCCTTTTTATTATTATTTATTTTAGTTTATTGAGATACGAGGATGTAGGAATTAGTTACAAAGATATATATGTGTGTGTGTGTGTGTATGTATATTTTGTAAATAGAAAATGATTTATATTTTAAGTTTTAACAGACAAAGTCTTAACCGGAGTTGAGGTTTTTGGTTATTTTCTTTTTTAATCCTTGGGGTTTTGTTTGGGTTTCGTTTAGAAATTAGTCTTGTGAATATTTTTACAAACAATCCCAAATTGTGTTATACATTACTACTAGGAATGTGGGATCTTTTTAAGTGTCGAAAAGCTAAAAATAAATACTATTATTGATAAAACCATAACTTTAGTCGGTTGCGTTAGGTTTTTCAATAATGATATAATATTAACTATATAATAAACGATGAACACTTCTTGATCTTTATTACTATTCGGCAATTGCCCTTGTTCGGATTACAATTTCCTTCTAACAATTATGCTCGATTTAACTATTTGATCTCTCATCTTAGTCTTTTTCCTTCTTCTTCGGTACTCGGCACTTTCTCTGCTCGGTTTGTTTCTTGGCGTGATAAGATTTGACTAATTTCTCTCTTTTCTCTACTTCTCTCTATATTTTTTGGATAGTTTTTCTGGTCCTTCTTTAGGGGGGATAGTTGGCTATTTATAGGCAACTATGTCTTTTAGGATGTTGACAAATGTCTTCATCTCTGGGGATGTTTCAGACATGGGTCGCCAGCTAAGTGGGCTTGGGCTTTTTAATAAATGTGTGATAACCCAGTAAGCATTGGATACCCCGTTAGGATATATGGGCTGATTAATACCCGAATATAATATTCGGGTCCAATTTTTATGTTCTATCAAGTGCTCCCTGACTTCCTCGGTGTGATTTTCACGTCGAGGGAGTCATGATTGGTCTGTCGAAGAGATTACTTCGGTCTAGCTGTTCTCTATGTTTCATTCGACAAATGCCCCTATTTATAACTGCTCCTTGGGACCCACGTAATGTCTTGGGAACTTGCAAACTTGTCATTTAACTTTGATATGACCCTTGATATCTTTCTTCGAGGATACCCTTGACCTTTCCAAAAATCACCTTATTATAAATGGGAATACCCTTCCCACAATTACTTATTCCATCACCACCCTGCTTGTGACTCAATGGCTTCTCCACCTGATTCTACTGGAGATAATTCTTCAGATTATGTGGCTTATTTAGAGAATGAAGTCAAGAAAACCCGGGTCTTGAAAAAGAAGCTGGCGGACGTGACCAAAAGGCTGTCTGATATGGACGCGGCTCATCACTTGATGATGGCCGACCTGGATTGGGCCTTTGAGCGTATAAAGAGGCTCGAGGCTTCCCTGGCTAAGAAAAAGGCGGCAAAGAGGGCCTATAAGCTTGCTTTTAAGGAGCTGCACGATCGGTCTAGGCCGGGGTCGGTTGATGCTGAAGCAGGCTCTTCCTCGGAATAATTTACCTTTGTGATTTCTTTTGTATTGGATATCATCACCCAGTTGTAATCGCATTATTGAAAATATTAATAAAATATTTCCTATTTTCATTCTTGTCTGTTTATTTCCTTAATACCTCCTTGGATGACTCAATATGACTTGAACTGTAGTTAGTTAGCCATAAAAGGCTTTGGGAAGTTCAACAGGGTTAGTCTTTTTTCGAGGTGACCTTTGATCTACCCCTTGTTTCTTCCTATAAAAGGGGACTGTCCCTACATTTTTTGTGCAACTCATTCTTTATTAACGAACAAATGGGTTCTCCTCGTGAAAATAGCGGTGACAACCTTCCCGAATATGTTGCCCATCTCGAGGAGGAGGTTAGGAAGGCTCGTATCCTCGAAAGGAGGGTTGCCTCTTTAACCATGGAGGCTCGCCGAGCTGCTGAGATGGACGAGCGCTTGGAGGCCATGGAGAGTGAATATCAAAGGTCTCTGATTGACAATAGTTGGGCTCGTGCTCGGATCAAAGAGCTTGAGGCTTCTAGAGAGAGGCATATTGCTTCCAAGAGGGCTTACAAACTGGTTCTTAAGGAAGTGTATGCTCGGTCTAAGAGGAAGCCGAATGACGAAGCAGGCCCTTCTACGAAATGATTTTATTATTTTTATTATATTTCCTTTATGCTGGCTGCCTCTTCTGTAATGAAGTATTAATCAATCAATAAAGACTTCTTTTTCTTGTTTATATCTGAATTACTTTCTCAATGCAATTCATTTTGACTGCGCACGCTTGTGGCCTCATTAATGCTTTTTCTTGGCCCTTGCGTTTGACCTTATCCATTGAACCTTCTGAATCTTTGTATCTAGGGACTGAGGGGATTTCTCGAGCCCTGTGCACAAATCTTATCATTTATCTCTTAGCATTGTTGCACTTTCCTAGAGAGACACGTGTAAAAACTTTTTGGGATTTACCCTCTTTAAATACGGGCGTGAATCCAAGCGTTTCTTCTTAACAGACGCATCTTTTAATAACGAATGGTTGCAACTCCCCACTTTTAATTTCTCAACAGGCGCCTCTTTTTAATTACCCATGTTTTCCAGATTCTTTTGACGAATCGGTTGCATTTCCCCACACTAAACCTTCCTTAATTTTTCTATAAATACCTTATTAAGATATGGATTTCTTCACAATCTCACCCTTGTCTCTCTTCATCATATACAGAATTTTATCCCATAACGCCTTTAAAATGGCTGGTTCTTTCACCAAATCTGCATTGGTTTTGCAAGTGGAGGCTTTTGAAGCCTCATATGGCCATGCACTAAAGCTGTTGAAGGATGCTGAGGAGGAGTTAAAGGTGACGCGTTATCACCATACCGAGATGGTTCGGGAATTAACTTGGCTAAGGTCCGAGCTGGATTATTGTCGGCGTGCTCGTCAGGCTCTAGTCGAAGAGAATGAGGTGCTAAGGGGGAACCCGACTCTTCGAGACAGGAATGTCTCTGCCGGGCCCTCTCATCGATACCGATCGACCTCCCCCTAACCTCTCCATTTTCCTTTTTTTTTCTTTTTACCATATTCTCCCACCACTACGATGTAACAATCAACCCCGAGTCCCTCGGGTTTTTTGTTATATTCTTCTTATGTTTCTTTTTTCTTTTCTTCTTACTCACTCTAGAGTTTTTGTCATTTTTCTTTTTCTTTTTTCTTTTGTTCCTTTTACTTTTTTCCTTTCTCTTTCTTCATCATCGGTCTCACCACCTTCTAGGTGACAATCAACCCTGTGATCCTTAGGGTTTTTGTCATTTTTCATTTTCCTCTTCTTGCTTTTCACTTCTTCTTTATGTTCCTCCTCTTCGCTTGATTTGCTGATATAGCTGATCTTCTTTGGCTACGTTGTCCCCTGATTTAATAGATCTCCATGTAATAGATTGTCTTTTGATGTTATACTCGGATGTAATAGACCTCAATGTAATAGATTGTCTTTTGATGTAATGAACAGTGATGTATCCCATCTTTATTAATGAGAATTATCGTTGCCCCTTTATATTGCACTTATTTTTATACTGCACTGGTGGTCTGTCGTTTCTTCTGGAATCTGGATCTTTAAATATCTTGTCTTTATTTCCTGCTGTATTGTGATATTAGATGACTGTAGACATGTCCGCAGCACCGTCGAACATAGGTGCCTGCTCCCAAGCACTTGTCAGATAATATGCATGTTCCCAAGCACTTGTCAGATAATATCATACTATCTTTGCTCTATAAGTACTCCTCCTATTTTCTTTAGTAGTTATCATCTTTCATCAATTCTTGTTGTTTGCTTTTCCCTCATCGTCGTACTGATATTTCATTGATTGGATTGATTTTCCTTTGCTGATTTCTTCGCTTGACATTGTGTTGCCTCTGTAATGTGAGCTATTTTCATCTGCTTCATTTCTTTATTCGTGTATTGGACATTCCTGTTGCTGATATTACATTGTTCAGGTTGATTTTCCTTTATTGTTTTCACCATTTGGTAATTTATCGTCTCCGTAATATGGGCCAGAACCCTTCTTCAATTTTGTTTGATGCATATTGGCGTCTTTGCTTAGCCTTTGCTTTTTTGGTACTTGCATATGTTGGAAGTCTTTTGAGTATTCCTAGGCACTCTTTTAGACATGCCATGTTGGGAATTTCACAGTATTCCTAGGCACAAAGGCCGTTTGGGAATTTCACAGTATTCCTAGGCACAAAGGTCGTTTGGGAATTTCACAGTATTCCTAGGCACAAAGGTCGTTTGGGAATTTCACAGTATTCCTAGGCACAAAGGCCGTTTGGGAATTTCCTAGTATTCCTAGGCACAAAGGTCGTTTGGGAATTTCATAGTATTCCTAGGCACAAAGGCCGTTTGCGAATTTCATAGTATTCCTAGGCACGTCTGCCGTTTGGGAATTTCATAGTATTCCTAGGCACAAAGGCCGTTTGGGAATTTCAACTGCACTCGTTAGACAGCATGATAAGATATTTCATTTATTCAAAAGACAAGGTTATTAAGCAGGAGGGGTAAGGTAGCACCTGGGATGATGGCCGCACTTGGGATGATGGCATATACGTAGTACTTCTTTAGGTTAGCTACGTTTCAAGAATTCTTTTCTCCTCGGCTTTTGTCGAACAGGACACTTTTGATCTTGTAGGAGACTGGGCTTGTTCTTTTGACAATCTCGTAGGGTCCTTCCCAGGTGGGGCTCAGCTTGCCATGCATCTCGTTTCGGGTATAGACCGTTACTCGCCGTAGCACCAATTCTCCGACCATGAACTCCTTGGTCCCTTTCACCCTCTTGTCATATGTTTGCTTGACGCCTTGTTGATACTTCGCTAGTGTAAGGGCTGCTATCTCTCGTTTCTCGTCTAACATGTCGAGTTCCTCCCTCATTCTTTGTTCATTGTTTCCTTGCTCGACTAAAGTTGTTCGTAGGGTGGGTAGCCCGATTTCTGTTGGTATGACGGCCTCGACGCCGTATGCTAAGCTGAACGGGGTTTCTTTGGTGCCCGTCTTCGGTGTAGTTCGGCACGACCATAAGACGTTAAGTAGCCGCTCGGGCCATCTCCCCTTTGCTTGTTCTAGGGTTGTCTTGATGCCGTCTAGTACGGTTCGGTTTGATACCTCTGCTTGGCCGTTACCCTGTGGGTATGTTGGCGTCGAATAGAACTTTCGGATACCGAGTTATTCGTACCAAAGCTGCAGCTTGGCTTCTTTGAACTGAGTGCCGTTGTCTGCGACGATGGCGTACGGTATACCGAACCTAATGATGATGTGCTCCCAGATGAACTGCTTGACATTACTGGCTTTAATTTCTCGGAGAGGTTTAGCCTCAACCCATTTGGTGAAGTAGTCCGTCGCCACGATCAGATATTCGACGCTGCCGGGTGCTTTGGGAAGCTTCCCTACTATATCAATTGCCCATTGTGCGAATGGCCATGGTGCCGATACCGGGGTCATCATAGATGAGGGGAGCCGAGGTATCTTGGCGAATCGTTGGCACTTGTCGCAATGTTGGACGTACACATCGGCGTCTCGCTTGATATAGGGCCACCAATATCCTTGGGTGATTGCCTTGTTGGCTAGGGACCGCCCTTTGATGTGTGCTCCGCATGATCCTTCATGGATTTCCTCCAAGACTGGTAGCTGCATTTCGGGCCGGACACACAGAAGATGGGGTCCTCGGTAACTAGATTTGTACAGTTTGTCGTCGTCGGACAGCCAGAAACAAGGATCCTTTCTCGTAATTTTCAATGCTTTTATCTTATCTGTCGGAAGGGTTCCGTTTCGCAGGTAGTGGATCATGTCGTCCATCCAACCTAGCTCGTATTGTACTGATGTTACTCGGTCTATTCTTTTGGTTATGCTCGGGGTCGGCAGTAATTCCACTATGATCGACCGAGTGTCGGTTAATGTTAATGTCGAGGCTAGGGTGGCCAAGGCATTGGCATGTGCGTTTTCGGTGCGATTGATTCTTATTAACTCGCACTGTTCGAAGGTGGCCATCAAGCTTTGGACCTTCTCTTGGTAGAGGATCATTCTGTCATCTTTGGCTTGGTACTCGCCGATGGCTTGATTTACGATCAACATGGAGTCGAAACTTGCAGTTAAGTGGGAGCATCCGAGGGACCGGGCAATGAGCATGCCGTTTATCATGGCTTCATACTCTGCCTCATTGTTGGTAGCTCGGAAGCCCAGTTTAATGCTTTTCTCTATGATCACTCCCTCTCTAGACTTAAGGACGATCCCTGCTCCTGATCCATCCTTGATGGCTGATCCATCGACATGTATCTGCCAGTGTGATTGTGGCGATATAGCCATGGGCTTGTCATACCCTTCGGTGAATTCCGCGACGAAGTCGTCCAAGACTTGCCCCTTTATGGCATGTCGGGGTGCGAACTCGATATGAAATTGGGATAGTTCGACCCCCCAGACGGCAACTCGGCCGCTAATGTCCATCCGTCGAAGTGATTCTTTGATATGGAATTTCGTGTATACCTGGACCTGATGAGCTATGAAATAGTGCAGCAACTTTCTGGTCGCGACGACCAATGCCAAGCACAGCTTTTCCAAGGGTAGGTAACGTGTTTCGGCTTCGACCAGAGTTTTACTGACGAAGTAGATAGGGAATTGTTCACGACCTTCTTCTCTTACGATAACCGCGCTCACTGCTGTAGTGGAAACTGCTAGGTAGCATGCCAGAATATCTCCTTTGTTCGGCCTGACTAGCAGTGGCAGCGTCCTTAAGTACTCTTTGAGGTTGTTGAAAGAAGCTTCACATTCCGGGTCCCACACGAATTTTCTATCCTTCTTGAGTGATTCAAAAAATGGCCGTCCCTTGTCTGCGGATCGGCTGATGAACCTGCTCAATGCGGCCATCATTCCCGTGAGCTCTTGTACCTGCTTCTTATTCTTGGGCGCTGCCAGGTTCCGAAGAGCTGTGATCTGATCGGGATTAGCCTCTATTCCTCGTCGGCTGACCATGTGCCCCAGAAATTTCCCTTTGCTGATGCCGAATGCACACTTGCTCGCGTTGAGTTTCAGTTTGTGCTCGCCCAACGTTTGGAAAACGTCTCTGATATCTTGAAGGTGGGATGTAGCCTTTTTCGCTTTTGACGACCATGTCATCTATGTATACCTCCATCGTCTTCCCTATATGATCTCGACATACCCTTGTTATCATCCTTTGGTATGTTGCTCCCGCATTGCGTAGACCGAACGGCATTACCGTATAGCAATAGTTTCCCAAAGGCGATATAAACGACGTCTTTTCTTGATCTTCGTGGGCGAGAGGAATTCGGTGGTACCCTGAATATGCGTCAAGGAAGGTCATCCGTTCTACTCCCGCAGTTGCGTCCACCAATTGATCAATCCTTGGAAGGGGAAAGTGGTCCCTCGGGCAGGCTTTGTTGAGATTGGTGAAGTCTATACAGACCCTCTACTTTTCGTTCTTCTTTGGGACGACGACTGAATTGGATAACCATTTTGGATAGAAGACCTCCCTTATGGCTCCAGCCTCTAATAGCTTGTGGACTTCAGCAATTATAGCTGCTCTGTGCTGTACCGACACTTTTCTGCTCCTCTGAGCTATCGGCTTGCATTCGGCGTCAACATTTAGGTGGTGGCATGCCGTTTTAGGGTCTAGGCCTGGCATGTCTTTGGGACTCCAGGCGAATTTATCCATGTTGTTGAAAAGGAATTCTTCTAACTCTTCGGATTCCTGTTTTGGAAGGTTATCTCCGAGGAGGAAGTAGTGCTCCTCGTCCGTATCCGGGATAAACACCTTCCTAAGTGTTTCTCCTACTTGTTCTTCAACAACCCTCTCGGTTTTGGCTATTTGGTTGATCAGCTTCTTTGTGCTGGTGGGTTGTTCGACAACGTTCAGCTGTTTTTGAAGAGCCGCGGTAATGTCCTCACAGCGTCTTGAATCTTCTTGACATCCTCTGGCTGTCTCGATCTCTCCCCTATCATTTGGATATTTGACTTTTTGGTGGTAGGTCGAGGGTATGGCCTTCATGGCATGCAGCCAAGGTCGGCCCAAGATTGCGTTGTGGCCGGAGTTGTCGTTGACCACTAAGAACTCCACGGGAACTGACACGGATCCAGTTGTGACACTGAGGACGATCTTTCCTAACGGTTTAGTCGTCTCGGAGATGAATCCGATCAGGGTGACATCGGTAGGCTGTAGATCTTGTAGCTTGAGTTCCATCTTGTCGAAAAGCTCTCTGTACATGATATCACAAGAGGCTCCTTGGTCGACAAGCACCCTGCTGACCGTGTCAAGGCCGATTTGAACATGGAGGTTGATGGCGTCCTCGTGGGGGTAAATCACCCCTTCTTCGTCAAGATCTGAGAAAGAAATGGGCGGATGTCGTCGTGGTGTGCATTGTCGTTTCGAGGTCGACGCCTGTGATGCCTTGGCTACTTGGCCAAAGTGCGCCAGTTGCCGCTGTCGTGATCGTTCCCCACCTGTGCCCTTGGGTCGTGACATATGAACGACGTTGATTGTTTTGCCTTGCCGGTCGTCGGCTCCCTCGATGGCCAGTTTTTTGCCTTTATTCCCAGCACATTTGATGAACTTGGCTAGGTATCATGCATCGCCCCACAGGTTCATTTTCCATCGCAGGTTACGGCAATGCTCAGTGAGATGGCTGTGATCCTCATGATATGCGCAGAAGAGCTTGGAATCTCTCAGATTGGGGGGAGAGGTGATCGGTTGTGGTCGGGAATACCAACTTTCCCTGCATATATCCTTGAGGATATCTTCAGCAGATAGATTGAAAGTGTATCGCAGCTCGACCGGTTCGAAGGTGTTTCGGCGTTCCCTCTCTTGGAGCCGAACTTGTTGAAACGGTTTGGGGGGCATTGGGTAGGTGAGCTGGAGCGGTTTATGTTCGTTGATCGGTGTTGGGTATGCGATCTGGAGTGGTTTGGGCTCGGATGCTCGTGGTCGCTCTACCCTGCTATGGACCTCGGGACCTTTCCCCTTTCTTGTCGGTTGGAATGTTTCTCCCTGGTTATTCCTAACTCTTTTGCGACCCACCTGTGCCTCTCGGACCGATTTTCTTCTTGGTAGAGTTCGGTTGAGGAAACGCAGTTCGTCGTTTTTATCGGTGAGGTGGGTACAATAGGCTAGCAGGGAATCAGTGGTCGGAAAGTTTTGCCTATGAACTTCCTTCTCACCCAATAGCCATTAGGGATGGAGTTGATAAAGTTCTGGATGGATATATTATTGGCATACTGTGGAATTTGGTTTGCTACGTCGATGAAACATATGCAGTAGTCGTTGAGCCTTTCATTTGGCATCATCGTCATTTTCATAAGGGTTTCAATGCTGACCTTCTTCTTCCGATGAGCAGCGTATCGGGTGGAGTACGCTAGTAACAGCTCTGCCCAGTTTCTTATCGATCCTCGTGGTAGGTTGTGATACCATGATGAAGCTTCTTGGCCCAAGCTATTTTTGAAAAACTTGCACATCAACGCATTGTCGTCGCTCCACAGCTCCATCTTCGTCTTATAGTGTCGCAGGTGGTCGATCGGGCAGCTCCTTCCATCATATAGCCTGAACTCGGGGATGACGAACCCCACAAGATTTCGGTATCGCGTGATCTGTTCGGCACATGGGGTTTCTTGGCACACGTTCCAAGCTTGTTGGAACGCTTCATCCGTGGATTGGTATAGAGGGGCGTATTCCCCCTGATGTGGTTGAGGGTAGTATCCTACCACGACCCTATGTTCCGGGTATCTACCGTCCTTCGGTTTTTTGTCGAGGACATGTTCTGTATGAGCGTTAGGGTGGACGAAGGTTGGAGGGATCGGTATCGGGACATTGCCCCCTTGATGGGGCACTCCTGTATCTGGTAGCCGGCCCGCCGCTTCCAAGGCGGCCCTATAGGCGGAATCTTCCGCTTCACGACGTGGGTCTTTGTCTGCATTGGCAGGTTGGGTACTCGGCAATATGATGCCAGCTGCTGCCATGGCCGTCATACACGCTGCCATCTGAGCTTGCAGCTGGGCGTGGTTCCTTTCATCGGCTAACGGAACGATGTGTTGTAATTCCACCGTGGGTGGTGTAATTATCCTTGGTGGGTGAGTCGGTAGTCGGGACAACCGTTCGAGTATATGATCCTCGGGCATGCCAAACCGGTGAGCTTCGTTTGTTTGTAAACGAGCACCGGAGTTGACCGAGGCTGTCGGCAGAGGGACTCTTGAGCTCGGTCCTGCCTGGGATCCGGGTATGCGTCTTCTTGCGCGCCTTAGTACGGGCAAGGCTTGTTCGTCGTCCGAGGATGTTGGGTGTTCTTCGACTATCCCTTCAAGCTGTTGGGGTTGTTCGGTCGGTTGTTCTTGGTGGAAATTGGAGGTTGTTGGTTGGTTTTCGGACTGGATAGCGTCGTATCTGTCACGGATGGCGAGTAGATCGTCGAGGTCTTGTTGGCTAATTTGCACGTTTTGGTTATTGGTTTCTACTATCTCGGGATTGGTTTCTTCTACATTGATCACCATTGTCGCTCGTCTGGTAGAGTATTGGTATTCGAATTCTAAACTAGTTGGGAACTAGATGATTCCCGGAGACGGCGCCATTTGATAAAACCATAACTTTAGTCGGTTGCGTTAGGTTTTTCAACAATGATATAATATTAACTATATAATAAACGATGAACACTTCTTGATCTTTATTACTATTCGGCAATTGCCCTTGTTCGGATTACAATTTCCTTCTAACAATTATGCTCGATTTAACTATTTGATCTCTCATCTTAGTCTTTTTCCTTCTTCTTCGGTACTCGGCACTTTCTCTGCTCGGTTTGTTTCTTGGCGTGATAAGCTTTGACTAATTTCTCTCTTTTCTCTACTTCTCTCTATATTTTTTGGATAGTTTTTTTGGTCCTTCTTTAGGGGGGAATAGTTGGCTATTTATAGGCAACTATGTCTTTTAGGATGTTGACAAATGTCTTCATCTCTGGGGATGTTTCAGACATGGGTCCCGAGCTAAGTGGGCTTGAGCTTTTTAATAAAGGTGTGATAACCCATTAAGCATTGGATACCCCGTTAGGATATATGGGCTGATTAATACCCGAATATAATATTCGGGTCCAATTTTTATGTTCTATCAATTATATTTCCACATTGGTGTAAATTGTGTTTGGGTTTTTTATTGTTTGATTTCATGACCCTAGGGGTTTTGTTTGAGTTTCGTTTAGAAACGTTGGTCTTGTGAATAGTTACAAACAAGTCCAATTTTGTGTTATGTTAGGCTCTTCAAGTGTCGAAAAGCTACAAAGAAATATTACTTATTACATTTCTACAGTGGCATAAATTGTGATATACATATGGGTTTTTTATTGTTTGCTTTTCTAGCCCTTGGTGTTTTGTTTGGGTTTCGTTTAGAAACGTTACGTCTTGTGAATAGTTACAAACAATCCCGAATTTGTGCTACACTAGGATCTTAAGTGTCAAAAACCTATAAAGAAATACTATTACAAACAAGCCCAGATTTGTGCTATACTAGGATCGAGTTTCTCGCTTCCCGCTTTCTATTTATTTCACGTGTATATTTTAGATTTTTTATCATTTTTTCACGTTTCTGCTTCTCGTTACATTTTCGTTTCACGTCCTGGAAACTATGGCCGAAGTTGTTTCAAGTTGTGAAACTAGCATTACTGTGATTTATGAAGAAATCCATGACGATGATGCTATATTGAGAGGAAATACAAATATTAAGAATTACGGATTAAATAACTTATGTTACGGATTAAAGCTTAGTTTTGTTAAGCATTGATGTTTGTTATGCTCGAGATTCTGCTTTTCAGTTTGATTTTTTTTCAATTGCAGGCGGCATTAAAAGACAAACAAGAAGCCAACCCTATTTGTTGGTTGAGGATCTAATAGACACCTCTCTTGTTGTGCTAGGAATTTCATTCTTGTTTTATTAAACGCAAACTTCAACGCCAATGAATTATAGCTCTCCCAGAGCCACAACTTGAGGATTAGTTTCATGTAATATGTTTCGAGAATAAGTGGTTTTGTAAAAGTTTGAAAATATTTGCTTGTGTAGTTGTCCTAGTTGATAGATGGATTTATTTTGTTATGGTATGTCAGAATTCTTGTATATAGGCTTTTGTTACTTAAATTCCATTGTAAATGTTACACTTATAAATGACTTTGTTAAATCACATATTATCTGTGCTTTGATTCAATTTTCTTTGAATGGTATTATTTTCTATAGAAATAGAAAAAAATTCTTGCATACAATTATAATAATAAAAAAACTGCTACAGTAAAGCATTAAATATATTTGGTATAGTTTAATAATTAAAAATTGTAACAAATTTGCTTCAAAAATATTTATGTTACAAATGTGTTGCCTTTTATATAAAAAAAACTCCCCAAGTAGCAACATAAAATATATGTTACAATTATATGTTACTGATATACCAACATAAAACTATGTTACAATTGTGTTACTAAGAAAAATCATGTGTTGCTAATTTAGTTGCGAAAATCTGCAACAAGGCAAACAATAACATATCAATTTTTGTTGCTAAACTGTTACTAATCGTAGCTAGCAACATAAATAGCTTAAATGGCATCAAAAAAATTTGTTGCTATATCAAAATTTTCTTGTAGTGAGCATGGATGGACCAAGTAAGAAAAAATTATTCTCTTTTGTCCGTAAATTATTTTCTTCTTTGGAAGTGCATCAGTTTTATGAAAATGAAATTTATACGTAGGATTTACCAAAATGCATATTTAGCAAGCCAAATCATATCATACTTTAACATGGTTTTTTATTATTATTTAAAAGAAGGGTAAATGAATAGATCTATTATTTATTTATTACTGTTTTAAAATTTTGATAATTATTGAATAATAGGAGTAGGTTGTAGTAACTAGTACTAAATTGACTGGGTATTGTGCATAATGTTCTCGCTTGTTATAAGGTGACATGGAAGTTGAAGGAGTAAATACATAAAAAATCAAAAAATTGAGAGGTAGAAGTCAAACAATATAAAAATGAAAACTAATCGTAAAATGGGGATACATCAACTTCGGCGGTTGGACTTGTTCACACTCCACACATAAATATGATAAATAAAAACAGTTGTTTAGTAGAAAAGAATGGGCAATTGCAAACATTTCCACACTTTTTAAGTTTGTAAGTAAAAAATAGTGGCAAACCATGATGAGTTGCTTTGAGTCTTCACTATTATTTCGGTCAGTAAACTCAGAAATTCACAGCTTTTATTAATTTCACTACGACGGGTATCGGCCTCATGGCTAAGTTAAATACATTCATCAGTAATTGTTCGAATTATGTATGAAAGAGCAATGCAGGTTAATTTTTGTAGCAAACACGAACAAGAGGAACTAAAGTTCGGCTCCAACAACCTAATTTAATTTGTTACATGTGATCGGCTAAGTCTATTATCTAGTTGAATAGTTTTAAGTAGGGGTTCGAACAATTACGGAGAACAAACATAATCGATTCCAAAATCCTCCCCTATACTAATCCTATCGTTGGCTCAAATAGGAACCAGTTCGATACAAAAGAAAAAAAAAATACATCTCTCTTCTACTCGTTACTTTACACAATTCGGATTGTATTAGATCTCATCAAAAGATAAGAAAATGTTAACTAGTTGATTGCAAGCTAAACTTTATTGTAAAATCCAATTTAAAAACCAACTTAGTTTCTGTGAATTCTAATTCTTAAAAGAGTGTTGCTATTTCAACCCAAAAAATCTATCTAAAACCTTTATCCGATGAGCTGGCTTGTCTAGTCATACTCATACAAACACTATTATAGATCCATGTAAATCTAAATATATGAGTAATGTGATAAATATTGATAACCAAAAATACAACTACAAATTAAGAAAAAATAAATAAGTGATAATTGTATTTTAAAAAAGAGTGTTGTTATTGTCACATTCAAATTCAATCTGCTGACCTAGATTTTCCTAATCACACAATCCATAGGCTAAACTCATAACTTACACACAAATTACACACTTCATTGCCTACACTAAATTTAAATATTAATTAAAAAAAATTGTTAAATATAAAACCAAATCCACTAAAAACTCAAATAAAAATATAGTAGAACACTAGTTGAGACTACCCTAAATTTAAATATTAATTAAAAAAAATATTAAATTTAATATTAATAACAATCAAAACTCTTGATTAGATGAATATGTTATATAATGTGACACATCAACAGGTTGATTTTTTGGTTATGAAAAATGTGTGATTAAAAGCATTTTCTATTTAACATAAATTATTAAATTGTTATCATTTAATATTAATAATTAAAACTCATAAGGAGATTTAGCATGTGTATATGTCACATCAACAGATTGATTTTTTAGATAGAAAAATAGATCAGCAATATCATTTTCCTTCTTAAAATGGATTTATTGCCACACCTGCCCCTGTAGTTTACCCAAATACATCTACACACAAACACAATGATACATTTTGGAGAAAAAGAAAAGTCAAATTTGAAAAATAGTTTTAGAACAGCAGTCTATCAATTCAAAATAAAATAAAATTGCTAGGGTCACATAAGATATAGCAAAATAGCCAGTTTATGCTACGCCAAGAAAAAGACATCAGGTCAATTAAGGCAAGAGTACTTCCCAAATATACAAAAGTCAATTGGCTGTTTCATTTCATCTAATATTAGATTCTTCTCTCAAACTCAGATTTTTTTGGTATTCTGAAAACATCAAAGACATTCTGAGTTATGCTAACTGTACTACTAACACTTGATTGAACAGAAGACCGCTTCAAAATGTTGAAAAGTGAGACACCCCCGGATATTTCAGCAGTGCTCTTATTGATTTGGGAGCTAACTTTAGATTGCGAGCTACTAAACTTTGTTACTACATTCTTTGTTGGTCGAGTGTCTTCTATAATCTGGATAATCAAGAAAACACGAGCTCAGCATCACAACATGGTATAGCAGGGACAAGAATGCATAGAACAAAATTTATATGCGTGTAAACTAAGATTTATGTTCGACACACTTTGAGAAATTATGTATCAAAGTCTTCAGATATAACATTATCCTAAACCAAAAATACTAGTTACTGATGAGGTATAGAAAAGGCCAACATTCCTCGCCGGAAAAATAGATTCGCTGTTCTCATTCCAGTATGACTAGGTACTTGTTTTGTACAAGTACACTTGTTTTGCCTCGCCATACATGGTACATAAGGGACAGGAATAAGTTTAGCTAAAATAATATGCAGGCAAACTAAATGTTGTTCAGAAAAATATGAGCGGCGAGACAACAAACTGATTTCATGCAATTTTTGTATAAAATGTCTTCATGAATAATATTATCCGAAGTGAGGGAAAATAGAAACAAATGACCTCCAGAATAGGCCATTATTTCTCGTAGGAAAGTAAAACGAATATCCATATATTTATAGGCACTAATCACTGTACAAACACTGGCCTACGTACTAAATTTCGTAACGCTTCCTAGTTGTTTATCAATATAAATTTAAATCGGGATAGACTAATTAACTTTGGAAAAGGAGGTGTGTAATTTATTTCAACGCAAGTGGGCCAACCAATAAAGTCATTAGGATACTTATAAGTTAGATTTTGATGGGCATCCTTTCCTGATCAAAGTCTGAAGGCCTTGTTTGATTACAACTTTTAAGCTTAATCTATTTTTTCCTTTTCTTTGCTTACAACCTGGACAACATTTAGTTGACCAGCTTGAGTGCCAAGGTTTTGCGAATTTCTTCTATAAATTAGCTAGAAGCTTTTAAGATGGACCTATCTTTTTCAGGAACCACAGAAATCTAGCTTATTAGCTTAAAAGCTGCAACTAAACCCTAAGTACATCAAAAGTCCAAACCAACCAACATCAGCAATGGAAAACAACACCAAAAGATCAAAGCTTTACCATATCAGAAGAATCCTCTGATACTGATAGAGAACCCCTGCTATTACTATCATCTCGCCCAAAAATGAAAGATCGAACCGTGCTTGTTCCTTTCTTGGTAACTGACGGAACAGAGTGGTTTCCTTTTCGACCAACAAAAGATGACTGCAACAGTAATTAGCAAAAAGAGAAAGATGTTAAAAATGTTGCTCATTCAATTATTATTCAGCATTAAGTCTCAGGAATATCCGACCCCAAGTTCTTGGGATAAAGGCATAATTTGATGATGATCAAGTCATTGGAACTTATTAAAAGCAAGGTGATGAGGCGTAAAAAGAACTAGGACCAGTTTAATAGGAGTATAGAGCAAGCTATTGAGTTCAAATGTCATTGATATAAAAAAAAACCACATTCCACATTTACAAAGAGTTGTGTCTATTGGTAGATGCACATTATGAAGATATAAATTTAAAAACCTCAACAAATTCAATTTCCTCAAAAGTGAGGCCTTAGTTTAGGACTTAAATTCCAAATTAGGTTTGCAATTTAAGAGAATATAGCCTTTACCTTTGAGAAGCCATTGATCTTTGCTCCAGTTAGCATCTTGTCAAATATTGCTGCAAATCAGTAACCATAAACAAACATTAGTCAACGAAAACTCATTAGTTCAACTGTAGATTCCACTACACAACGCAGAATAATCTTACATGGCTGTTTTGATTTTTTCTTGGTATCAGGCATAATATTCAACTTCTTTATTAGTCCAAAAACTTCTCTAGAGTTCTCATCCTCTGCAGGGGGTGCCAATGCAAATTGCTCTTCCTGAACCAAATGTCATAAAGTTAAAACAACATTAAACAGGTAATTTCTCATAAAAATATAAGTCTGAAACAAGTAATTGCTCATGAGACTAATGAAAACAATTAAAGTAAATTCCAAATAAATTCAGATCTAACAAATTAAATATTCAATACATCATACTCACAACTTTGTCAAGAACACGCTTCTTAGTAAATCTCTTCTCTGCTTCCTCTTCATCAGATAAGTAACCATCATTTTTATCAGAAAACAACTGAGGAATCATCTGCTTAGCTTTTCTTATGGTTACTTGAGCCACAGTTGATCTGAAAGGATCTTTTACAGCCTCGTCATGAAAGACTTCGTCATTTTCAACTTCTTCTTCCTCATCTTCAAATAAACTCTTTTCTTTCAATTTCGAACCATATTTTAATCTTTGCATAAGGTTGTCAGTGCCACTCGTATCCTGTTGTTCCAACCATTTTTTATGAAGTTCTTTACGCTTATCATTATCTACTGTATTTTCTTCATACCCTGTTGCTATCAGATCTTGAAGGTCCTCATAATCTTCAATATCATCTTCTTCATTTTCATTAAAACGCATGTCGTGGTCACTATTATCTTCTTCTTCAGCTTCTTCATCAAGAAAAGCTTTAACAGGATCACCATTTGGAGAAGAACACTTACAACCAGCTACATCGGGACTTGGTTTAACATTTTCCTTATCATTGTCCTCTTCATCAGAGGAACTGCAATAAATACAACAGTGGACTTTCATTTAAATATGCATGTATAAGGTAAAATAGAACCATGTGCCACACCCTAAGTTCCATGTAGTATGTACCAGATTATTAAGGTTTAGTGCACTTACAATTGCGTAATTTTAATTTTCTAGCCTGTACTAAGAAAATTTTATTTTTAGAACTGGGTAGCGGTAGTTGACCACCGTACCCAAAGTCAAACCAAGAGTGCGTACAATAAAACGATAATCAATAGTTGAGAATACAAATTGCGTCACGGGCCTCACGGCTATGATAAATTACAAGAAAAATAAGTGGATCTGAACAGGTAAACATGAATGGAATCACGTTCAGATTAGACGATCATAAAGATAATTAGACACTCACATATCATCATCCGGAGGGGCAGAATCAAACTTCAAGTTCATTGCAAGTACAGATGGTGCGAATTCTTCTTCGAGAGGATAGCTATTTTGATCATCAGACACGTTTTCTTTTTCTTCACTTATTGGTGAGTCACAACATAGATCCTAGAATTCATGAAGGAAAGAAATTAGATGCATAAGTATTAATTTTTTTATCTCACGCGAAGAAATAGGTCAATTTCATGCATTTAAGTTGCAAACAAACCTGAGTGTCATCTAGAGGAGCTCGAAATGCATCCATTGGTTGCTCATCCATGACCTGCATTTCAAAAGGATCATGCTTGTTACTCCCCAAGGCAATTCATTTAATCATGAGTTAACTTAGGGTAAATCTTTCAACATAAAAGAACAGTCAGGCTTGAGTAATTTCAATTTAGATTTATACACCACAAAGAACGGTTTCCATCCTCATGTACTGTTTCTGTTCAGTATTTTATATTTTTATGCGAACATATTATGACAATGAATAACACGGTAGTAGATATATAAAGCCCATATTACTTGTGGAAATAATAGCATTAGACCGTGTTAATTTACCATTCGTGAAGGAGAATCTTCCTCTTCTACTATTGTTGGAGTTTCCTTAAAGTCATTTGAAAGGGAGTCATCTGAATTGTTCTCGCACGGTAGTGTCTTCTCTTGCAATACTTTAGGTGATTTGTCAGCTTTCCTCTCTCCAGTGGAAACATTTTCCAAACCATCATTAGTTATAACTTCTCTGAATGGAGCATTATTTTCAGAAATATCGCAATTGGTTTTTTGCACAAGGGATCTGCAGCCAAAGCAAACCATCAGTATCTATGAAAATTGGTTAAAAAGTTTAAAGTAACACATAAATGAATTTAACTAAATATTGACTCACTTCTTCATCACCTCAAGCTTCCTTTTCCGAATCTTCTCCAGCACAGAAGATATAGGCTTGTGTACAACTGGTGTTGCTTTGAAAGTGGCATCCCTCGATTCTAGAGTGACAAAATGCAATGGAAAGACGATTAATAAATGGCTAAAGTTTTACTAACAAATCAACAATCGTAGTTTCAGTGGCTTGAAATTAAAGTAAAAGGATCAAACCTCGCAAGAGTTTCTGAGACTCAACATGAAGTTGCTGCAAGTACATTTGTCTATCCTGTAAGTAAGAGACGAAACATATTATGCATAGGAAGTACAAATACTGAGGTTAGATGGTCCGTATGGTTTGACATTTTACCATTAGTGACAGGACACTGATGAGTAGAAATTACGGAAGAGTACTGACAATACACTCCAAACTCAAAAGCAAACAAAAATAATCTAGACACAATTTCACATGTATATATACACTTTCAGAAAAATTAGATATAAACAATCAAACAGAATGCACACACATAAACGCACATTAAATTAATGTTTTATAATCGTCTTGAAATCGAAGTAAGTACAACTAATATGCCTGTCTTTGTCTTATCTTCTGGTAACATGTATATTCAAAAATGATGTTTATATATTCAAGCAGAATAACCAATAAAATAATACTATATATATGATATACATGTGGGTGTGTGCCGGCAGATTAGATATGTAGATTATCTAGATAATAATCAAATGTCAGCTCATTCAAAATGAAAAATAAAATAATCACATATTTACCTGCATAAAAAGCAGTGTGAGTAAATCACATTTCGTACACCAAACAAACAACATACTCAATTAGTAAACAAACACATATTAGTACTAAAACTGAAAAAAGAAAAATATAGCCCATTGAATGGTATGCCTAACATAAAATGACAAAAATGTGATATGATATCATATGAACTATCTGTTTTCATGACTACTTAGTAACTCAGCCTATCAAGAGTACTCCATATACATAAGATGTGCTAATTCGTTAGAATCAAAACATTTGTGTAACAATGAATACTCAGTATTACTTCAGTAATCGAGTACAAAATCACAAGAAATCGCAATGAACTTAAATAGTGTCACAAATACTTCCATAAAATACATATACACCACAGAATGTGTATATGGAAAACTACCTTTAGTTCTTTTCTTTTACTAGAAACAGATGATTTACCCCTCCCATCATCATCTTCATCACCATTTCTCCCTCTTTTCTTCTTATTATAATTAATATTAAAATCTTTCACTTTACTATCACTAAAAACCTCCTCACTATCCTTCTCCCTCTCCAATTCCCCATTTCCTCACTATCCCCAATGAGATAAAACCAATCAAGCAGAATGCGCACACACACACACAAACATACTGAAAAATGAACAATACTCAAGCAGAACACAAACATTAAATAATGTTTTATGATCATGCCTTGGGGCAAAGTACGTACAACTAATGTGCCTGTCTTTGTGTTATATCACACACACACCGTGTGTGTGTGTCTGCAGATTAAATATGTAAATGATCTAGTTAGTACTCAAATGTCTGCTCATTCAGAATAAAAATATACAATACCTACATATTTACAAACTACAAGCATAAAAAACAGCACATTTTCGTACACCAAACGAACAAAAAACTCAATCAGTAAATCGAAGACATATTAGTATTAAAACTCAGAAAGAACAAAAAATACAATAGAGAATGGTGTGCCTAACATAAAATGTGAAGTAATATTGTATGAACTTTCTGTTTGCATGACTACTTAGTAACTCAACCTTTGACTGGTATACATTAGATGTGTTAACTGGTCAGAATCGCTACATTTATGTAACAATAGCTACTTAGTATTACTTTTGTAATCAAGTTCAAAATCATAGTAAGAAATTGCAATCAACCCTAAAAGTGTCACAAATACTTCCAAAAAATACATATTCACAACAATGATTTGTATGGAAAATAAAAATACCTTGAGTTCTTTTCTTTTATTGGAAACAGATGATTTACCCCTCCCATCATCATCATTTCTCCCTCTTTTCTTCTTCTTCTTCTTCTTCTTCTTCTTATTAATATTATTAATTTTCTGTTTATCATCACTAAAACCCTCATCACTATCCCCAATCTCTCCCTTTTTCTCCAACCCATCGAAATCGCCATAAAATCCCACGTTTTGCGACTCAGCCGAATCAAACATTTCTTTTCCCGATTCATCAAAATCCAATCCCGTCTTAGCCTCTCTATTTTCCTGCTCCTTTTCCGATTCATCAAAACTCAAAACCCGTTTAGCTTCTCTATTTTCCTCCTTTTTTTCCAGTTCATCAAAATGATCGGAAAATTGTAGGGTTGTCGATTCAGTTGCCACGTCATCAAAATCCAAAACCTGTTTAGCTTCTCTGCCTTTCTTTTCTTTTTTTCCCAATCCTTCAAAACTATCCACCGATTCTGTTGCCACGTCATCAAATTCCAAAACCCGTTTAGCTTGTCTATTTTTAATATCGGAAAGCCCTAGGGCCCGAGATTTCAACAGAGATATCTCAGCTGCCGGTTCAATTGCCAAGTCATCAAAATCCAAACTCCGTTTAGCTTCTCTATTTTCCTCCTTTTTTGCCAATCCATCAGAATAATCAGAAATCTCTAGGGCTTGAGATTTCGACAGAGAGATCTCAGCCGTTGATTTGGTCAGAGATATCTCGGCCGTAGATCCTTTCACCACGTCATCAAAATCCAGAACCCGTTCAGCTTCTTTAATTAAATGATCGGAAAGTTGTAAGGTTTGAGATTCAGAAGGAGAGATATAGTAAGTTGATTTGAACGGAGGTATCCGAGGATCGATAGAGGGAGTTGATTGTAGAGGGAGGTTGAGGGAGGTGGAGGCTTTTCGAAGGCGTTTGAGACGACGAGGAGGAGAGAGAGAGGAGGAATTATCCATTTGGGGGTGGTGATGGACTAGGGTTTATTTGTTTTTAGAGAGAGAGAGCGCGTGTGGGCGTGTGTGTGTGTGTGTGTTGATCTGAATAATAATAATAATAATAATAATGTATGTGATTGCTTTTTTTTTGTGGCGCCAAATGTTTTAAAACAATTGGGCCACCCGCCCTTTTTTTAAAAATAATAAAAAATATATTATGCTTTCTACCTACACCTACGTAGATGCTTTGTGGCGCCAAATGTTTACTCCCATAGTCTGGGTTGGACTTTTTATATCGATTTGTACCAATCGATCGATTTTCGAACCGAACCAAATAAGTTGGTATCGAAAGTTCGGTACTTTTCGGTACGGTACAACCGAACCAAACTTTAAAAGTCGGTTCGGTTTCGGTATTCATTTCGTATGTTTGGTACAATACCAAACCGAACCAAACATTAAAATTATAAAATATATATAAATTTACACATAGTTATAACTTACAAATAAATTGTATTATAGTTTATTTTAATTTTTCTCACGACTTATTTTCCTATTTACGAAGCCAAATACAATCGTTAAAGTAGCAAATATAAGAATAGTTGTACACATTTTAATTTTTACAAACTTTTTTGCAATTTTATTGTTATCAATAATTATTTTTTAATAATAATAATGTTTCGGTATAAAACGGAAAACCGAACCGTACCGAACCGAAAAAGTCGGTTACCGAACTTTCGGTAACCGAATTTTTCGGTTCGGTTATGGTATAATTTTTTTCAAACCAAACAAGTTCGGTTCGGTATTGGTATATGGTCAAAAAAGTCGGTATCGTACCGAAGTCGCCCCTAGTCTCATGTCTTGTTTGGTTGCGTCACTTACATTTCCGTGCACCGTCGTTGTACACATCAAAAATTACCTTTTCACTAAAAAATCACAACTCTCGACCTTCGATCATCAGAAAAAATCGTAAATGTATTTAACTTGGTTACACTTTTTATGTATTTATGATTTCTATTTTTATTTTTCAAAAAAAAAGTCAAAGGTCAAAACCGTAACTTAGAGCTGCTGTTTTTTTTAGTGAAAAATGAATGTTTGATATGTATAAAGACGCTGCCGTTCCGGAATAATGAGTCTGGACGGAATTTATATTATAGTTTCATGACTATAAATGCCTTCATTTTTTATCCATTGGAGTACGGATGAGATATATAGTACAGACATACAAATGTAGTCAAACTTATCGTTTATGGGACTCACGTGACTTCATGTTCAATCCCGCCCCATGAAAGATGCAAGTTGCAACCAAACAAGGTCCAATGTATAAGTATACTATTAGTCCTTTGCTTATGGTTTATACTTTATATCACTACTTGGATTTTTGTAAATTTGAGTGTTATCTCTATACTTTTCAGTTAATTTATGGGTGATTTCCTAACTTGATGCCTGATTCTACGTCAGTAACTAAATTTACATAAATTTGTTTAAACTACCATTTTATGGTGTATTTTTCTGCATCTTGATATTTACTCGAGGCATATTATTTCCGGTGTTATATGTGATAATTTTTACAGGGTTGACCTAAATCATGTTGAATATCTACATGACTAAGTTGTAGGGATTTTAAGAAAGAAATTAAGGATTAATTTACTGAAATGGAAAAGTAGGCAAATACAACGGAGATTCATACATCTTGAACTGATGGTAAATGTATTTATTATAGAGCAAATTGAAAGGGGCATCAGCTTGTATTTAGCTAACATATTGTGAAACAATGTAGATCAAAAGTTCACCAAAACATCGGGAATAATCAAATTACATTCAGTAGCAATGTAGCATGGAACTCAAGGTCAATAATAATCACGAAAGTGCAGAAAACGATGCTATTCAAATTAACACTGATACACCCATCAAAGAGGCATTTAAACTAGAAGAATGAATAATGATCACATTAAGCTAATTCACAATCATCACATCTCAAAATCCCATGTCGTCTCCGCAGTTAGCTTGGGAACTTTTTGCTTATCCTCCATGTTGACAGAGGCTGCAACCTGGGATAAACAGCAAGGAAAAAAATCATATTAGAAGGATTATAAGGCGTTTAAAGATACAGATTAGATGATCAAACACTACCAAAATCTACGACTAAACATAACTCTTCCAGACAAAGGAAAAGCGGAACTTTTGTATCGGTAAAAATACTAGTCACATATTCTCTTCAAATCCCATTTATATTCATAACACAGGGCTTACCAATTTAACATTTAAAAGCAAATGAAACACGATGAACAACCAGATAGGTAGCAATGAGTCTGTAAAAGACTGCAACTCTTTTTATTTTGAATGTGAGTTAAAACTACTTCTTATATTGAAGGTAACATAACAGTAACATGGATATGCAATACACTCGTGACTTGTATCAATCCTCTCCCAATCTGATTACTCACATGAGATCTATAATTTAAGCCAACCTTAATATAATCGTAAAATCAAATATGCATTTGTATCTATAGGCGAACCCCCAGTCCCCACGTGCCCTACTTAAGTTGTCCAGGAGTAGAGGTTGTAAGGACGACAAATCCATTTAGAAAGTTACATAATCCACATCATCAGAAAATGAAATCCTAGATTTGCGGGGTCCTACATACACTAAACACTGCTTTTACAAGATCTCAAAAATAAAGAACTGATTCAGAACCACAGAGTTTTTCACTTAAATATTGTTATCACGAAGATTATTTCCAAATTCCAATTAGGTGTTGCTTCTAAATTATTTGCCAATATATACTATTTTTGGTCCCAGAGGAACCACTAGAGAAAAAATCTAGTAGAAAGCAGACATACTAAATATGGAAAAGATTACGACAAAAAAGCTGCTCAGATGAACACAAGTATCTGGACGTATTTCGGATCAAAAATCCCCTTCAATTTCTATTTACTTTTCAGTCTCCTTGAAGCAACATTTTTTACCATGCGGCCGTCTTCATAGCCATTTTTTTTTTGTATATTTTTACAAGATGCTGGTTGTTTCACTTTACTTCAATTATCAATAAAAAGAAGTATTTATAAACAGTTTTAGAGCAAGGCATACTTGAAAAAGATTGCTTAACCAACAGAAAAGTTAAATTTACGGGTATCAATGATGATGTTCTGAGGCTGAAGGGATTGAACTGACAGAAACTGAAACACGTGGTTTTCCTAAATTTTTAGGCAAACCCCAAGGGGTAATTGCCATTATTACTAACCTATATTTAGGATAACAGTATATGTTTGTGTTTTGGAACTCAATATGCTGCAAATACTTTTGAACTGAAATAGCTAAATATAGAAAAAAAAAAACAGAGTTAGGGATTGTCTAACTAGTGCCAGGTAAGCTTTTTCCACCAATTTTTCTTTTTAAACTTTCAAAACTAACAACCGACTGATTGAGCACCTGTAAATAAAATAACAGAGCAATAAAATAAGGAATATGATTCCTTCACCGAAATCAAGCACCCCTATCTCGGCTGACGTGGAGGGGTCAACACAGGCCTGTTAAAAAGGATGTGGCCTTTTAAAGACTAAGCAGGGTCCTTAAGTAGTTTAAAAAAAAAACAGAGGGTCATCATACTTCTGATCTATGGCCATACAATCAAATGTCCATGAGTTTTTACCCCCTCCCCTACTTGACGTCCATGTGGCTAAACAACGCTTAATTGGGGGAATTTTTTTTGGCAATAACAATAATTGGGTAAATGTTCAGAAATACCATGTCAAAGTGACAAGAACAGCGTTGACGAAGTACTTACGTATAAAACTCATCTAATGTGAATAACCAAACAGTGCAGGCTACAACAGGAATAACAGGATACGCCTCGCCACCCTCTTTAGCTAGCAGTGACACTTGACTATAAACCAATTAGAATAGTAAAATACTGACAATACATGTCTTAATATTACGTCACGTCATTTGACCCTATGGGCACAACTTTTTAAAGGCCGTTAAAAGCATGAACCTTGAGTACTTGGATGGATTGTTCAGTTCAGTTTGTAATCAAATAAGCTGTATTATCCATTTTCAAGAAGCCAGATCAATCCACCAAAAAAGTTCTAGCTTTTTCATGCAAAAAGAACCGGAAAATCTCAGGTTTTAAGCTGATATACCATATGTCATTCAGATCTTCAGATCTTGACCAAATAAAAAAATCTGAGCTTAAAAGCTGCAACCCAACAAGGTTATCCATTGGAATAAACATTAAACCAGATAAAGAAAGAGAAAAATTTAATTCTATAATACACACAAAAAACTTTAATTTAGTACCTTGAAGCTTCCATTTAGCTTTGAGCTCTTTGACCACTCGATCGCCAAATTCTTGCTTGATGTCTGATACGAAGCCTTTAACATGTCATCACCATAAACCCTCCGCGAAACCGCGAAATCCCAAGCATTTTTACCAAAATCATAAGTCGGCTCAAATGTGGTAGAACTTCCATGCAAATAAGTGTACTTCAACTTGCAATTTTTCGAACCAAAGACATGATTGGCAGACAACTTGTTTGACGAATCTAACACCAGAGTCCCATCAAGCATGGTCCTATTATCTCCTCTTGAGTGAATATAGGTCAAATTCAATGGTTTTTCAGCAACCCTAACAGTGTTCATAAACTGAAACCTGAAATCCTAATTCAGAAAATAAAAAAACCAACAAAACACCAGCATATAAGCAGTTGTTGAGATATATTTTGTGTGAGCAACATAACAATTATCTAGTAAGAATAAAAGTTAAATTTGACGCTTTCCCCACAAACCAAACCAAACTACGAACCCAGTTTACACACATAAAAAATTGATGAACATTATGCAGAAACTGGAAAACTGTGTGTCTAAGTTTTACCCTATGTGGATGCAGTTTAACTTTTAACGTTATCATACCAACCCAAACCACTTTCATAATCTGAAAGCTAAAACACTAATTCATAAAACAACATTTTCAAAAAAGGGTCACTAGGAGAAACCTGCAGTATAGAAAAAAGTGTGTAAATTCGTGCATTAATATAAAAATTCAAATTCCAATGCTATCCTTGCTATTTGTAGAAGTGTTAATAAATTGAAGTTTAAGGTCTTCATGCAAAAAATATGACAAAAAAAATATATAAATATATATCTGCAACCCTTCCAGTATTTGTAGCTGCAAGCCCAAAATTGGAAATCCCAAAACAATCAGAATTGGTTAAACAGCAGCTAAACATAGTAGTAAAAGTAACAAGAATACTCTGCAATCATTTATCCATAGTAGTGCTAGTAAGCTAAAAGCGCAAAAGCGGAATTTGGAATTGCTTGTGGAATTTGGAATTCGGATACATATAGTTGATTTGATATGTGGCCAATATTATTTAGCTGACAAGAATTAGACTCCAAATAGAAAAGGTTAGGCAGGTAATTTCATTAAGGGGTTGTGACATGTGACACCATATCAAAAGTACCTAGTTCCTTTTCTCAATCCACATATTTTAAATGAGGATCAGGAAGGATCGGTATATACAGGAGCATAACCAGGGATTCCTAGTCTCATGAAATCTACACATGAAGGGTAAAAATCAACAGAGGATCATTTATATTTCAATTACACTGAAACTTTAAACTCAAAATGCTAAGTAGATTTTCCTATTACAAGTGGTTACTTGTTTGGGGTGAGTCGGTATTAGCTTTAACTAGGTGAAATTCTATATGGATGTGTAACTCTTTCTGAAGACAATCTATTTTAATAAGGGGATCAACTGTGAGTACGCAAAAATTTGTACATTATTTATGTTGTTTTTTATATTTATTTATGTATTTTACCGAAAATACCAATTATAGAGGTTTAGCCTCAATATGAAGTTCAGCCCCTCCCATTAATGAACCCTGGTTCAGCCACTGATTGTAATTGTAGCTTTTGGCCTAAAAAACACTTAATAAAGTTGTTACTAGCGCATTTAACCTGGTATTTGTCTAGTAAAATCAAAGGCGTGTATACGATAAAAAATGAATTTCATAGTGTTTTGTAGGAAGTTTTTGTACAATTAGGGATTGTTGACGCTGGTAGTTACCAGTGGCAAAGCCCGTAGCTGTAAAAGGGGTGCCAAAATTTTACTAGTTAATAATATAATGGCAAGTGAAGAAAAACTGTGAGGGCTGACAAATCACTGGTTCAACAAATTGTAGCTGAAATACACGAAAAGATTAACACTTTATGGATATGGGGTGACTTGGCTTCCCATGGTCACCACATAGCTCCTTTAGGGGAACTAGTAGTAGAGTAAAAGGGACTACAACACCCTATATTGAGGAAAAAAACGATCTTTTACCATGTTCCGGAAAGAAATATAGATTTTAGCTTTTCATCAACCTCATTACTACCAAGAAAAAGCTATAGCTCCCCCAGTGGCGAAGCTAGGATTGTGTGGGTGCTAGTCCACTAATTAAAATTTAATATGTCAAATATGCTATGGCGGGTGGGTTTTTGTAAAAAATATGGGAGTGTTGTAGCTCCTGCCAGTCCCCTCCTACCTCCGCCCGTACTTCCGCCACTAGCTCATCGCTACAAGGGATGAAAGTAGGTGGAGAACTCTGGGGGTTGCAGACCTCCCATTTTGATATAAAAAAAATGATGAACAGGTCACTTTCTTTATATGTATCTTTGATTAAAATATTCAAAAAAAAAAGCGTTATAGCCCTTCCCATTTTATGGAAAAGGAACTCATATAAACTCGTATAGAGTATCATATAAAATATCAGCTCCTCCATTTAAAGTTTTGGCTCCTTGTAGTTCCTAGTTATTTACATGTGAAATATATACTCCCTCTGTCCCTAAATAATTGTATCTTACGAAACTACGTGCAACTTTAACTAGCAAAAATCTCGTATCGAACTTTCCGAAATCAAAAATTTCAAAATATAATCATATAGTTTAACGTTTAAACTATGTGAATATATTTTTGCAAAATTTTGATTTCGGCAACTTAGATACCAGTTTTTTGCTAGTTAAAAGTATAATCTATCCAGTTGCCTATCTATCTATTCATATTAATATACATACATAGCTCCTCCCCTTTTTAGTTCCTAAACTCCTAATTATACATGTGAAATATATACTCACATGGAGGGAACTAGGTACGGACAGTGGGGGCGGCCTGTTTTTAAAAAAAATTTAGATTTTTACTATGTATTTTGATAAAACATTTAAATTTTAGTGTTTCAGCCCCTGTTCCGTAAAATAACTCTCCCCGCATTTTACCATCATGGTTCCGTCACTAAACTTATAATCTATCTATCTGTATTCATACATACATATATATATATATATACACACACGCATATATTTGTGTATGCTGTGGAAATAAGTGTTAGTACCTGTTTGGGGACGTCGTAGCCGATGATGAAGGAACCGGGTTTTTCAACGGCGAGAGATAATCCGTTCAAGCTGGGACCGTTGACCACGGTGGCGTCGGTCAACGAAGCCCGTAGACGAAGGTCGCCGGATTTAAACGCCACCGTTGCTGCTCCGGCGGTTTTATCTACGTCGTACTTTCCCTTCACCGAACCTTTCATCATTTTCGCCGCCTTTTTTTACTATTAAAAGAAACTAAAATTAAAAGGGGTGTGAGAGAGTGAAAGGATAGATAAATATTTATGTATAAGGAGTATTTATTTTACGTGTTTGTATATAATGACTACTTTTGTCTTGTATGTTCCGCCACAGACTTTTTATTTTTAGCTTTTGCTTTGCTTTGATTTTTAGCTACTGCCTCGTCTAGCTAGGCCTGTGTTTGGTTGGAGTTTACAATAAATAGTCTTTTTAAAAAAAATATGATATTTACAAAACATTACTAATATTTGGTGTGACTACTCTTCTAAAAAGTCAAAGTTAAGTACTCAAAGGAATTAGGAATTGGACGGGGTGGAATTAGATGCTAACAATATTAAATAAGATTAACATTTTGAATTTAATAAAATAAAGTGTTATTTTAGGGGTTTTTTATTTTACTTTTTAGCTTTTGCTTTGCTAGTATAGCTACTACTAGCTAGGGCGTGCTTGGTTAGAGTTTACAAGGCGACTCCAATTTTAAAGAAAAAAATATATGATATTTTGGAAATATTTTTGTTTGGTGTGACTCATGTGAGTACTATTCTAATAATCAAATTTATTTGGAAATTAGGCCGAGCCTAATCGATGACTAGATTGGGAGACTGGACAGACGAGTGGAATTAGACGTTAGCAGGGATGAAATATGATTAACATTTGACATTATACACAACAAAGTGTTATTTTACGAGGGTGACGACACTGACTGTTTTAAGTAATTTAAGATTTTTTTATAGAAAAAATAGCATTTTTGTAAATTGTGAGTTTTTGATTACAACTTTTTGTGCTAGATAGCCTTTGTCCATGAGCGCTATGGGACTTGTTTACGTCTAAAACTCATCTTACGTCTTTTAAAACATCAGGTGCGAATCGAGCGACTAACATTGAATCTTAATTATAAACGGACAAAGGTATTGACCACGTTGGATAATAATAAAACGTATTACTGTAAAAGGGAGCTATTTCTACCATCTTTACATTTAATTTGTCAAGTGTCGTTTACATGTTCTATCAAAAAAAAAATGTTGTCAAAATTATGTTTCAGATGAGACTTGTACAGATCATCACCTAACAGATCTCTTGCTGAGGAATTTAAGTCTTTTCACTCATTAATTTATGCATCGAGTAACTTTACAGGATTATGTAAGGTTTCGCACAAACCCACTCTAAGAAAGATTATCAAAAAGAAATTCATTGCTTAACAATTCGAATCAACTGTGTATTTGTTTTAGAATGTGGCTTCTAACCTACTAACTAGCCAAACTGAGTGGAGGCTTGGCTCCCGGCTTTTTTACCGTGTATGTTAGCAAAAAAATGTTGATTATAGACCTTCCAGTCCTAAAATTATTCAAGTTCACCGCCTCTCATAAACAGACCCTAGTTCCGCCACTAACCAACTTTATTCGGTGTGGGGAAAAACTGGAGAACCAACTGCACACAGCACATCAACTCCCAAAAAAATTCCTTTCATAGACAATCAAACTAACAAAATTTATATATTACCACCACCAGAGAACTTTGATAGCGGACAAGACTCACTTCAAGATTTCGTGCCAATATAAATATTACATGCAACTCAACCAAAGTCTGGTTGGCTTTATGAATCATGCGAATAAGCTGGCACAGTCGAGGCTGGCAAAAAAGATGGGGTTATCCGGCTTATAACTTGGTATAATATTTCCAATCCAAAAAAGACCTTATTGGTTGTTTAAAGGGAAACGTTTAACCCACACATGAAACCATAATAAAGTTACAACCAATCTTTGAACTTCAGCAATATCGGTATTAATTATAGAGTAACACATAAGAGAAGAAGACGGCATTAAAAATTATAAACAGCAAGCATATATATATATATATTAATTTCAAAAGTCACGTCGTTAAATTATACACTAGAGTCAACTCATCAACAAGGCCTACAAGAGAAATCAAGGTAACACTATAATTATACCTTATAATTTCTACTCCGCGAAATTTGCCTGAGCAGATGTAACTCGCACTGCTACGAATAAGGGGACCAAAAAGAACCCAAGCTAAGTAAATACCAACTAGCACTTGGACGTATATATACATACATACAAAACACCTTGCAAAAACTTAAAAATAAATAGCTAGTATTCTAGAGTTTGAATCTCTCTCCCATCATGATGCGGTTACTAACATTTTGAAACTGAGCACTCACTTCGTGGAGTCTTCGATACCCGTGCGATCATAACTTTTGTTTCGGGTGGCGCTATATGCAGGGAATTTTGGTCATTGGGCCATGGAACGCGATTTCAAGAACATCTGACGGTAACAGTTCCTTGTAGTTGAGGAACTTGTCGATGAATTTGTGATTGGGGTCATATGATTCAAGGTTTGCAGTTAAAAGCGTCTCACCCTCTGATCTGGTCTGCTTCAAACAGAACTCCAAGAAACTTAGATCTATTTAACATCATGCATAAATAACTATTCAGTTATTCTCAAAAAAAAAAAACTACTCAGTTGAAAATTGAAATGCAAGAAATAGTAGATTATAATGATATTAACAATTTTCAAGTATTGTGTTTAATGCTCACAGAATTTTAAGTTGGAGAATAAATTTTAAAGAGTTAAACCCTAGAAGTCTAAGACTTTACCCAGTGACTCGAACATAATTTCACGAGCACAAGATTGTTTTCAGCCAGGTTTCCGGGGCCTTTGGTAATACTAATAAAAGTGCTTCCTGACCCCAAAAGTCCATCTATAGAAGCACATAAAACGATGCTTCTGTAGAAGTTCAATTTAGAAGATTTAGTAAAGCAAAAAAATGATATAAAAATTGATTCATCTGCCTCCCACACAGTGAAGAGATCTGTAATCTGTATGAACCTATAGGTCATATACTCAACCCTGTAGTATTCCCATAAGCCAAAGATAAAGGGAGCGAAAGTATCTTATTTTTTCCTGATCAAGGTAAATTTTGTCTTCTACCCTTCATTTCTGTTAAATAACACTTTGGTCCCTTACTGTAAGTTGAAGCTAAGCTATCAAGTACTAAGATTTTAATTGGTTGTGGCATGGGCTCGTAGATGAAAATCAAGTGGTACATGACACTTTCCAGGGCATGCTAAAAGATAGAAGGAACTAAAACGGAAATGAGTAATATAATATTATATTCTACAACAGGTCTTCTTATAAAATTACACGCGAGATAAATGGAAAGGAAAAAATTCAAGGCACAGATATAAAATATAATTTACCTCTTGACCCGAGGAGCCTAAAAGACTCTATCTCACACCAGTCTCGGAAGTCCATTGCCTCTGCAACACATGCATGAAAAGTATAAGCCACTTGTGACTAATATGCCTTCTTAGATTGCAGCTTTTAAGCTCAGAATATTTTGGCTTAAAAGTTGGACTGCATTTGGTCTCCGAGCTTAAAGGCTGAGCTTTTCTGACTTTTGGGCCTAAAAATCTAGAAACTTTAAGATGGATGAAGCTAGCTTTCTTCTAACCCCAATTCCAGCTTTCTTAAAAGCTGGAACCAAACAAACACTACACTATGACCAAATAATTGCTGGCTTTACCAGAATGCTTGTTCATGATATCATTTTTTTCCTTTTGGGAACACCGGAGCAACTTCAGGTCGTGACGAAAGAGTGGGTCTGTTTCCCATGGATTTCTGCTTGCTTATGGGCCCACCCGAAGTCCCTTTCGGTATTTTATTTTGCATTCCTTCACTGCCCTGGCTTGCTATATTAGGAACATCCGATCTGCAAAGGGAGAAATTTGCTTAAATTTCACCTTTTGAGTTTCAACTAATGAACAACTCGGCATGCAACTGCGTTGAGGACCCGCCCTTGAGTCCAGAGAGAACACGTTCAAGATACTTCATATTTCAAAAATTATTATGTATGTATAATCATAATTCAACAAAATTAAGATTAGTGTATACAGGTATGTCTCAAAGGTGAGAAACTGCACATTAAAGCTAATAACAATAAAAATGGGCAATCTAGTGCTCTGAAGTTCCCGCATTACCGTATAGAGTCTGATAATAATGAGACAGAAATTTTTTCCCTTTAGGATTCTAAAAGTATGAAATCTCTACGAGAATGCGCAGACCTAAATAACAATAAAAATGTTGAAAATAGTTGTAATGGATATCATAAGGGTGAAGTTGAAACAAGGACCAAAGACGACTACCTTCAAAATTGGCCATACAGTCATTTACAATATTTTTCCTTATTTAAGATCTGTTCATTGAATATGAGCATCTAAATTCTGGAAAAATGATAATATAAACTCCTGACAATTTGGTGAGAAATGATTATGCTTACTACATGAATGATGGGAAAATCTAGTGCACTGAGATTGTCGGATCACGGTGAGAATCTCATAAGAATTAGATCTCGCAAATACCGTATCCCTTAAAGGGTAATCTACCAAACATTATTTGTCTAATATCAGGAAGTCATGCAGAAAATGGACTCGGGATCAAATTTCTATAAATAAATTAAAACATAATATGATAGAGATCACACGCGTAAAGGTGAAACAAGGACCAATCAATACTATATAAGAGACTTGACCAAATGTAGTACCGACATTTTCAAAGTGTTTTATTACTTTTTTATCCAACTCTATGCGAAATATAAGTATCTAGAGAAATGATAAATGAAACTCCTACCAGTTTGATGAAGATATGCATTCTACTAATCAAGTTGCTTCAAAATAGTAAGCTCACTCAGCTGATCGAAACACATGCCAGTCATTCGAGTGCGAATATATAGTAAGCGATAGGTAACACACACATGACAAAGACACAAAAGGTAAGAATTTAGTCATTAGACTATTAAAATAAATAAATAACGAAGCATAAAAACATACTGCTTGGCTTTTTGCTTTGTTTGATCCACATGAACCCAGAGAAAATCATCTTCTTCTTTACATTTAGATTGAGAAGAAACTTGGGAAACAATCTGGATCGGCTGCTGTGTTGGCAGTCTTTAGAGGAGTGGGGAGAGGCATTTGGTTTTGGGTAAAATAACTCGCTTTGAAACTTTATCAGATTCACTGGACCAAGCCGGAGCAGGGGTAAATATGGCATTCTCTCCTTTCCGCAAAACAAAATCTCCTATAGAAGGACCAGAAGGTGGAGCAGGTAATACGTCCTTTTTCACCGGGCAAGAACCCTTGTTTCTCCCAATAGGACTTGTTGCAATAGGAACTTTTTCAGGTGAGGACGTTGGAACTGGAACATTTACTCCAGTCCCCTTTGCTTTTGCAGACCTTTTGCGACCCTTTTTAGGGTACATAGCCTCAACAAATCCATCATCCATTATCTCATTTTTAGCACTTACGAACCCAATCTCTTTCACATCAGACTTAACTAAATCTTTCTCTGAAAAGAGATCATGTAATTGGGTCTTATTGCTTTTATGAGTAACAGAATTCCCAGGTTCATTTAAGTTTATATCTTTAGTAACTGGAACAGTTTTCTGATATGAACTAACTACAGCGTTACCCTGAGAATTATAGTTGGTCATAGTTTGAGAACGTGTAATTCTCTCTCTAACTGCCCTTTCTTTTGCACGTCTCTGCTCTTCTTGTTGTATTTGCAAGAGTGATTTTGGCTTAAAACCTGGGGCAGGTTTCCAAGCCTTTTTAGCTGGTTCATCCGCAGTTGCATCAATAATCAATTTATTTTTCCTATTTTCTACATGAGATTTTCCTTGATCTACATGTGTCGCGTATTTCTGATAAATATAAAATCTATTTTCCTTATATCCTATACTAGATTTTCCATGATCAGCATGTGTCACCTTTTTCTCTACAGCAAAATCAGATATTTCAGTTTCCGGTATCTTTGTCTGAATCAAAGATTGTGCCTTGGGAACTCCCTTTATCTGGTCAAGAAGTTGTAGTTTTGAAGCCTTTTGTTTCCTGGACTTTTTCTCAGAAGTCTTTTTAACTTTGTTTACCCCAACAAGTTTACCTTCTTGAAAAGTGGAATCTTCATTGGACCGCTTTACCTCGACCTTTGCCGTACTGAAGTTAGAGCCTTGAAGGAGAGGCATTAACTGCTTGGGATTACGTTGCTGGATATTATCACTATCACAAATTGAGGAAATATAATTAGGGTATGGACTCGCAGGGTTATATATATTATCACCATTTGAACTCATTGAATACGCATTTGGAAAAGACCCTCTATTAAGTTCAAATCTCTGAGCTAAGCGATACAAGTCATCGCTATTTTCAACAAGAGGCATGCTGCTAGCAATGTTTTGCATATATCCCTGCATACCTGTCAAATTTGCAAACACCTAGCTCAATTAGATATGTATCTTAAATGCATTTTAGATTGGTTGCAGATTTTTGGGATTGAGAGAAAATTTGGTTCCTTCAGTTTACAAAAATCAAGCTTTCTCAGGCCAAAATCCGAAAATGATTAAATTTTACGCCACTATGTCAAATGCAGTCCAGCTTCTTAGAAGGAAAAATAAGTAGATCAATCTGCAACCAAACAAGGCGCCTATAGATGAAAAAAAAAAAAAACATAAACCTACCTTCCGAAAGAGCAAATTTATCAAGTGAAGAATTGCTTGGTTTACTAATATTGCCAGACATCAATGGCTCCAAAAACTTATTTTCAGTTTCTTTCGATGAAACAGATTTATTTATTTCAGCTTCCTTTAATTTCAAACCAGTAAATCCAGGTGGAGGCCTAGCTTTTGCTTGTAAATGCGGCATAACATCGCCAAGCATTGAAAATGGGGTGTCAATGGGGGAATTAGCAAGGCGAACAAGCAAGTCGATGCCAAAATATCCAGCCTCGAACCACCCAATAATATCACTTCCCTTGAAAGGGCCTTGAGTTTCACCTTGTGGGTCTTTATAAAAAAGTACAGGATTCTCTGGAGCAGGTTGCGGCAACTTTCGAGCTTCTTGTTCTCTCTCTAGAGTGGTAGACTGAAGCCTGTTTAGAATCAGATCGTCATTACTTAAATATGTCTGCTCTCCAGTTGACGGGGACCGCGATAATATGCCAGAACGAACAGTGTTATTTCCTGGAGTTGTCGAAACCCTATTGGCAAACATGTCTTCCTCATACAAAACACCTTCACCGCTACCTGCTGAATAATAATTTCACGGCAAATTAGAGAAAATATAAGTATACAGAATATTTAATTGCCAAAATAAAGAGTTAATTGCCAGAACATTTAACCCCCTTTTTTATCACATTGCTTTCTAGGCAGCTTCTTTTCTAATTACAATGACGTACTTGAAAAAATAACAGATGGGACAACTGTTCACGCCCCAATTTTTTTTAAAAGGATTGCTTATTCATCATATATTTGATAGCAACTGGCTATTGCGCTTAAAAAGATTAAAATGTTGATAGGGAAATCTTAGAGAAAATTAAAGGATTCGGAACAGACATGCTCATTCATAATGATTCCCTATACTACGAACACAAAACTGTAACATATTTATAAAAAAAATTGATAAAAGATAAAAAAAAAATCTGGATAAAAATCCAAACATAAGTCTCTTCAGATGTGAAAAAGGAAAAAACTTTATCTTACATTTTGCAGTAAAACATTGACAAACATTTCATCTACAGCAGCAAAACCCCACTACATAAACTCCATCCTCAGATCAAGCAAAAGATTACAGTAGACTGGGTAGAGTTCATTTAAATTCAAAATATAGAATTGAAGACAGAAATTTGAAATTATTTTCAGCATCACCTTTGTTTTCTTCATTACATACACCTTCAAAATGGAATAACCTTAATCGTAAGAAGAATTAATCTCAAACCAAATGTATTCTCTATTAGAGACAATAACTGCAACACATATCTATAAAAATGACAAAAAATTAGAAAAGTTAAGATTTCTAAGTAAAAATAAAATAATTTGGTAACATTCAAATTTCGAACCAAATATGTACTCTATTACACAAACAAGACGTTTTTATAAAAATGACAAAAAACAATAAACTTTCTGTACAATTTCAAACTAAACCCTCCTCCGAAATGGCAACAGAAAAGACTTTTGTTCATTTACATACAGTTTCAACGTTAACAAATGTTTTCTACATTTTACCAAAAGGCAGAGGATAAATGATAAATTCCATTCACAAATCAAAGCATATGTTATATATGGGACAAACTAAAAGCCTAATACAAAACGAATACATACACATCAGCATTACCATTTTTACCTCATAAAAACCCAAATCTCGATAAAAATGTACTCAATCCCAATGATAACCAAACTTTATAAAAAAAATAAAATAAAACTGAAGACACATTCCATCCACAATATATCCTCTATTGAGGACCTAACATATCACAAGAGCGATAATAACCAACGTCGTATTGTAATTCATACAACTGTGTCTTTCCATATGGTAACAAAAAGGAGTCAACTTTAATTCTCATATTTTCATAGCAACAAATGTATTATATGAACCCTGAATACAAACATAATCAGCAACCTTTTATCCACCTTATAACCCCTAATTGCAATTAAACAAAAGGGAAAGATTTATTATAACACCAAGTTTGAGGCTTTATTAAAAGAACTCGAGGCTAAAATCTTTTTCAAGATTAAAGGAGGAACTAGTAGTGGGCTAAAAGGGACTTCAACATCCCCATATTGATTATAAATTTTAATACTGTATTAACTACACTAGTAGTGATGCTTTATTAATCTATATTTTGATGTGTACTGGTTTGATGTTTTTCAAAATGTACATATATCATTTATTACTATATAGTAATCGTGACCCACGTATTACGTGGTCAACGCGTGATGACATAAACTCTCGAGTCGTGACTCCATTTTACTATAAACCATTCGCGTTCGGATCATTTATTCAAACTATGGGTGCAATCTATTAAGAAAAATAATTGAAAGAAAGCAATACATTCTAAATAGTTGTAAATCGTATTAGCTATAAAAAAAAACAATTCAAATTAGTTGTTGGTTACACTCACTGCAAGAAAATGGCTGTTGTTCCACCAAATATCTATAATTGGTTTTGGTCACTAGGACGTTGTCGAATATGATAAAGAGAATGGTGAGTCTGGTATGGATGTGAAACCCGTAAATCACATTATAATTTTTTTTTTAAATAGTATTATATATATATATATATTATCGGGTTGATATTATGATTTATGAAGTTAAAACTGGTCAAAAATAATATGTCATGGGTGAGTATACTAATTAGTTATAACTATAGGTGCAAACAAATTAATTACACTCCCTAATTTCTAGATGCAAACAAATTAATTACACTCCCTAATTTCTAGATGCACGTTCAAATAATCAGATAAGTATTAGAGTCTTTTAGTTTTCAAAAACATAATTGATTAGAGAGAGGATAAGGGTGCAACAGCTTGATTTTGATCATCCTTAAAAGGTAGCCATCTTTGGCTAGTATGCTGTACTTTTAGTCTTAATTTTCCCCACTTCACGAGATCGGTCGGGAGGTGAACAGAAAAGGGGTAACAACTTCAACTAGGAAGGGTTTAGTGTTCTTTGACTAATAGAACAAATCAAATTTCTAAAGGTTGACGTAATCAAATGAAGATGAAAGTTTGACATATATAATACACCTATATGGAATATGAAGTAGATAAAAATAGCATATTAACCTTGTTAATATACTCTAGGTTTTCATAATTTTTACTATAAAATACCGGGTTCTATAGTTATTTATGATGTTTAAATATAATTTCAGGTCAGTAGCTTATTGGTAGTAGAAAGAGCCCGAGTTGCGCGAATTCGGTCCAGGTGAGTGGTTTCTTACCTTACGTACACTTAAATTGTTTTTCGAGGTTAATTTGTAATTTATTTAAGTTGTGATCATTATTTCTTATATGAAAGTATTATAAAATAGTTAAGTATACATTGTACACATATTTTGAGTTACAAGAACCAAAGGATTTTATGATGTTCAAGTTTTGTGATTTGGATATATTTTTGAGTTGCTGATTAATAAATCAAAATAATTTGCTATGATTTGAATTTATGATTTTGATTGATTTTATTTTTGGGATGATACTTGAATGACTTAAAATCCAAGGAATAGGTCTCTTTAAGTTGGGTGACTAGGCTAGGGGTGACTCTAGTTTTCTCAACAGTTTTGGAACAGGCCTCTTAAATGAGGTTACCTTAACTGGATCGTTTTAAAAGAAAATCTTAGGTCGCCAACCTAAGTGACTTTTGAGTACGATAGTTGGATCCAACGGGTTTATTGTCCAAAGAAATGAATCAATGACAATGAATTTTACTATTACGTTCCCCTTCGTTTTGATGTATATTTTATGATGTAGTTTATTTGATATGATAATGGCTAATGGATGTATAAGTTTTATTTCTGAATTATATGTTTAGCTATGTATGATTTTTTTTTTAACTAAAGTAAATCCATTTTTTTTTCTAAAACTGAAAAGATTTAAAGGATGCATTTTAACGTCATATTTTTCTTACACAGTAAACTCCATCCCATTTCTTATAGGTATTTATTATCATTCATTAAGCTCGTTTGGCTTACCCTCTCAAATTTTAATCTTTTCAGGTTTGTGATTGAGTCATGCGTCAGACTCGTTATGGACCGGACCTTGACCTCCTTTAGGTGTTTACATAGTATTTTATTGTTATTTTTATCTCAGTTCTATTTCGGACGATCACAGTTATTTCTAGAGAAAATTAAGGATTGGACCATCAAAACAAAACTATTTAAGGATTGGTCCGGCTATAAAATTTAATTAAGGATTGGTCCATTATTTCTAAAACCAATGAATGATTGGTCCATTACTCATTAAATATAAAACCTCTCTCAATTCTATTTATTTCATTTATCACTCTCTCTCTAAAAAAAAAAAAAAAAAACACAAAACTACCACCACAATCTCTCATCCGCCGCCGCTGCCGCCTCCCCCTTCCGTCGTCTCCGGATGCTGTCTCCACCGCCACATGTTTTATATCTCTCCCACTCTATCTCTCTCTATATATATACATATATATGTATATGTATATCTATATTTATATATATATATATATATATATATATATATATATGTCTATGTATATATTATCTATACAGCGTTGCTGGAGTAAATAAATGGTCATATTGTGACAAAGAAGGAGTTAGCTCCAAAACCTTCTGTTAGGAAAGGGAAAACTAGCAAGAGGACCCTCTTCGTGAGGTCACTGATCAGGGAAGTTGCTGGTTTTGCTCCATATGAGAAGAGGATCAGTGAGCTTCTCAAAGTTGGGAAAGACAAGCGTGCACTTAAGGTTTTCAGACTGTTTTTTTCACTGTTTTTTTTCAGGGTTGTTTTTTTTAATTTATTTTTCAGACTGTTTTTTTTTCAAACTGTTTTTTTTCAGACTGTTTTTTTCAGATTGTTTTTTTTCAGACTGTTTTTTTAAGACTATTTTTTTAGACTGTTTTTTTCAGACTGTTTTTTTTCAGACTGTTTTTTTAGACTTTTTTTAAGAGTGTTTTTTTTTCATACTGTTTTTTTGCGTTTTTGGATTTTTGTTGATTTTTTGGTATTTTTGTTGTTTTTTTCGGATTTTAAAAAAAAAATCGTATTTTTTCGGGGTTTTGCCTCTTTTATTTTATTTTGGATTTTTTCATATTTTTTTTATTTTTTCATTTTTTCATTTTTATTTTCTGAATTTTTTTCATTTTTTCTGATTTTTTACATTTTTATTGGTTAGTTAGGGAAAATTGACCAATCCTTAATTAGTTTCAGTTTCATGGACCAATGCTTAAATACTTTTGTTTTGGTGGTCCAATTCAAAATTTACCCTTATTTCTATTGTCGTATTCTAAAATATTTCTCAGAACGAGTCTTTTATTCTAAACCATGGGAGTATTCATTGTTTTTCTGTCATATTCAATAAGAGTACGACTCATTGTTTTATTTTTTTTGATCTTTATTCTATGTTATATATTCTGCCGCTATGGTTTGATATCGTTTATTTTCTAACCAAGTGTCAATTGGCATGTTTGGGCTTACGTGTACCACGTACTTATAAGCGTGGTATTCGGCCGTGCCACCTAGCTGTTTTGGGGTGTGACAATGGATGTGTGAAAGAGAGGGATAACCTATGTTAACATCGTTGTTCGGTAATCGCCGCAAGATACAATAGTTATGTTGAGTGCTAAATTGCTAAAAAATGATAGTTTTTGTACCGATTTAACATATTTCTCTACAACCGAATATTTCACTTCAAAACGGTATGAAATTGAAGTAATTATTTAATCTAAAAGACATAGACTATTTGGTAATTTTACATATTGACAAAGGAGCACAGTTAAACACAAAATTATAGAGGCAATTACGGGGCACAAATGTTTTTGCACCTTAATTAGAAACTATGATTTTTTTTTTTTTAATATTTGGGTTGTAGCGAGAGCAAAAACAGAAGTAATCACAAGTATCTTACACTTTTCGAATAGCTATGAGCCCTCAAAAATATAAAAAATCACCAAAAAACCATCAAATTGTAAAATAATTTTTTTCTCACAAAACTACCATTCACAAAAGTAAATCATAGAAAAGCAAGACATAAAATAAAGAAATCAGTGTCGTAAGAGACTGCTTGTACCCCCAATCTATTGTTTTTATCGAGTACCTTATTTTATTTTGGTAGATGATACCTTTTTTCCAAACACTGTTTTTCAGGTCACTATATTGTTTTTATGAGCATGTGGTTGGAATAGATACTACACACAATTTTAGAAGGAAAAAAAAAATCATTTAGATTGAACCTCCAATTTGTATGACCAAAAGAGCGTAACCAGTTCATTGATTCAAAACAGTGTCATATTGTTTTTCTCATAATTAGTGTTCAAATCCAGTTTTCTAGATGGAGTTGTATAGTAGATAGATATATAGAAAAAAAAATACACGTTTTATGAATAAACATCTCGATCGTACACCCTAATGAATTTTTACGACAAATAAAAAAAGAGAAGAAGTGGAGAACACTTCATTAATCCAAATATTATCGTATTTTTATTTGTTCGCATATACAATTCACATATATAGTTTTATAAAATGGATTGCATATATGTCTAAAATATAATTAGTGCATGATTTCAACCTTTTTTTTCATAATTGGAATTTGCTATGTTCAGTTTTATTACATTTCTCTACATTTACAAAAATATTACTAGGAGACAAAACTGTAATATCGTGGTCACTTATATTTTTTTAAAAAAACATATGTTGAATTATAGGAGGATTGAAAATATATTTAAAATCAAACCCTTAACATATTTGAGTTGTGAGTTAAATTTGGGGGTACAAGAAATGGCGGCAAAATTGGGCGCCTTTATACTGATCAACAAAGCCCTAATTAAATACTACTATAACATCCCCAAAATCCCATTCCATAACAAACCACACATAGCTTCTTCACCAAACCCACTTTATATTTCTTCTCGATTTGTAACCTCAATGACACACCAAAACTGCGTCGTTACGCCGCTTCTTAAAGTAAAAAAACTATCCGGAAACGCTGTTTTGCCTTCTAGAGGATCCCCTCTCTCTGCTGGCTTTGATCTCTCTAGGTATTATTATTATTATTATACTTATATACTCACTGTGTTCATTTTTTACTGTCCATTATTCTGTTTTACTATTTTAATTAAACTGTATAATTTACTAAATTAGACTAGTTAGTAAGTACTAAGTTGTTAATTTACAATTTTACCATCATCCAACTACTCTTAGAAATTTAGCTATTGAACATACACAATGTACTTGAAAAAATTATACAATATTTATTCATATAACTATTTGCAGCATAGTATCTTATTTCTTTTGGTACGTTTTGAGAATTTAAATCTAATTCGTTTGTTAAAATTTTGAGTTTTTCTTTTATTGTATGCTTGCTGTGAAGGTATAGTTATCAGATTAACTGTCATGGTATGTTTATTTAATTTCGTAAATCTAGCTTTGTTTAATGATGTTTTTCGTGTTTTTTTTTTTGGTTTTTTGCTTGTTCTGAAAATAGAATTATCAGATTGAAAGTCATGATTTAGTATTTGTTTAATTTTAATATGGTATGTGGTTTTGTTTGGCACCGCCGCACGTTGTAAGGAATTAATTAATTTGTATTTCTTAAATTCTTAAACTGTTTTTTTTTTTTTTTTTTGCGTTATGGTGAAGCTAAATTCTCAGGCTAAAATTATGATATATTGATTTTAGTTTCATAATTGGGATTCTAGCATCTTTTTGTCTGGCATTTTCTGAAGATTTATTAAGTAATTCGTTTGTTATATAAAGTACAGTTTCCATTTTTTGGTTTGGTTTGGTTTGGTTTGTCATTTTTTGTTAAATTTGTAAAGTAACTACTATAATTTTTGTATTGTTTGAGGTGCGGTTTGTTTGGCTGGTTTATTTATGTGTAGCTTAACTTCTGAGTTGTAACCAAGATTCAACTTAGATTCAAACATACATGTTGTTTTACTTTAACCGGACAAGACTGTTATAACTAGAATATTTTGGCTTAAGATGTAACGGAATTTTTATTTTTTCTAGTTTTATTTTCTTCATACTATTTGGTTATTTTTATCTGGTTGTCCATCTTCCATCGAACTTTTGTTTATGTCAAAACTCTAGTTGTTTTGCAAACTGCCGTCAAACGAGCGCCTAAAATAATTTCACCACCATGTACGAAAAATTCCATTTAAGATTTAGTACATAAATAATAAATATAATAATGCTCTATGCAGGGGAGGAACATTTTTACATGTAATTGGACAAAAAAGTTGAAGATTATAGCCCTTCATCACCTCGATATAGGAATCCTAGATCCTCCATTGAGTATTTGTTTCATTTTACTTAGTTGATACAAGTTAAATTTTAAGTGTACACTGCCTCCCACTTCGTCTTTTGGTCACATGTGGTAATTTTCTGATTTTTCCCTTTCATTATAAGTGTCAAATTGATCTGAGAGAACAAAAAGATCTTATATTAATATTAGAACAAGATGAAAGTAGTGAAAATTTGTATAGGGTGTACGTGTATTTACTATTTTGAGAAAGTATTCCAACAAGATTACAGATGTTCCGATAATTGTCCAACGAAGTAGAACTCATGGATTAGTACAGTCGTATCTCTTTCTTTTATCTCCACAACTTATGCTACTATAGCTTTACTAGATTTAATCAAACTAGAAGTTGTGTTTGTATGTGTTTATATCTCTATATTTGTTTCACTTTTCAGTGCAGCAGAGGTTAAAGTACCAGCTAGAGGAAAGGCATTGGTTCCTACTGACCTGAGCATAGCAATCCCCGAGGGCACTTATGCTCGCATTGGTAAGGCTAATCTCGTTTTCTAGTATTGTTTTTTTTTTTTTTTTCACAAGTTATTTTTTTCTGTTTCTCTTCTGTTTTTAAACCAAGGAAGACAGGATTTAGAACAAGTTTTGTAAGGAATTTTAGATCGTAGCGGAATTGTTATAAAGTTGACATGATAAATAGATTTGATAAAGAAGTAAAATCTTGCATGCCTTTTTTGTTTAATAACAAATCTTAAGAAAAACACCGAAGGATGATCATGAAGTTTGTTTGGTTTCAGCTTTAGAGCAAATAAGCCTACTCATTTTTGTATCAGTAAAACATTAATTTCTATTTTTTTATGCATTACAACCATAAGAACTTAGCCTTTTAAACTTGCAAGGAAAAACTAGGGTACATCTATGCGTGAAGGTTGAGTGGATCATCTGCAGCCAGACATCTACCTTACTCTTTCTAATGGTCTTTGTATTGCAACCACCGAATAAGAACTACAATTCACGTAACTTTTGTGTTTCCATGAGTATAAACAATTGAAATATTCTGACACCAAATAGACTTAATTCTAATGTTTGTTTCGGGGTCATTTTGAAATTGTTTGTGCAGCACCAAGATCAGGGTTGGCATGGAAACATTCGATTGATGTTGGGGCAGGGGTGATTGATGCGGATTATAGAGGGCCCGTAGGGGTTATTTTGTTCAATCATTCAGAGATTGATTTTGAAGTGAAGATCGGTGACAGAATTGCACAGCTCATCATTGAAGTTATAATGTTGCCAAATGTTGAAGAGGTTGAAGATCTGGATTCTACTGTTAGAGGTGCTGGTGGTTTTGGGTCTACTGAAGTTTAATTCCCATTTTCTGATTCGAGATTTAGCTTGGTTGGGAAATTTCAATTCAGTTCTTCGTTTTGCTTGTTGATAGAAGTGTGTACTTTGTTGCTTGTTATGAATTTTGTCGAACATCAGCCATGCTAGATGCGTAGGATTTGGAATGGTAACAACTAAGTCGCTTTGTTTTACTTTTACGGTTTTACATGAATGCTCTTATCATACGTATCAAAGGCGGTTGCTGTAATGTGGCTTCTTCTATAAACCTATAATATTGTCAACGTGACAAAAAAAAACATTCACGTATACGCATCGAGCAAAGCTTATTAGATTGCTGTTGGTGTCCCTGAATCTGCTAAGCAATAGGATCATAAGAGTGCTCCTTTTAACCAAATAAGCTTGCTAGCAGCCCTTGTTTTGTCTTGAATCGAGATAAACCCAATATTTGGTTATTGTTTCATTTTGTTTTGGGTAAATGTTTACACTAAATCCATTCCGTTTCAATGTTTCGATTGGATTTTGGAGGAAGTCTATTTGTACGTTTGGGATTTTTAAACTTTTGTTAAAGTATGATCAACTTTTATTCTTTTGGTCTGAGATTATAGAAATTTCAGATTGAGATGATTAATTCCTTTCAGTCCTACTATCGCGTCTTAATAGATAAACACCAAAAGAATTAGAGTCTGGTAAACAAGATGCTTAATAAAAAGGTCACGATGAAAAGGTCTGATAAAGTTCATAGCAAAAAATACTCAACGCACAACTATTGAGTGATTTATTAATCCATCTAGATGACGGTCTAGACAATTATTTTTGATGAGGGGGATTTATCCCCGCTATCTATTGTATTAAAGGTTGATCAAGAAAATTAAACTTAGGTAGAAATTGGAGAAAAATTAAAATACTCGTGTGGGTCCAGGATACTATGTTGCACATGTCCCGTTCTTGATGACACCAGCGACATATGAGTATCATGCCGGACCTGCATGCCATAGACACATGCCTAGAGCCCATATCTTTGGCGTCAATGCTGAAGTTTGACACCAAATTTAAGTAGGCGTTGATTGAATACTTGATTCACAATCACAAGTTGCCATTATCGCAGTGACAGGCCGGGGCATGCTTTGAGTCATTCGATTAGTTCGTACCGATATGTGATCCAGTGGTGTGACTAAGCAGTGAGGAGGACTATACTAATAAATATGGCTAAATGGGGTATTAGAGGAAAAGTTAAAATTTGTCCATTCATAGTGATATTAGAGGAACGCTATTATTTTGTTGTGTTTTAATCAATCATTCTTGTATGTAATCAATCAATCGAAGTCTTGGAACTTCAACCCAAATTTATTGAAAATCTTTATAATTGGACTTTAAGAAAATGTGTGTAAAAAGGTCGTTTGGGTTTTAAGATCACTATTCAAATTCCTTTTAAGTGTGTACACAATATTCATCCTTAACACAAATTCCTCTCACTATAGAAAACCTAAATCCCTCACTAATAATCCATCCTTAACTGTGAGCAGATATAACATGAGTTTTAGGCACAATGTCGACAAGTCAAGCCTAATAATAGATTTTGGCTCGCTAATTATTCTTTATTTTGAGCATAATTGAAAAGACTGACATGATATAGTTGGCACAATTGTTAGGAAGTACTGGTCAATTTATTTTTTTGTTTGATAAAAATGATAAGAGGGTGAGTGACTATAACTTCAAGCCATGTCACCGTTTACAAGATTATTCTTTGATGTTTACAAGTGGACTGATCGAACCTATCCAATCTTGCAGCTTTATAACTTATTATCCACTAAAACTTGGATAGGGACCGGACAAAAAACCTTTACTATGGTGCTATATAACATTGAGGTCTTTAGAGACTTGAACTCTCATAATTATAAGAAGCCACTGAACCAAATTTTGAATCTGAATAAAAGAAAAGGGATTAAAGAGGTATGTGCAAGCCCGCAATAGATTATTGTTAATCAGAAGCTACTCTTGTCATAAGGTCTTATTTAAGAACTTGCCGAATCATGGTTCCTTTCCAGTCAACAGCATTACATGAGAGGAAGAAGAGTGGGTGGATCTTGAGGAACATCGGAGCTTTCCTGTAGAGTGAATATTTCATATAACCATTGTTAATATGACATTCTGGTACATGTCTTGATCAAAATCTAACATGTAACATAGAAAGCATGTCCAGTGAAAGTGACTGCAATCTTTTCGCCATGTTTGTCTTAACCCCAATTGTTCATATTAGTTCTCAGACCTTTCATTTAAGTCCGAATTTATGTCCCAATGTTTTATATTGCTGGTTTAGTACCCTAGTTTTTGACAATGTAAAAATTGAGTGCTCAGTCACAAATCTCAAAGTTAAATGATACTGTAGAACTTTTTCCTGTAGACCCAACCTTTTGTCCCTGTTTTTTCCTTCTGTCCTAATATCTATGCTTATTCAATTTAAAAGCTCTTTCATTTCAACTACATTTGGATTGAAGTCCCAACATCGATTCAGCTTTGTATCCTGATCTCTGAGTGTAAAAATTGAGTGCCCCATCACGATTTCATTTCCTATTGATGCAGTTTTTTCTCCATGGACTCGCAAGTTTTCTTGTCCAACTCTTTCTATTGTGAGCATTGTTATGAATTGTTAGATTTACTAAGAAAGCTGTTTGTTACGTTACAATAGAAATTTGGAATTTAGGGGACTAAACAACAAGTTTAAATGTTTGGACACACATTTAAACAAAGTTAAAAGGTTGAGAGTCTAGACTCTAAAGACCTAAACGAACAAATGTAAACATCACATAATCAAATAAAAAAACTGCAAATTTTGAAACATTGGTTGAAGTTTTGCTTTTATTCAATCCGAAAAAAGCACACCAATCAAAACAAACAGCTATGCTTGACATTTATCAGATCAAGCTAAGTTGCAAACCCGAAGGCACTAAATTCGGTCATCATTCCTATGATTCTATCCCTATTTTTTTTTGCTTTCTTATAAATGTTATGAATACCAGGCGAAAATTACCAACTGAGTTTGACCACTTTTTTTTTTTAAATTAAATTAAAAGGTCGTGCTGCAACAGGGGGCATAGCCCCCTACCGATTTGATAACTCGTCCCCCATAGACAACAATAATTTACAAAATACTAATAATTTCATCCCCTCCCCCAAGTGAATCATGGTTCGGACAGTGCATAGAGTTCATTAGGAAGGGATCTATTTATATCATCAATTTAGTAAACTAAATGTCCTTATGGCACTTGGTTGAACATACCTGCAAATAACGATTTAGCATTGTTGTTGTGCTGAAATTGAAGCCTTCAACAGCTTCTCCTTTCTTTCTCGACCCATGAAGTTGTTTTCTGACTTGAGAAGCCAGTGACTGGAATGCAATAAGTGTAGAAAAAGAAAAAAAAATATAATCTGGCGCTTTGAGCTTTTAGGTAAACAGAGATGAAACAGAAAGAAAATATGTAACACCAGCTTAAAGTATAATTCGTTTGGCAGAAAAGCTTGATGTTGAAACTAACACCTATGGCCTTGTTTGTTTGCAGCTTTGGAGCAGATAAGATGGATTATATTTCAGAAGAATAGAAAAATACCGGCTTGTTCAATTTAAAGCTATTCAAGCCAGCCATAAGTTGGTCAATCAAATGAAGTCCATTTTTCAAGCAAAAAATGTAATACCCCTGAATAAAATACATATATCTATAAATTTATATTATACATGTTTTTTTCCTTGTCTCATAGTTAAAAATAAATAAAGGAAATGATATATATATAAGAGTTCTTCAGTATTAAGAAAACGGTGGGACCCTCACTTTGTTTTTATCTTCCACCTTTTCATCTCTTATTATACATTATTTACATATATATCTATATGCTACATTAAAAAGAAAAAAAAAACAGAAAACATACATATACACTCGGTGATTTTCAGAGAGAGAGAAAAAAAAAATCCTAAACACCCCAGTCACATTAAACCCTGTTTTCTCTCGGATCGATTATCCGTTTTTCAATCCGTCTTTCCCGTTAGACAGCTATCGTAGAGGAGATTATTTTGAGGTACATATGTAGTATTTTCTTTCCACTTCTCAAGTCTGTTTTGAACCTTTAACAGGCTGCAAGTTCTGTTTAAAGTGGTCAGTTTTAAACAGGTTCTTTTAGTTATGCCTCACGGGTTTTAAGCTGAAGGCAAATGGAGTAGTTTCTTGCCTTGTCATTGCATGTTCAACGCTGTCCATCTGTCCAACCTTTCTTAGCGTCAATCAGGTACCATTTTTGGTACTTAAAAGGGGAGTCTTTTAGGCGTATTTTGCTGGAATCGCTTTCATGTTGCTTTTTATATGATTACTTGTAGTAGTATGTTTTACTTGGGGTTGAAATTATAAAGTTGACTTATCAGGGTACCATTTTTGGTACTTAAAAGGGGAGTCTTTTACGTTAATTCGATGCGGGAATCGCCTCCTGCTTCCTTCTGTTTATGCTGTTTATAGTAGCAATGTTTATAGTAGTAATATTTGTTTTTGTTGTAGTTGTAGTTGCGAACGGGTTGATTAAAGACTTTCGAGTACTGTTTCGGTACTCAAAGAGGAGAGTTTACTACGTGATAGGAGCGGGATACTGTTTCTTGTGTATTTTTGATTGTGGCGTATAGTAGTTTTACTTCTAGTAGATGTAGTTTATAGTTGAACATAGCTGGTTGTGTTTGAGGAGGTACCGTTTCGGTACCGAAGAGAGAAGTGTTCTACATGATGTTAGGCATGAATCGGTTTCTTTCCTAAAGCCGTTTTTAATGTGTTTTAGTAGTCTTAACTACCTGTTGTACTTTATGGAAGCTGGAATCTTCCAGGGGAGAGAGCTTTCCGAATTTATTTGAATCTAAGTTCGAGACGTTTTTGCGGAAACCAAAATTTATGTTCATAGATAGCTATTACAAATGATGTATTTGTTAATCATTGTTGTTGTTATTTACATTTGTATGCAGTCCATTTCATATTATATTATTACGATGGCTATTGCGGATGGTGTACATTAGCTTTCAATTGAGTGTTATAAATGTTTATCATATAACTAATGAATAAAGTGGAATAATGAGGCTAAATAATCGAGGAGAGGTGTGATGTTTTTGTGAGTCATTTGTTGTCGTCGGCCTTTTTTTTTAAAGTTCCTTTAGGATTCACGTGCTACGTATGGTTTCATGAGGAGTTGGCTCTATACGTGGATCTGAGGAGTGATCCGGCACTTTATTTGTGAATCCGACTTTGTCGGTCTTTTATTTGGTTTAGGGTTCACGTGCCACAGGGGTTCCGGCGGGCCTGGTGCTCACGGAAAATACGGCCGTAGCCAGCGTATAGTCTCATGAGGAGTTGATTCTATACGTGGATCTGAGGAGTGATCCGGTACTATATTTGTGAATCCGACTTTATACACATTTGAGTCATACACTTTTGGGTCATGTGTGGAGTCATGCCACTTGGTGTTTGTAGTTGAGGTGTAGCAAAAGAGATATAACATGATGAAACACTAATATTAAAAGAATCAAAATACATATACATTTGCATTATTATTCGTAGTTTGTAGACGTATATGTGATGAATTTAGTTGACTCACTCTTTGTTCTGTTTCTCGTTTCTGTTTACTTATATTATTTTAGGCAGAGGCACTGATGTACAGGATCGAGGCATGTTTGAGTGTTCTAGCAGAACTCGAGGCTGGAACGATTTGATGTGCACGTGTAGTAGGTACTCAAGGCCAAGTTAGTATTGTTTTGTATATACAGTAAATGTTTCTGAACAGTGTTTGTGTAATATATAAGTGAAAATGGTGTGATTTGAAGGTCATCTGTTCTGTGGTTATTTTCTTTTATTTATTTTTTAATCGCATCCCCGGGTTTTCTGTAAATTCGGGACATGACAGTTTGGTATCAGAGCGAACCTGGTTACACAGTCGTAGGTGGCCTTGAAGGTAGGTATGATCACAATGGGGGACGAATGCTAGAGTAACGGGGTCAAACTGTTGGTTAATATAATTTGAATTCTTTTCCACATCTATTTTCTACCATGTGGAGCTGCGGGAGACAACGTGTTCAAGCACACGAGGTACTGTTGGGTGTTTGAGTGCTTAAGGAGGTGCACTTAGTGTACGAGGGGTCCAGTAGCTGATCAGGTTTATTAACCTTGGTGGGTGCTGGGTAGGTTTTGTGTCCATAGGATTGCTAGACACCTAGTTTAGGTGATGTACATCAATTCATGAAAATTTGCATCTTTGTTATCATTGCGTGCTTCATGTAATTTATATGCTCGTTTACTATCTGAGATGTGTGTATTTCGCGTTTAATATGTGGGTTTAGTGTGTGATTTGCTTCTGATATAACAAATGGGCTGTTTAAGTCCTAGCCAAAGACAGCAGCGGAGATGCGGATACAGTAGCAACTTTCAAGGAACTCTTGACGAGGCCTAAATAAACTGGTTGTGTAACTTGAGTTGATGTAGTGAAGTGGGTCAATGTTCATAATTTACTCTTTTTGAGCTTTTATTCATTCAGCAGTCATGGTAACCACATCGTTTGGGCCGAATCTACTTCTTTGGTGTGATTTGGTGGTGAAATGTTATGTTCAGAAATTCTTTGCAATGCTAAGGGGATTAGGGAAATGCTGTCTTACACCCTAAACTTTTCTGCTAAGGTGCTTTTAACGGAGCCTAGCTTGTTTGGTATTGTTTTGGCTGAATTTTTATAATTAGTTCAAGTAATAAATATTGTGGGTTAGTTTGAATTTTGTTTCTATGCATTGGTATATTTGCAGACTAGTAGGTGGGCAAAATCTCTTTGCATGCATTTAGTTGTTAAGGATTCATAGTTTGAACTAGTTTAAATTTCCAACCTTACGGTTATTGCAGTTGAATGAATTTTTATATTTTATTTTGGAGATTTATTGTGATAGTTTTTGTATGAGGTTTGTGCTATTCAGTGAGGGCGGCTAATGGGTTACAAATTTAGCGATAACTTGTATTTTCTTCTTAATATGTTGATGATGTATAATTTAATACGCATATATAACTAATATTGATTTAGGACTTGGTTGGCAGTAACTTTTGAGCAATAAGTTGACTTCTTCGTCTATTTGCTGCTTTCAAGGCAGATTAAGATGATGAACAATTTGAAGCATATACACTCAAGTGGTGAGGGAAATTGCAGGTCTTGAGGCTGACGATCCTTGAACACGTTTTAGAACACACTTCGACGACTATGTAGTCAAGACAATTAGTATGTGAATTAATAGTGTTCTCATCCTCAATTTTGTTTTCTCAAAAGAATATTTGTAGCAGCCATGGTGTCTCCATAGTGATTAATGATTAGGGTGATTTTATTGATGAAACTATGTTATGCAGTGGTTGCTTTCGATAATTTAATTTATTAATATTTTGAGTTGTTAATTCTGTGTACACATGTTAGTGTTGTGTCGTTTTCAATTCTTCTCGATGTGTTCTATCATGGCAGTGGGTAGTGTAATTAGAATATAGTTTACTGATACCTCCGTCGTAACTAATTGATGTTACCTTGACTTGAAAAAAACGTATTTTCTTAGTATTTTGATGTTGCTTAGTTTCAGGGAGTTACTCTTGTGTGTGCGCCGTTCGGGTGTTGTATTTTTATTTTATTTAAAAAAAAATAAAAAAATAAAAAAAAATTCTCACGGTGATACAGTTGGGAGCAGTGTTGTCAAGATGACGATGATGCAAATGACATTTTTCTTTCTGTTATATGTAGTTGATAATTGTTGTTTTACATAAGCAGCTTCCAAAAATAAAAACACTTGATTGTAAGTTAGTCATGAATAGATTCTGAAAAGGAATGGTACTTTTGTTTTGCTTTTAATATTGACATACGTATCAGGCATCGGCTGGCCATCGATGTTTGTGAGCGAGTTAATATATAAAGCAAAGGAAGGAAGAAGATTGTTAGCGTTTTATAAATGATGAAATTGTGGTTTTGATAAGGTTGTGAAGTTCGAAGTGCTTTTATTTATATGTATGTTGTGATTGCTTGACTAAGAGAGAGATGATTTTCCATCTATTCTTTCTGGAGCAAACAGTAGTTTTAAGAAAGGTTTTGATTTGTTATTGGTATCTGCTTAATGCTTTAGTCTTTTAGACTCTTTATTAAGTCAACTCCCATTCTGGAGGCGTTGAAGGAGGTGCTAAACATAGGCGTATATCGCCAACTAAACAAGCCATGAAAAATTCATCATGTAGCGAAGAAAGCCTGTCTGCATTGCGCTGTCTTGCGACACCGAACCCGGGAATTTGAATTTCCACAGTTGTTGGTGGTGGTCGCAATACTTTAGTAGATACAGGACAAGTGTGGGGTTGGGGGGCAATGGAGGTGAGGGTCAGCTAGGATTGAGTTCAAGAATACAAACAGTTTTGATCCAACATTTGGTGTCTTGCACGGATATCACTCCTCTAGAGAAAGATAGAAGAGGTGGGGCATGTATTAAAATGGGGTGCTTTTAAGCCAATATACACGTGCTAACGCTTGTTATATTTTCTGTATATGTAGTAAAATGATGACTGTTGTTTATGTACCATCCTTAAAGTTATTTGTTTCCTTAGTCTGGTGTTTCTGTAATATATTTTTTATTGGATACCCATATATTATGAGGATCGGAGGTTGAATTATATTGGACATATGTATGTGTTTCATTTGCTTTTACTTGCGAAATAGAGGTTACAATTTGTTAGGCCTTTTGAAAACAAACAGGGACGCCCGTTTGATTACAGAAGGAAGAGTGAGTGAAATTAATTGATGCATGACATCAAGTTAATTTTTTGACTTGACATGTTTTGCATATTTGGAAGATGAGATGACGCTTGAAAATCCATGATATGAAGAGTTGCCAACTTCAAGAAAAAGATTTATAGATAAATTATGTATATTTTGGCTAGTAGCGATGATACAGGTTGTTTTTAACTGTTCTACGTGGTTATGAGGAAGAGTGAATATTATAGAATACTCGTACACAATGATTCATATACAAAATCGAGGTATTGGTGCCAAATGAAGAACTGTTGGTTTCTAATTTTGATGGATTGCGTGTGGGTTTGTATGTTTATTGAGGTGGTAGATGAACAATTATTTGGCAATATTTTTTTTGTTTTGTTTCGAATGAACATTTATTTTATCAAATTTTGGTAGCTGAAGAATATGATGGGTAAGTTTTTTTTTTTATACTTCAATTGTTATTTTATTTCCGCCTTAATCTTCAATGCCCCAACTTTTCCTATTTCACGGTTAACATGACATTTACTTGGCGGCTACCGGTTTAAGTCGTCAGAGCTAAGCTGGTATAGATGGTTGGTGATCCTGAGAATAAGTAGTGGTGGCATGGGTGCTGACTCAAATTGCATTGAGCTATTCCTGGAGCTTCACCTTCCTCAAGACGAACGTGAGCAAACCTTTTGGCTATGTATAAGCCACTGAGACAATGTAGGTGGTTAACAGATTTCCAGTGAATATATTTAAAATAGTAGCAATATGATAGAAGTATGATACTTTATTTTGTGTGTTTACGGAGTATTAATGAAGTTATAAACTGATATCAGGCCTGGTTGAAAACTTGTTTGTGTAATGATCAAGTTGGTATATTGGTATATCTCATTAAGTGTTTGTTGTCTAGTGAAGTAAAGGAGTTTGTTGTTTGAAAGTTGTGATGATGTTCAAGAGTTATATACTTTTCTTGCATATCTTATTCGTCTATTAGTTGGTCTAATCGTCTTCGCGGTAGGGGTACAGTCACGAGGTGGCAATCATTGTAAGGGTTGTGGTGGTGCTTCATAAAGTCGGTTTTCGCAAGGGCGTGCGTATAATCTGTCTGATGCATGATTTAACTGAAATTTTGTTATTTTTTTTTTATGCATATTGTGTAAACATTAGCACAAAAAAAAACACACCTTAAAAAGGGGAGGAAACCTTGTCATTCTGCATTGTCTGTTATGAGATTCTATTCTATGCCTACACTATCTTTGATGTGGAATAGGTATGCTAAGTGTGATGGTACGCGTGTTTATTTTCGAGGGCGAAAATTTTCTAAGCAGGGGAAAGTGTAATACCCCTGAATAAAATACATATATCTATAAATTTATATTATACATGTTTTTTTCCTTGTCTCATAGTTAAAAATAAATAAAGGAAATGATATATATATAAGAGTTCTTCAGTATTAAGAAAACGGTGGGACCCTCACTTTGTTTTTATCTTCCACCTTTTCATCTCTTATTATACATTATTTACATATATATCTATATGCTACATTAAAAAGAAAAAAAAAACAGAAAACATACATATACACTCGGTGATTTTCAGAGAGAGAAAAAAAAAATCCTAAACACCCCAGTCACATTAAACCCTGTTTTCTCTCGGATCGATTATCCGTTTTTCAATCCGTCTTTCCCGTTAGACAGCTATCGTAGAGGAGATTATTTTGAGGTACATATGTAGTCTTTACAAATGATGTATTTGTTAATCATTGTTGTTGTTATTTACATTTGTATGCAGTCCATTTCATATTATATTATTACGATGGCTATTGCGGATGGTGTACATTAGCTTTCAATTGAGTGTTATAAATGTTTATCATATAACTAATGAATAAAGTGGAATAATGAGGCTAAATAATCGAGGAGAGGTGTGATGTTTTTGTGAGTCATTTGTTGTCGTCGGCCTTTTTTTTTAAAGTTCCTTTAGGATTCACGTGCTACGTATGGTTTCATGAGGAGTTGGCTCTATACGTGGATCTGAGGAGTGATCCGGCACTTTATTTGTGAATCCGACTTTGTCGGTCTTTTATTTGGTTTAGGATTCACGTGCCACAGGGGTTCCGGCGGGCCTGATGCTCACGGAAAATACGGCCATAGCCGGCGTATAGTCTCATGAGGAGTTGATTCTATACGTGGATCTGAGGAGTGATCCGGTACTATATTTGTGAATCCGACTTTATACACATTTGAGTCATACACTTTTGGGTCATGTGTGGAGTCATGCCACTTGGTGTTTGTAGTTGAGGTGTAGCAAAAGAGATATAACATGATGAAACACTAATATTAAAAGAATCAAAATACATATACATTTGCATTATTATTCGTAGTTTGTAGACGTATATGTGATGAATTTAGTTGACTCACTCTTTGTTCTGTTTCTCGTTTCTGTTTACTTATATTATTTTAGGCAGAGGCACTGATGTACAGGATCGAGGCATGTTTGAGTGTTCTAGCAGAACTCGAGGCTGGAACGATTTGATGTGCACGTGTAGTAGGTACTCAAGGCCAAGTTAGTATTGTTTTGTATATACAGTAAATGTTTCTGAACAGTGTTTGTGTAATATATAAGTGAAAATGGTGTGATTTGAAGGTCATCTGTTCTGTGGTTATTTTCTTTTATTTATTTTTTAATCGCATCCCCGGGTTTTCTGTAAATTCGGGACATGACAAAAAAAGCATAGCTTATAAGCACAACCAACACAGCCGTTCCGAAGCCCTTATTCAATTGCATCTTTCAAGCTTGGTTTCTTTTTCTTTTTTTTTTTGCTCAACTGCTGGACTGCATTTGGTTGACCAGCTCAAGAGCTAAGTTCTTAAACTGGACGGACCAAGTTTTTTTCTGAATCTAAATTAGTCCAGTTTATTTGCTTAGTCTAGACATATTGAAAGGGGAAATTGGTAACATCATCCTATAAGCACATACCTTTCCTAGCTCAACTCCCCATTGATCGAAAGAGTTAATACCCCAAATGAAGCCTTCAACAGCAATTCGGTGTTCATATATTGCCAACAACTGTAAGACAGTATAATAATATCACCAATTTGCAGTTCTTAAAACCTAAAAGGATTATTCAAATTCATATAAAAGTTGAAATAATTGAAACAAACCTGGCCGACATTGAAAGCAGTCAATGATGGTAGTAGAAGGCTGACAGAGGGACGATTGCCAGAAAAGGTCTGTAAAAGTTAGTGCAAAGTTTAAACAACACAATTACTTATTCAGAAGCAACAAAGAGAACAACAAATATAAAGAAAAAAGGGAAAGTGATAAACAAAGTAGAGTCTAACCTTGTGAGGAACAAGATGCTCTGGGACATTCTCCTTTTGCAACTGATGTGCTGTCTGTAAGAAAAATTGTAATTTAATCACCCATGATGTTGCAATCTAGAAAAGAATATATTTTCTTCCTTGTTTAGTGGAAAATTGCAGACAGACATTCAACGTACAAACTCAAAGGAAGCAAAAAATGACAACCATACAAACGAAGTTTTCAAGTGAAACGTTTTTCTTACCTTCCCATAAGCAAGGGCATCTGGTTGTGCAAAGAAGTTGGACATAAGCTCATCATGGTTACTCACCACTTCCCCTGCAATACAAAATGGCAGAGTTTTTTAGCATGTCTATAGGCAAACAAGGAAAAATAAAATGAAAAGGCAAATAGTGCTTCATGAGGATCAAGTAAGTTTCGCGTAAAATAGATACCTTTCAGGTAGACAGGTTGCTGACTCTTCACAACACCAATAAAATCACATGGAATTATTCTCCCCTACAAGTCCCAGAGGATAAACAATTACAGAAATCAGGTATATTGCTTCAATGTAGTGCATAAAGAACAATACTGTTCACAACACCTCAGCAACAAAACTACCTATTGGCTCAATTACTGGTCAAAATAGACAAACTTCAGATTCCGCATATCATATCCCACAATAATCTATGGAAATTTAATTCCGATGATGATACACAATGATTCCCAAATAAAACAGGAAAACATACAGTTCTTCAAAAACTTAAGGACTTTACTAATACAACAAATTTTTCAATAAATAGGCCACTTATGCACAGCTTGTACAAAAGTTCTACAATTTATCCATCTAACAGATTCACATATAAATATTTATTGAAAGAGCAAACCTGAGAAGTAGAACACTAAACCTGGTGAATTAGTTGGTAAAAGCTATGTTGACCATTTGTTCCTGGCTCACCAAAATCAATTTCACCGGTTTCATATGGAAGAACCACTCCATCTATCGACACCCCTTTTCCGTTACTCTCCATGCTAACCTAAATCATTTCCAAGTTTATTAAGATATATTAATTCGGAATTCCAATGAAAAAAAAAAACTTTGGTCAAATTACCTGTTGTATATGAGGGGCTAGCTTCTCCAGGGCTTGAGAATAAGGTAAGATTGCCTGGACGTTATTGGAAATTAAACGTTAAAACGAATATAATTACAACAAAGGACAAAATAGAAAGAAAATATTAGATTCTATACTTACTCGTGCAGGATGTCCAAGAAATGTAACATTCCATACGCTTAACAAACCTAAAAGCACCTGAAAGTGGATGCAAAGTCGTCAACTTTCGTTTCTGCTGAATTAGTAAAAAATGCCTTCTTGGGAGGAAATATAATTTCCGTAAAGAATTCGCAATCAGCTAAGATGATGAGATAAGATGCCCATGTTAACATGAACGATGGTTAGCCCCTACTGTTTTATAAAAGAACTTCCTGCTACCATTTACCCTTTTTATGCCGGATGCAGATTATATAATATATGTAAGTATATATATATATATATATATTAGGAGAAATGGAGTATATATATGCACATAGATTATTGGCAAGTGAGTGGCAGCTGACACAGGATGAACTCACCGGAATGTTGCGCTCAAAAGGGGCTGAATAGAATTGTTGATCAATGCTTGAAGCTCCCTTTAAGAACCTTTAATTGAAGAAAAAAATTAGTTAATAGATAAATAGCACATAGCAAAAGAGCAAAGGTAATATCAAGCAAACTTCTGAGATTGGGAGAATTCTTTTCTGCCAAGATCGTCATGTAATGATTTTTCCGTTATATTTTTTAAAAACTTTAAGCAGCTCAAAAGGATACCAGTTAAATCCTAAACAAACCTCCCGTGGTTCACTTAAAACCACACATCATGAGTTATGGAAGATTAAAAAAATGAAATCGAATAAAACAAAGATATAGGAGTAAGTTGCTGTACTTTATAACGGCAGAAAACCCATACTGGAGAGCCAAAGGTAAAACTCCAACGGCGCTGCAAACTGCAAATGATAATAATTAAAAAAACAAAATGAACCTACATAAACAGGAATAATATCACAAGAATCACATCCGCTTGCATCCAAAATTAAACTTAAACCTACACATACCACTATATCGACCTCCAACCCAGTCCCAAAATGCAAATGCGTTAATAGGATCAATTCCGAACTTCTCGACAAGCTGTGCATGGGAAGGTCAAACCAAGAATCAGATGGTGATCTAATACAATACAACAGCTGAAAATGATACTGAAATTTCAAACCCATAGCCTAAGTCTCATCGAAATTCAGTTTTTTGTTTTGTTTTTCCTCATGTCACCATAGACTTGAAGAATGAAATTAAAATTCAGCTATTTTACAGGACAAACCAATCTCTACATTGTTTCAAAAGAGGTTTCCTGCTCTTATAAAGAAAGATCCTATGTATAAAGACTTACTGATAGATTAGATAAGTATATATATCTATATTGCTGTGATGATACAGGAATATTCACATGAAGAAAAAAAAATTACGTCTTAACAAGACATTCACTTATGCCAAACAAGAGCCTAATCCGATTCAGAAAAAAAAAAGGTAAAGGGAGCTGCAATACCGTTAAGTTAGTACTGACAGCAACCATGTGCTTTGCAACTGCCTCAGGACTGCAAAATATTAAGTTAATAATTGAAAAAACAAGAAGGTAAAAGAAACCATAGTTTATATACAGTTATATATAAGCTCTTGGTAAAATTGCACGAACCCCAAAGAAGACGATATCCATTCTCTCAGTGTTCGGGCATTTAACATAGTTTCAGCAGTTGTAAATGTCTTTGAAACCACAACAACTGTAATCAGAAGAGGAAATTATACTATATGAAGAAACATGCAAAACCGACTATAGTTCGATAGATAAGTAGAGAACCGTTTTTTTTAGTTACCAAGTGTTGTTTCAGAATTCAATCCCTTTATATTTTTAGCAACATCTATGGGATCAACATTTGCTAGACTGCAAACAATATAAGAAATGGTTGAGTCCAAAATAAATATCTGTCACGAAACATTTATAAAAAAAATGTACATACTACATGCATATATATGCCAGAAAAAACTGGTAATAAATTGCATTCTTAGTTTGTTGCATATAGAGCTCAAGGTTTCAAATTTCTCCAGGCGGACTCAAGGCGGAAAATGGGGCCTGTGGGCCTAGATGACTAGGCGGAGCCTGGGACAGAAAACGACGTTTTAACATTGTATTAATTTTTTTTGTATTCTCGTTTAATAGACATGTTGCAAATGTAATTGACAAGCTAAGCTAAGCATTTGTACACTAATAACTTATCGTATCCTATCACAGTTAAAAAAGAAGAAGCTATGGCAACAAAACATCAATAATTGATCCTTGACAAAACCAAGCACAATCATGTATCCGAAGACAAATTTGAAGCTGCAAATCTCAATTCAAGATCAACATGTTTTTAAGGTAAGCATTTGCAAGGTTTTTTATTTTAAAAACCACCAGGGTTGACCCTCTTGACATGGAAGGTTGACCCGTTTGACTTGGGTTTAACTCATATCTAAACGCCTGATATAATCAAACCAAGACCAGAGCCTAGCACATAGGCAGGGGCTAGGCAGATCAAGCCGGGGTTTCATGAAACAGTGACCATGTTTGCCCCTAAACACGATCTTGGGAACATGACCACATTTCCCAGTTTCCATATGAACGTAAGACATGAAATTTACCGCCAAAAGGCAACTTCTATTCAGAAAAACCTTTAGAAAAAGAATGCTTAAAATGGTTGCATGGATAACTCATAAAAGCTAGAGAAACTGTTCAAAAAGATTGACCCAAAAGAAAAAGAAAAAAAACTGAGAAACTAGTTATTGGGACTTCGGATGTGCCTATATATCCATCCAGAGAAACTTCAAATACAAAGGTATAAGTATTAACATAATCGCACTTAAGAAAGTCATAAGGAAGCTGCTTAAAATAGAAACACTAGAAAGGAAAAACTGGAAAAGAAGACAGAGAGAGTTCAAGTGCTTACAATCGCAATTGTCGACCTCTAGCACATTCAACAGTCTCAGGATCTGTATTTTACAAAAGAAAGTCTATCAACACAGAAAATAACAAAACTTCAAAAGAAGAGAATCCAGGAAAAAATGGATGAAGATTAACCTGTTTGAAGAGCAGTATGTACAAAAAGTGGACCCAAGAAGCTGCCACCAATTCCTATGGCAATTACATCTGTCAGAGCTTTTCCTGTTGCTCCAACCTACCAAAATATGTATATCTCATCACTCGAAGTGAAGACAAAAGCCCTTATTTGGGTGTAATTTTCTGCTTCTATTACTTAAAAGCTAGATTGCATTTGGTTGACCATCTTAACCTGATTACCTAGAGTAATTGCAGCTTTTAAGCTCAGCCTTTTGCTTCTTTTACTTAATAAGCTGGACTGCATTTGGCCGAAAAGCTTAAAAAATCGGCAATTTTTTTAAGTTAGACGACTGTAGCTTTTTTCACGAATAAAAAATCCAACTTATTGCTTAGAAGCTACAACCAAACACAGATTAATCTGGACTAATCCAGAATTTTTTCTCAATCTCACAAGATTCAGATTATCTACCTCAACATGCAGCCAAGCATGCCTAAAAAGTAGGCGAGAATGAAACCTAACAGCCAAAAGACTTACCCATGAACCACTTCGCACCCTCTCGGAGAAGTCTTTAATTTTATCCAGCACTTGCCAAACATCTGTGACAACATTCTTGCCTTCACTTTCTATAACTGCATCTCTTGGAGCACGCAAAGCCACATGTAACACTGACCTGTTCTCTGTGCTATTTATCTGAAGGCCCCAACAAATAGAGTATCAGACTTATCAAATGTCTAAAACTGGTAAGGGGAACAACTACATTACACATTTTCTTTAAGAATTAAGCGGTAACATTTGAGTGGCCGTTTGACTTAATAGTTTCCGATTCAATCGATTTTTGTTGCTTGAAACTCCATCTGAGACCTTGCCATTTCGTAAAGCGAGTTTCCCGTGATAGAACTTTAATAGCAAGTTTAGACACTAAAAAATCATTTGACTCAAAACTTCTAAAAAAACTTATTTTGGTATCTAGTTTCGGAACAAGATTATCTCGGCAAACATTTTACACTGGATAACTGGGTTTCCACAAATTCAGCAAATCAAACTTACCTTATCTCCCTTAAACATATTTCCTATCTTTTCTTTGAGATGTGCTGCCTGCATTTAAGCACAAAAAAGATTATAATTTATAGACAATTCATATACCAAATGCCAAACATGGGATGATAGTTCAACTCACATCTGCTAATTGCAATAGTTTATCCATTGTTTCAAGAGTGGCACACTGCCTGGAGTAGTCCAGTAGTATCTCATCAACTTCACTAAAAAAACAAAATACAAATGTCATTATTTTATAGTCAAATACCTGCACATACCATTAAAGAAATTACGGAAAAGAATTAACTTACACCATCATTGATTTGCATCGCTCACTGTCACTCATCAAATCGCGTAAGTGTGTCCTTTTAATGTCATCAACGTGGGCCTGTGAAGACAAACGAGGTTCATTTTCTCATAATTTAATAAAAATTGTAAAATGTATGATTATTCTCAAGCAAAAAGGCTTATAAATTATGACTTGCCTTGAGTTCCTTCCATTGCTTGGTCTCACAAATGAGAGCAGATGAAGCCATCTGCATTGAGGAAAACTTAATTGAAAGTAGTGCTACCATAGGAAATAAGATATGTAATGTCCCAAAATTGCAACTAAATGCCACATCATTATGCTTACGTAATTATGTATGACTAGAAATTTGGGTAAGTACGGCGAAATATGTATGGATACAATCTAGTTGGAAAACACTCATTACTCTTTAGTCTTTACAATAGAAGAACCCTGAGATGCCTTAAAATTGCAGGCTTACAACTTAAATATAGTTTAATTATCATTGCCACATCAGTACATCACTACAACAATATTAAACATGACATGACTATCAACTCCACTGAAAAGAATAGTGAAACTCTACCCGTCCATAATTTTATTAATTGAAATTATAACGTCTTATGCACATACACTATTCCATGTGGCTTCCCTTTTCCTCCATGTAGTTTTCCATGAAACATATCACTATAGTACAAAATGAGGGTAGTAACTCCTAAAATTACAAAAACCCTAGAAACCATCAAACATTTAAGTCTACATTTTTTCAATACTCTCTATGCTTATAATAAGGACAGGGAGGAAGTAGGTATGAAACCAAACATAAGATAAGGGGCAATAGCCCAAAATATTGGGCTCGGTTGGATGTATCTTATAAGTACAAAGGTATAATTTTTCGTAGAGTCGGAAAATTATACGTCTACATCATACCTAGTGTCATACTAGAAGTAGGGGTGGGTTCGGTCCGGTTCGGTTCTGTTTTTAGCAAAACCGAAACCGAGCATATTTTTCGGTTTCGGTCTTTTTATTTTTTGGACCGAACCGGACCGTTTTTTTTCGGTCCAGTTTCGGTTTTTCGGTTATTTTTCGGGTTTTTTCGGTTATTTTTCGGGTTTTTTCGGGCTTTTTCGGTTTCGGTCTTTTTCGGTTCGGTTTTTTCGGTTTTTTGCACAGCCCTAACTAGAAGTATACTTAGGTAAAAATGAAAAAATAATTATTTGTGTTCGGAATGATGAAAAGTACATTGTTACAGTGTAAATTGTAAAGTAAGTAGAAATATTTGATAAAATAATAAAACTTTATTATTCTTCCTGAAAACCATATACATATACGTCTACATCACGCGCCAACAACCCGTTTTTACTTTTAAGTATATAAAAGAGTTAAAAGTAGGAATCTTTACTATTCTCCCTCGAAACCATATACGTATATGTTTACATGACGCATCAAACACTGTGTTTACTTTTAAGTAAATAAAAGAGTTAAAAGTAGGGTTGGGAAAAAACCCGTGAAAACCGACCCAACCGGAAACTGAACCAGACCGAACCGAAGAAAACCGAAACCAAAAAAACCGAAACCGAAAAAGACAGAAACCGAGAAGACCGAAAAGCATTCTGGTCGGTTTCGGTTCACTGCATAACCGAACCAAAAAAAACCGTAAAACCGAAAAAAACGTAAAACCAAAAAACCGAAAAAACCCCGAAAAAACTGAAAAAATAAACTAATTAATTCTATACCATACATGTACAAATTAATTTCTTTGGTTAAATAAAGAAACAAACAAACGAAATAAAGGACCAATAATGTAAATATTTTTTAGGGCTTTTTCTTAGCCGCCCCATCCTTATCACTTTACTTTATCGGTCATTTCTTTAAGACTTTAACTATATCTCTCTCTGATCCAAGGGTGAGAAACCATACTTATAACTTATAAGGCGAAATTTTCTGATCCAAATGTGAGAAACCATACTTATAAGTTATAAGGGCAAAAATATGCATATTTTTTTTCTCTGATTCCAATTTCCAGCTACTGCAATTATAATATTTTCTTAGTCTCTTATATCATTTGTTGTTTGCATTTTTATTTTTGCATAATTATTAAAAGGAGTAGATCATTACACAAGCTATGAATGTTTAGTAAATGATTAGTTATAACTATGGATGTTTGGACTTTTATGAATGGAAACATATTGTTTGGTTGTAGCTTTATTGGAAAAAGCTGGATTTTTGTGTTAAAAATGAATTTTGTAAATTCATACCTTTTCGTATTGAAAATTAAATTTGTAAATTCTTGATTTATTTTTTATTTTTAAACCTTTTACTTTTAGGTTAAATCTATGAAAACATTGAATTCAGTCGCTAGTGGTGCCACATCACCATCTCTTCTCGAATGCGATGAATCCGAAGTCGAACATACTATTGATAGTGCTTCCCAACATCATCCCGTAAAGGAATCCGGTGATCGCTCTGCTATTGAGGTCGAAGATGAACCGGGGAAAGATTGTGGTAGCGAAAATAAAGGTCGTGAAAGTGGCGAAAGTTGGGCATGGAAACACTTCGAAAAGTATGATAAGGCAATTACATCTAAAGTTAAGGGTGTTTTGACTACAGAAATTAAAAAAAGGGATAGGTGCAGACATTGTCCCATAGGTAAAGGCGATTACGCTGCCCATTCATCAAAAAATGGGACAACTAACTTACTTCGTCATTTAAAAACAAAATGTGTTTCAAGAAATCGCAGAGATATTGGTCAATCTGTTCTTACAATGGACGAGCAATAAAAATAAGATCGTGGCAACCAGTTTTTCTCAAAAAGAAATGATGTCTGTTTTAGTTGAGATGATAGTTATAGATGAAATGTCGTTTAGTACCGTCGATAAACCTGGTTTTAGGAAGTTCTGTAGGATTGGGATTCCTGATTTTAAGGTTCCGAGTCGAAGATTCTTTATGAAAGAGTTTTTTCTTATGTATGAGGCAAAAAAGAATATGCTTAGAAAAGAACTTGCTATGTATAGAGTGAATCTTACGACTGACACTTGGACATCCGTCCAGAATTTGAACTATATGGTTTTGACGGCTCATTTTATTGATAGTGATTGGGTTATACATAAAAGAGTCATAAGTTTTTGTTTGATTCCTAATCATCAAGGACTCACTATTAGTCGTCTAATAGAAAGTTGTCTACTCGATTGGAACCTTAATGTATTAACAATAACTGTGGATAATGCATCTCCGAATACGACGGCTTTAAATAGTCTTAAAACCAAGATGAATAGGTGGGAAAATAGCAAGTCTATCGTGGGAAACAAATACCTACATGTAAGGTGCACAACCCACATTATGAACCTTATTGTAGGATATGGGTTAAAAGTGTTGAATAAATCAATTCTTGCTATAAGAAATGCTGTTTCATATGTGAGGTCGTCGCCGAATCGAACTAAAGAATTTAGACAGGCGGTTGAAAGCGAAAAAATAGCTTGTAAAAGGATGGTGGTTTTGGATGTGCAAACAAGGTGGAACTCCACTTATATCATGTTGAAGGTTGCATTAAAATTTCAGAAGGCTTTTGATAGGCTACAAGAATATGAAGGTGGGGGTGCAAGTCCATACTTGAGCTATTTAAATGAACCTGAGAGAGAGACTGTCAATAGTGATGACCTTGATGAAAATAGTCTTATCACGCCAATGAGAAGAAGAAACAGGGTTGGACCACCGGATGCGACTGATTGGAAGAAGGCTGAGAAATATGTTGAGTTTCTCAAGCTTTTTAATGATATTACTGTTAGGGTTAGTACGAGTTTGAAACCAACAGTTCATCGGACTTTTCATGACATTATGTCTATTGAAATACATTTGAACAATTTGTATGTGCCAAGGTTATCTTCTGAGGAAGATACTCGTTCGGAGATTGATATTGTTCTGAAATGTCATCGAAAATGAACTTGAAGTATGACAAATATTTCGCGAGATATAAGGATATGAACCAACTGATTTTGGTTGCTTTTATCCTTGATCCTAGGTTCAAAATGAGAAATATTGTTCACTTTCTTGGAAAAGATGGATACACCGAGTATGAAGTGAAAGAGAAAGTGGAGGAACTTACAAAATTGATAAAAGATCTCTATGATGCTTACCAGCTATGTCCTATTTCCGACGCTAGTCATCATTCTACAAACAATTATGTTGGTGGTCATTTGCGTACTTCAAGTGCATCATCTAATTCTGGTTTAGCTTTACTCGATTATTGGATGGATGAGACGGGTTATGAAATGGTGAAGGGGCATGAAGTTGATAAGTATCTAAGTGACCCGTTCGAAAAATATATTCCTGGTGTAGACATTGATATTCTATTTTGGTGGAAGCTTAATGGGCCTTTGTATCCCATGTTGTCTGCCATTGCAAAAGACGTACTCGCAATTCAGGTTTCTACCGTGGCATCGGAGAGTTGTTTTAGCACTGGAGGAAGGATAATCGATGCGAAAAGGAGTTCGCTTACTCCAAGAACAGTTGAGGCCTTAATATGTTTCCAGAACTGGCTAAAGGGGAATGATATCACTTCATTTATTGAAGATGAGCCCTCCTTAGACTTTGAAGAGTTCTATGAGACTTGCGAGTCCGGTAATATATGCCCATATATTTAATAATTTCAACTATGTTCTTGCGTTTTTGCTTTCAACCAATTGAGTTTTTTAAGTTTTTTTTTTTACTTAAGACTTCAGTTAACACTTGTTGAATGAATTAATCTTTTACTTGGCTGTCAACTTTCTAGAATTTACCTTGTTGATTTTTGAGTCCGACTTATGAGTTAATGAGCTTTTGTATTATACATTAATCATATCCAGTTTGTTTTTTGCAGAAAGTTTCGGCGGAAATTTGAACACCGCTTCGAATACACTCTCTTAGCTTTTATGCTCTTCCGGTTATTTTGTTCAATCTCTTTGTAGGTTTTTGGATCGTTTTTGGATCGTTTTTGAGATGAAGGGTGAAAACGTGATAGTGAACTGGACTATTCAAAATGGTGACATTGATCGCATGCTTCTGCATTCTCCCGGCTTATATTATAAATTTATAATTATGGTGTTTTAAAAATTCTGAACTTATTATATTTAATGATGTAGTGAACTGGACTTTGTTACTGGTTTGTTTTTTCTTTGCTTAATCTTAAACAATTTAGAGTTTTAGACCCGCAATGTTTCTGTATTTTGGTGCTCGAAGTCTCGAAATATATTTTGGCAGAATTTCATAGGTTATTTACTTATTTTGCACAATGGTTATTGACTTATTTCATTATTTGTTGAATTTCCACCAATGTATGTAAGTCTGTGACTGTGTGAGTATATTTTTGGCTATTTAGCATTTTTGAACATGTTATAAAATAAAGAAGTTTAAAGTGTACCTATAAACCTGAACCAAAACCGGTACCGGAAAACCGAACCAGAACCGGACCGAAACAAACCGGTCCGGTTCGGTTCACATTTTCAGAAAACCGAAAACCGAAAATAACCGGACCGAAATTAATTTCGGTTCCGGTTTTACCAAAAACCGGACCGGACCCAGCCCTAGTTAAAAGTATGAATCTTTACTATTCTTCCTCGAACCCATCTACGTATATGGTATACGTCTACATGACGCGCCAATAACTCGTTTTTATTTTTAAGTAAATAAAAGAGATACTTATTCAGGATAACCAAACAATCCTGACATTGTTAGAAAATGTAAAACCTACTTTCACCAACTATTTCAGTTAAAAATCTTTCAACTATAATAACAACCATATATAAATTCATTTTCCACCAACTCTCAAATGAACATAACAGTAAATTCGTTAATCACTTAAATATTAAAAGGCAATTAATCAAATGTTAATAAATATTGTCATGGGTTGATTGCAGATTGACTAATACATAAACACACACACACATATATTAATATATATATATAAATAGGTATGCATATTCTGTTATATAAATATATAAATAAATAGAGAGAGAGAGAGAGAGAGAGAGAGAGAGGGTAAACCTGGAGGTAGAGATGTGATTTGAGAAGCTGAAATTATGATGGAGATATTAGTGTGATTGTTTTATTTATTAGTAAAAATTACTCTGATACGCATGATATTGATGGTATATCCTGATTAAAATTAATTATATTATATATATCGGTAATCAGTAAAAAAAAGAGTGAGGGCATTTTTGAAAAAAATAGCCAAAATTTGGCAGCCTCATTTTTTCTTGGGTTGACTTATATTAATAACTAGTAAAAGTTACCCACGCGTTGCGTGTGATACACGTAATGACATAAATCTCGTAATATATTTTATTTTTAACATAATATTCAGATTTGGTATAATTTATTATAGTTATGGAGGTTAAAACGAATTGTTAATTAATTTAGGGTACATCCGTAATTAGTAAAATATATTGAGGACAAATAGTTAATTAATTATATTATGTATATTGGTAATTAGTAAAAAAGAGTGAGGGCATTTTTGAAAAAATTGACCAAAATTTGGCAGTCTCATTTTTTTTTGGGTTGACTTATATTAATAAGATAAGATATATATATTCTTGTAGGAAAAGCAAGAAATATTTATAAATATTTACTTATTTGGACTTTTGACACGTAATAAATCTGTGGGCTGGTTTTTTAATTTTTATAGTATCAGAGAGTAAGATGTGGTCGGTTTTGTTGGTATTTGACTTTTAATTTGTACTATTTGGGAGATAAACCAAAATTACTCAATTTCTATGGTTTATTTGCAAATAAACCTCGTAGTATTTGATTTTTACACAATCATGTATCAATTGCGAGAGAAGCAGACTTGTTTTCATTGCAAGTGTGATATTAATATAAAATTAAACAATAACAGACTTATACCCGTTTACCGATCAATATCCGACCTGTTTGATATCGGGTATCCAAAGCTAATGACAAGTGTATGGAAACATCATTTAGTCCCTACTTATCACGCTAAATGAAATCAATTAGACACGTTAACATTGTATTTAACTTTGTGTGTACTATTGTCACAACTCACATTTCAACATGTTATGGTACACACATATTTATAATTAAAGTCAACCATGCGATATTGTGCCCATTTTTTTTTATCTAAATAAATCACTCTGTTCAGTGCTTTTATTTCTAAGATTTCTCTTCAGAAATTAATGGAGTATATGTAAGAATCGGAGGGTAACCAGTCGGTGAAAATCCTGACCCCATCAACGAAGTGGTTAACTCGACGAAGAAGGATTAACTAGATACCAAAAAATATTTTGTCAATTTCTTTACGAATAACCCCATAAAATTTATTGCTTCATAAAATATGAGATTAACGAACTATTATAGATTTCATAATCAAATTAATGTGTTGATTTGTGAAAGGATCATATAATTCTATACCAAGTTGTGTGAAAATAAAAATGCATGCTTGAATATATATATATATATATATATATATATATATATATATATATACTAGCAATCGTGCCCCAAGCATTGCGTGTGCGGCGCGTAATGCAATAAAAATATAGAAAATATGTATAGTTATGATATAAATATGTGAGTTTAAGATTTAAAAGAATGTTTGGTTGTTAAAAAGTGATAAATAGTTTTATTAGTTTTTACTTTTTATATTTTTATGTGAGTATTGTTGTAGGCTATTATTGGACTATTGGGCCTTACTCATAGTGGGCCTAAGTTGGGCTTTCTAGCTTGTATAACCCTAACCTCTAGTATATAAAGAAGGTTAGGGTCCACTTGTATTGACACATTCTGATTGATAAAGAGCTACTGTTCCCTCTCTCTATGTTCTCTCTATGTCTCCTATATAATATATATACTGAGCTAATAAGACTCACAACACGTTATCAGCACTTTGCTCGCGGAGATTGGAGTAAAAGTTAGGAGATTGGGGGTATTTTTCTGATATATCGGGGTATACGCTCGGGATTGAGTTTACAAAATATGGCTACGGTTTGGATTTTTTTTCTCTACGTTCAACCCTAATCAGAGTACGAACTGCCAGATCAAGGTGCACAATATACTATACCCTTCATATTACTTAGGATATTTAATTGTCTGTATCTATGCCGCCTTAATTGCCGAAGGATTTTTTTGCATATATAACAAGTATAATGAATCTTGACAACATGCTAACACAAACACTCACATGTTAGTAAATAAGTACAATGAAATTACATACGTGTAAATCATCCATGAGAACAAGCTGTATGTTTTGTGTTTAAATCAAGGAATTATCAACTGTCTAGTATTACTACCCCATCACTGTAGTCGTATGCATGCTAGATATTTAATATCTCTACATCTGCCCGTGTATATGCTGCAAGACTAGCAAATTGCATGTATATTGGTAATATACTCTATATACATATAGCTTCGCACGTAATCATGTTTAAAACGTTTGTATGTTTAGTACCTTGTCTGTGCTTGCAAAATATGTTATGTTTAAAATAGATAACTGCATGCTTGGTTCTATATACTACTATGCTTAATAAAAGTGTGTATATTGCTTGTAATATAAACCTAGACGCGTAGCTGTTTTATTTCGAAACGCTAGGGACTATTTTGCAACTTGTTAAAACTACCATGTATAGAATTATTCATAGGGCGATAAACATAGATAATTGATTGATATCTTGTTAGCATAATCCTATCTTTTGATATTACCATATATATAAATATCACATATAGCAGTTAATTATTAGATTAGATCTAATTGATTTGATTTGATTTGTTATGATATAATCTTTGTGATTGATAATCCTGAATTGATTTGTTTATAACACCAAATCTACTGCATGATTAGATAAAATCCTAAAATATATTTACTCGCTGTTTATATATATGTGGTTAATCTAGATAGATATTGTCTATATTGTTAATATTATTGCCATATATAAAATGCGAAAATCGTATATATTCACATTTAAGTTGAAAAAATTATGAACCTTCTCTAAATAGGCTCACCTATTTGGATACGATGTCTAGGAAAGATATAGGCGGAAGTCGATATCCTAATGAGGTCGGGTTTTAAGTGGCATTCGTGCCCTCCACCCTCACCGTCTTTCCTGGTCGTTTTTCAAGTAGAGCTACCGAAAGGGGTTGACTAAATAATAATTTCCCCGAGTGTGTTTATATAGTGATGTATGTTTCGCCGAATTGGTGTCTCTGTATCGACCCGTCGTTCGATCAATGAGAACCGATTCACATGAGAAGCAAAACTAATGTTTTCGAACCTGTCGTTTCGAAAAAAAACGTTTGTGCTTGTGCAAACCATAAACATATAAACCAGTCGTTTTATATGATAAATAATCCATAACTCCCAACACATGTTGGATGCCATCTATGATGAGAAAAATCGTAAAACATATTTGCGAAATGATTGTTTAAACGTTGATGTTATTCCGTCACCACATGTTAGTCACCCTGATGTGTGAAAATGTGATGCCCAAAAAATTTTTTTGGATGCCATTTTTGATGAGTAAAACACGAGTTTGTTGTTACCCTCAGGATGAATGTTAAGGCGTTGATTTAATTCCGCCGCCACATTTGAGACGTGATGACGTCTATGGTGAACAAATGTCTGAAATTGACATATTGGAGCAATCCTTCACCAAAATACTAGTTTGGAAATTGTATTCCATAAGCAGTATCGTGAATTTATATTCACCATGTTCCTTTATCACCCATCTATTATTGGATAAGAAAATTACCCCGGTGAGTAGTTTTAATCCTATTGGGTCAATGGCGAATTGTTTGCCTGATATTAATGCTCTTTGTGTATATTTTTTTTCCACGAATCGAGAACCGAGACAAGTGTTATTTGTCTCGAACTGTCGCGATCCCGATGAATCGCCTAGCCAAGCGAGATTTTAGACAATCGTCAAAAATCGAAAACCTGTGGCTCCAAGACAGTAATTGAAAGGAACAATATGGGTCGTTGTCACAAAACAAGAGATAATGCTCAAGGAGCCAACTCTATGCTATAAAGACAAAGGTCATGCACGGTTACTCCTTAAATAGTTCAAAACTATTAGAAAAGAAAAAAAACCCCGATGCTAATGTGGTTAAAGCTAACTGAAAGGAAACTCTTGAGACCTCCGGTTTTGTGGCTCAAATGAGTTTGTTACCTTTCTTTATTGATTTTGATAAATCATTGAGCCATTTTTTCGCTCATCTGGATTATGTTTTTCCACTTGGATTATGATTTTTCCATTTGGACATACTTTTGTATTATGGTTTGCCTGTTTACGAAATTTCTCGAAATAATTTAAAGTGCTTTGAGCAAATTCCTTTGACAAATGTGACAAAACTTTAAATTATGAAATTTTAGGCAATACTTGTGGGTAACAGTGTACCACATAATTTCACTAACTACTTGCCTAAAAGAGTCCTTTGTGACAATGATTATGGACCTGTCGTTCCAAATCGAAATCTTTGATAAAACCAAATTGATTTGTCAAATATGAGGCCTTATACTCGTGTAGGTCCTGTCGTACCTTATTGAGTTATAAAATATTCGAGAAAACCAGTGTTATATGGAAATAGCTCATGAAAGAATTAAAATTTCTTTACATAGCCTCCATTCAATACGACCAAAAGCGTATTTTAGAGGAGTTGAAATTTCTTTCAAGTGGTTGCTACCACATTCTTTAATGCATTTAAAGTTACCTTATCATTTCGCCTGTCGTCGAATGATAAATGATTTAGATGCTAAGACATGATTGTCTGTACTATCATTCGCCTGTCGTCGATTGATAAGAGAATTTTGATATTGTGGCATTGACCGGATGAGATATTCCCGGGTCAAAAGACGATGGTTGATTTATAATCGCATCGCATTTGGATTCTCTTTGAGAATATATTTCGTGATTAATCCGAAATTAATGCCACTAATGCTCACTTTGAAAGACTAGTATGTGTAAAGATCACGAAATGAACTCGTAGAATTCTTGTAAAGAATTGAAGGAGTTATTGTGGACTTATCCAACCATAAGACGGACCATAAATATAAATGGTTATGGTTGATGCATCGACAATATGGTCACATTTGAATGTTGTCCACATAAATGCAGCACTTTCCAAACTTTTAGCCCTATCATTAAGTTGATGGCTCATGATCCGGATTATCCTGAAAAGTCTAGTCGACTTGATAATTCCGAAGAGTAATAATCGAAATTTCGATTTGAATTATTTGAGTTTGGAAATTGAAATTGAACATCCTGTCGATTATGTTCAGACCCAAATGGACTCACGGAAAGTTTGATGATGCGACTGCAAATGATTGCACGCACTTCTTGGTCTTGCGCACCAAGATTTATATTTCCGTGTGGGGTTATGCTATTTTGCTGCATTGGTCCGTTATGAGGCCCATAGACACTCATACACCATATGCGTACCAGCTGGTTACTGGTTATGAGCCAGAAGTCTCATATTAACGCGTGTTTGGAGTGCTTAATTAATATTTTGATTGAGCCGCTATAGCGTTCAAAATATGGACCTCTGAAGGGGACATAAGTCGATTATGAATCTCCTGCCTATCATTTGATAGAGTAACCTTGGCAAGCGATCTCTTTACCGCATGATATGCGAAAGTGACATCGCTAAGACTGTTCTCCCCGTCGTTAGGGAGAGATTTGCACGTTACCGTTGATAAGGAACGACGTGAAATAACGTGGCATAACCTAATCAGTCTTAGCTTGATCCCCAAAACTGCACTTAGTGATAAGTAAGTGCATAGACTCCCTCAAGTCTAACTAAATGCCAGACGCATTTAATGACTTTATGTGATGTCACGAGATCATTTATACCTGCTGCAAAATGCTTGCAAGGATAGACGTCCCTGTCGGACGCCGTGTTCCTGTAGTAACACGTTGCTTTGGCCGAACCCGCCAAGCAAAGGACGCTGCCGTCGGCCGTCAGTCTGTCGTCCTTCCCAAGATACGAGGAAGTTGACCGGTTTCAAATTCATTCAGCCCCAGAGGTGGTGAACGGAAACTCGTTTGTCGCACGAGATTATAAAGGAGCAAGGAGATGTGTGATTTCCTCCTCATCCTAAGAATCTTGAAATATCTGTCGATCATGATATCTTAGACGATATTGAAGCGAAACGGGACTGTCATTGATTACTTGTTCATATATTCGGTGATGACTGATAATATGAACAAATTATGACATGGAACCATGTACCGTTCCCTGAAGTCAACATAGAATAGACTGAACTAATGGAAACTTGCAATCCAAGTAGACTCTTTAGCGAAAGTGTGTTCGGACCTGTAGATCCAACACCGCCAATGTTAAACGAGTTCGTTTATTTGGTTATTCGTAAGGAAAATTGAAGAGAATGATGAGATTGTAGAATACTCGCCTAGTAGCGCAAGGTTTCTCTCACACCTTGGAATTCATTACGAGATGGTTGATTTCTTCGTAATGGACATTATAACAGTCCCCTACTTTACCAGTTTAGTAGTTTCCGAAAAACTGAGTATGCAGCCATGAATGTGGTCACGGTTTTATCTCTATGGGGATTTAGACAAAGAGATATAAATAAAGGTCCCTGTGTGACTTCATGTGCTTAAATCAAGTAGTTCCTGACCACGGAACACGATCTCAATTGACTGAGACGTTCTCTATATGGATTAATATAATCCGAACGGATGTGGTATACTGCCTAAGTGAGTACTTGATTAGCTTGGGATACTTGAACAAGTATTATGCCCTTGCGTGTTTTATTACGCGATCCATTTTTTTTGGATTTGCCTTCGAGATAAAGGATCTTGGGAAGACACGTTAGTGACTCGGCCTGATGATCGAGTCCCGTAAAAAAATTGAATCTAAGTCCATGATTCATACTACACCCAAAAGGTGTTATGACGTTTTAGTCATCATGACGCTAAGTCGTCAGATTCTCCCATGATCGTTCGATCACTAGACATTGATATAGACCCAGTCCGTCCCTGATGAGACGATGAAGAGATATTGAACCATCATGTTCATATCTAAGTACAATAAGCGTATCATTGTACTTGGTCTAATGTTCTAGGACGAACATCTCGTATGTTGTGAATGGTATAGCTCGACACAACATTGCGCTAACACGCTGCCATCGAAATGGCACTAAAGACACATTCCCTTACCTTATGGTAATTTTGGAAGTGGGCTAGTTTATCCCATTTGCGTTATCGAGTGTACCTACCCCCTTCGGTACTCGAATTAACGCAACCCTTTTTCGGTTATACCGACGTCGGTTACTTATCAGACCCGCATAAGGGATATTCCTAACATGGTCTGTCTTTGCCATTAGGAATAAGGCGATATCTTGGAGGTCTTGGAATGACTCCAAACGAATCACTCTGATCTACTCGTACTCTATGAGACGACTAGAGAGTGTATATGGCTTCGAGCTCGTATTAGCCATATTTGAATTACATATGCCCTGTCTCATGATCCAGATAAAACACTTGTCTTATTTGAGGACAACTTGTTGTTATCGATCAAGAGAGACATGAATAGATTATGTTATTTAGCATTTCTTGCCGAAATAAATCTTCACATATGAAGTTTAAGAGCATCCTGTCGAATGCTCGTTCTATTCCACGTTAAATTTTCTTGCATACAGTCGTGTGCAAGTAAATGAGGCATCCAGTCGAATGCTCGTACTCTTTCTTGGAATATGAAATCTTTGCACCCAGTCGCGTGCAAGTGAGGGGGAGCATCCAGGCGAATGCTTATTGCACTAATTACTACTTAGTCGAAATCTTCGCACCCTGTCGTGTGCAAGTGAGGGGGAGCATCCAGTTGCATGCTCGTGTACTCTTTTTGTCCTTAGACCAAGGTTTTTTCCCACTGGGTTTTCCTTGGGAAGGTTTTTAGCGAGACACGTTTCCATTATATCTCACTTAAGATTGCCGAAATTAGGGGGAGTATCCTGTTGTATACTTCTTACCACTGTGTACTCTTTTGTCCTTCGACTAGAGGTTTTTCCCACTGAGTTTACTCTAGCAAGGTTTTGATGAGGCACCTGTTTTGTGGTTGATCCCCTACTACTACCACTGTTGCACTCTTTTTCCTTCGATACGAGATTTTCCCATTGGGTTTGCTCTGCCAAGGTTTTGATGAGGCACACTGTTTTGTGGTTAGTTAATTACATAGAATTTCGGCCTATATCATTCGGCTACACAGTTTCTCCTAGGTACCAGTTTTGTCCCACACTGGGTTTTCCGTCCCTAAGGTTTTTATGTGTTTAGCACTGCGAATGAACTCGACTCAGATCGACTGCATGAAGACGAAGAATTCAAGACGTACAAAGGGGGAGTGTTGTAGGCTATTATTGGACTATTGGGCCTTACTCATAGTGGGCCTAAGTTGAGCTTTCTAGCTTGTATAACCCTAACCTCTAGTATATAAAGAAGGTTAGGGTCCCCTTGTATTGACACATTTTGATTAACAAAGAGCTATTGTTCCCTCTCTCTATGTCTCCTATATAATATATATACTGGGCTAATAAGACTCACAACAAGTATGATATTATTGTAATTAATATAAAGGTGTATAAGTATTTTTGAAAAAAATTGGCTAAATTGGACAGCCTCATTTGACTTGGGTTGACTTATTATAATAGAATGATATATATATATATATATATATATTTATTTATTTTGTTTAATAAGATTTCTGTAATGAATTTTCTTTTTAATGAGGTTCCTGCTATGTTTTTATCCCAATAAGTTGTTCTAATTACAAAATCATGAATGAGAAAATTATTAACCAAAAGAAACATAGAACGGTAGGCGATATTGTTTCAAATTTGAAAGTGCAATTGTGTAGAAAGTTGGTACTGAAAAAAAAAATACATTATCTCACACTATTATAATAAGTCAACCCAATATTTTTAATACTTCCAATTTTTTGCTATTTTCCAAAAAAAAAACACTCATTGCTTTTCCAAAATACTCTTTAAATTAAAAAAGAAAAATCCCCCCAAAACTAACCAAATTGCTTTCAAAATCGCATAAAAAACAACTATACTACATAGATTACAATAGCACGTATTTGCGTGCCATGGTTTACTAGTATTGGTATAAGTATACTAGCCAAAATTGTTTGAATTTGCATTTTTCCTTTTGTCATCATTTTTCAAATTTCAATTTAATACACCAAATAAAACTACAGAATAAATGCCGGAATCAAAATGGTGGGTTTAGATGGGAAACTAGCCAGCTCGAATTGGCCTTAAATTGTATTCGTTCTATTTCAATACAACACGTAGAAAGTTATCTAAATTAGTTTCGTAACAATATTCCATTACAATTTCGACTATTATTGTTATCTTTCATTAATAATCATATGCTTGACTATCTAACGACTCTACTAATAATATTTATCCTATTCATGGTGCTTGGCTATCGATGCAACTGAAAATTACATGCTTACTTACCAAAAAAATAAAAGTAAAATAGCCACATGCTGCGGTGGGAATAAATTTCCTACTCCTCCTACGCCGTTTCATGGTCTATTTTGTTTGTTTAAAGTCGAACGATCTGGTGATTGGAAAAAAAAATGATAACTTACTATGATGCAGTCGGTATCAGTTAAGACCCATCTGTTCGGCAACTGTACTCAGTGTTTATCGAATCATGTTTGTAAGTGTCTGTAATCGTCAGGATAACAACAATAGCCTATGAAAGAACTATTGATATTATTACTGTATACTTACCAAAAACGGAACGTGTTGTTGGATGAACACGCTTCAGATACTGACAAAAGTGAAACAGAAATCAATTAACATGTTCTAGAAATCTTTCTTTAAGGTTTACATGAAAGGGATAGAGGAGGAAAAATATTTTGATAAAGTGAAGCAAGCGTAATTTGAAATAAAATTTGTTCGTCGTCACACGATATTGTTATTTTTATTCAGACATGGATAATCAAATTTTATGAATGTGTACATTAGGGAGTTTAGGGTCTTCAGTATCTCTGACAGTCCATATTATTAGTAATAGTAAACTCGTATCATATGCATCATGTGCGTGTCGAGTGCGATTGATGTGAATGTGACGTGCATGTTGTGTGTCGTGCTGACATTTAGTATATGTATGTTCATGCCATTTCAAAAAAATAAAATAAAAAATTGTTAATAATTTATGAAAATTGATATTAAAAATGTAAGACGTTTCAACCATTATAATGGCGCGCATCTGCATGCCTCGGGTAGCTGGGTTAATAGTATTAGTATAAGTATGTTAGCCGAACTAGTTTGTATTTGCATTTTCCGTTTTGTCATCATCTTTCAAGATTTAATTTAATACACTAAATAAAACTAAAAAACAAATACCGCAATCAAAAACTAAGCAATTGTTTAAATTTTTATTTATAATTAAGATGGAACATGTATAGCTTGTGGTACTTATGGGTGGTTCACAAGTAAGTTTTCCCTCTACTTCACCACTCGATTATTTGAATATCATACTTTGTTTAATCTATTTCCATATACTTTGTTTAATTGTATAAATGGTGATGTATATAAATAGGTTGATCTCGTTCGAGTTATGCAGACGCTTTTATTCATGTCTAACACACTTCTCCAGACATGGATTGGAACTAGATTACCGACGGTGATGGCCCCGCATACACCTAAATCATACCGAAAACGACATGTATCAATGATTACAAGGATGTATCATGTAAAAATAATATTTCAAAAAGTGTTACAAAATGATGCACTTGTGTTTGAGATTACATTGCTATTTACATTAGGATTATAACTAGCCAAGTTACTATTCCATCCTAAGATTAGTTTAAGTCTCAATTAGATTTGGTTTCCATTTTATTGTCTATTTAAGTAATTCGGACTGACAATTTATGCATTTTTGTATTTTCATATAATATATTTACCACGATCTTTGTATTTTCCTTTGTGTGCTTGTTTTTCAGTATATTTTTTTTAACACAAGTTATTCTTTGTGAATCAATGGGATGGAAGAATTTAATTGCTTACGCTATATCAGACCTTTAATTGCTTATTCGTTGTCACTCATTTAAATGTTCCTGCTATTTTATATTTTCTTAAGAAAAGTGCTCAATCTACAGAAACGGTTCAGGATATTTTAAAGAAAGCGGAGGTTTTCACTCTAATCAAACTAAATTTAATTAAGTAAATAAAAAAAAGTAATAGAGAAAGGTTGTAAAAAACTATATAGGAGTCATCATTCCCCTAATTTTTTCTTTTCTCTTTTGCTCTATTCATACTAATGAATTACTTATTTTGTATAACAGTAAAACCAGAATTTCTTAATTTATTGATTCTTGAAAAATTCTGACAGTCTCTTCAATTTGATATTTTTCATCGGAACTTTATTACTATTCAATTAAGAACTAAGCAGTTTGGTTTGTTTATTCCACTTCTATTTGAATAAACCTGAGTTTTTTTTGCTATTTGCTTAATTTCTTATTTATTTTTTCACATGCCCATTAAAAGTTAAGAGATTATTTTTGTGGGAATGGACTAAATATGCGGTTGGCCCATATATAATGTGTTTGATGTGTTAATTCAAGTAGGATATATGGTATCAATGGACACAAAATATACACAGGTGGTAGGAGAATTAGATCGGTGATGATTGGATTTCAAACTCAAATGTTTAAAATAGCCTAAAATTTTATATATGTGGTAGGATATTGTTTGTCATTTTTGGACCTTACTCTATTTGGTCTATCTTGGTCTTTCCTAGCATATGTAACAATATCCTCTATTATATAAAAAACATCGGTGGTATATCTCTCTTACACTCATATTAATAAACAATTCGTCTGTTGTGTCTCATATATCACTCATATTAATAAACACTTCGTCTGTTTTCTCTCATATCTCTCTCTCTATATCTATATATAGTTGAATGTTTTTCATGATGCTCATATAACATTTCCCTATATATATATCGAGTTAATATGTCACACAACAATCTACAAATACTAATACTATAATACAATACAAAACTAATTTAACATAGCATTGCTTCTTAAAATAAGCTTGTTCAAAGTTTGCAGAATATTTTTCTAAAGTTTTAGTAGTTTTTTTTTTTTTTTTAACTTGGGACATTTCATATTAGAACCTGCTTTAACATATGTAAAATAATTTATACTTAACTCTTAATGGACATGTGAAAAGATTTGACGGAAAAAACTGAAAACTTACTAGCACTAATCCCATTTGCATAGGTTTAACTCAATTTGAAACAAACGCAACATTTCTTATCCCATATAAAATAATTAGTGATATGGTATTTCTAATCTCTTACAAACCATGTTGCATTTGTAATCCCGTTAAAAGTTATCATGCCACCAAACAAGGCATACAAGGAGTGTGCATATCATCACAAAATAAACCTTATAATGCTTAAAACATAATTAAGAATTGATTTTGGTTAGTTCTCTATACACTATACAGCCAATAATTACATAACAAAAACTCATTTGAACAAATATACAAATAAAAAAGTGTTTACCACGTTAATTATTTAAAGAAAGAGTAATGATAAACACACAACTTTTGCACAACTCGTGCACTCCATATATAAATTCGAAAAGATGTATCATAATTTTCTAACATATATAAATTTATATTACATGGAGCAGATGAGCTGTGCACGGGTTGTATGGATATCATTACTTTTAATGAAAATGTCCAAAAAAAAAAAGAACAAAAAATTCCATTGCCGGGAATCGAACCCGGGTCTCCTGGGTGAAAGCCAGATATCCTAACCGCTGGACGACAATGGAATCTATTTACATTTTTTATACTAATTTTATATTTATATTATGTAAATTGTTAGTATCAGGCAAATACATCGCTTTTTTTCTTCTTTTTTTTTTCTCCCTTTTTGAGACCAAAGAACATTAGTCATTTTGTAACTATGTTAAAAGTTCAATATTCAATTTTGAAACAAATTTACGTCCCGAGACTTGTTAATTATTGGGAAAATTACAAATAGTGTAAAAACAAAAGAATATAGGGAAACAAGTATAAGTAGCTCTTAATAATAATATAAGGAAAAAAATAAAAGAAAAATTGGTCCTTATTTTCATCATTCGACTTAGTATGTAAATGAAATACTATAATATCATCTTTTTTTTTCTTTTGGCACAAATTATATAATTCATGGGAAAAGTCCAATTCAAGGTGAATGCAGGTTCCAACGGTGCGACTTATCACTAAAAAAAAAGAGGTCCCAATTCACAACCGCGTCGAGAAGTTGTTTTTGATAATCAATTGTCTAATTCAATAATTATCTTGGTCATGGTTTTATCATTCAACTAAACACAACCATGTCGGAAAAAAATGACAACCCTATTAACAAAACACACGCATCACAACACGAGTCGCCACAATTCTTTTATAATTAATTAATAAGGTAAAAGAGTCAACGAAACTCCTTCTCTAATAATGTGAAGTCCAGATTCTTATCGATCCCACTTTGTTGTTGATTTGTTAAAAAGCCTCCATGCATACAGAAAATAACACAAATTTAAAGATATACTATATAATACCTTTTCAAAAATTATATTAAAAAGAGAGTATATATACTCCGTCCGTTCCTAAATAAGTGTCTACTATTTCATATTTGACTATTCCAAAATAAGTATCAACTTTTCTAATTTATCAATGAAAAATTGATAAAAGTAGTATAATATACTCAAATATTGCAATGAATACATTGCATAAATTGACAATAATAATGATTTAATTTAAATTAGGCCTATATTTGTAACTTTTAAATGCAATTAATGATAACTCTTAATATTTACCAAAATCAAATAAGGACACTTATGGTCCGTTTGACAACAAATTTTTTGAGTGGATTTTTGGATTTTAGATTTTAAAAATCTGTAAATGTTTGGCAAGTCGGATTATTCAACTTCTGAAAATCCGATTTTTAGGCTAAAAAATCTAAAAAATCCAGATTTTTAAAATCTATATTTTCAGTGAATTTTCAAAACAAATTTTTAAAATCTGATTTTTGACAAAAAAATCTGTTACCAAAATAGCCTTTAAAAAGGACCGAGAGACTGAGGGAGTATAATCGAAACCACCAAGTTTATTATGGTAGTACGTTGTCTCGCAGTTAGGTTACAAGATATAATTTAATTAATACATCAATTAATTTCTATAATATTGCTGTAATTCAGATATAGAAAACAAATTATATTTCATTTAGTACTCCTAACATGTGCCCCGATACACTTTATCTTTGCCCAATTTTTGAATAAACAACAAATTTATAATAATATGAAATTATTTAATAAATAAAAAACTAAAAATGCATTTGAGATGAACAACGGACATATATGTGTCGATACAAAGTTAGGAGTATATTTTTTAAAAGATGGTGGTTAAAAGATTCAAAATTTTAAATTGCGACAGAAAAACCACTAAAGTTTTGTGACCAAATATATATAATTTAATAGTTTCCATCCACCAAATAAAATAAAATTAATAGCGACACATTTAAAACAAAATTTAATCCCTTTTGAGAGATTTACAAATAGATATACAGTAGAAACTCTATAAAATAATACACTTGTGACCACCAAAATTTATTAATTAAAAGAGTTATTAATTAATCGATAAATTAATAATTAATAATTTATATATTAATTAACATTTTATTAATTTATAGTAAAATACTTAGTTTACAAACAGATTTCAAGCTTCCACTTAATTATTGTATACAATGCATGTATATCAAATGAAGGGCCCAATTTGAAAGAAACCTTCAATCTCCCACCTTATTATGCTTCTTGTGTTCAATGTATCACTTTATAGACATTAAAAATATTTTCTATATAAATACAAGATCAAAATAGGTTAACACAAACAAATCATACACACAACATGGCTTCCCATCTTAAAGGTGTGAAAAAAACAACAATGACAGACGAGAAATTATGTAATATGTTATATATAAGGAATTATTAATTTATATTTTATATGAGGTCTAAAGAAATTATCAAAAATGTATTATCTTATAATTTTAGCGAATTATTAATTTAGGACCCTATCCCCGAGTCGGGACCGGCCAAAAATATTATCTTAGAGAGTTTATTAAATAATCGAGTATTAATTTATCGAGTTTCTACTGTATATCTATTTTCAAAAGAAAAAAATAGATGCATACCAATTAACTTAATTACAAAAATCTCACTCATGTGTAGTTTTTTACAATTTGCTACATAAACTTATTTACAATTAGCTACTTATGTCATAAAAAATAACAAAATATACAAAAAAAATAAAAATAAAAATAATCAAAAAAAAATTGTACATAGTGTCAAACATGATTATATATGATTGGACATGATTAAACAGGATTACACATACAAGATTTGATAACATCAAACATGATTAGACATACATGATTAGATATCTGACAGATGCACGCGGTGTGTGGAGTGAAACAGTCAGATTATTTGACTGTTTATCTATATTGCCATTGTAAATTTGTAATTGTAATATAAAACCAAAGACTAGTTAACGAATCCACATATTCTTAGTTGAGTATATCATGATTATATGATATGATTTGATATTTATTACAGAGAAAAGTTGACGAATGCCCCTAAACATCGGTCAAGTATGTTTGGTTTATGTTTAATGGAGTATGTTTAATACAGTAATTTTTTAATAATATTTCCTTTATTTAAGTAAATTAACTACATGTTTTGGTATAAAAAAAAAAGAGGGTTCCAACCGTGCATCGAGAAGTTATTCTTGATAGTCAATTGTTTAATTCAATAATTATGCATGTATGGTTGGAACTAAATGCAACTTGAATTTGAAAATTTATTTAATACTTAAACCATGCATCGGGTGCACTCATTAGCCAAACCGTTCAACTAAACACATCCACAACGGAAAAATGGCAATCATATTAACAAAATACAAGCATTAATACAAGAGCCGCCATAATTCTTCCTTAACTAATAAGGTGAAGGAGTCGATGAAATTCCTTCTCCAAGAAGGTGAAGTCCAGAATCTTATCAATCTCGCTTCGACTGTTGTTGATTTGTTGAAAAGCCTCTCTACAGAAATACTAAAATATACACAAACTGAAGATATAATCTTATAATCGAAATCAACGAGTTTATTATGATAGTAGGGCTATCTTGTTGTCAGGTTCTAGTTCAACCTGGGTAAGTGCACCCACTGTAACCTACAAGAAAAGACATGAGGCACGAGTGTAAGAACAAAAAACGAAAAAAAAAAGGTGTCAAGGGTGAGAAAGAAACAATTTTCCCATAGAGGGGCATCCACAATTTGCATCTCATTCACCAAAACAACCACGAGCTTTTGTATCAAATCATATTCATTTATGATTAGTTCATCTCCTCCACACCCTGCAATAACACTACTGCCATAATTCTCAGTCCAATAGTTTACTATGATGACTAATTTCATCATAGTTACCTCCTTAAACCAAAAGCATAGAAGGTTGTCTGTATATCCCATTTAGAAACTAAAAAAATCAGCAGTAACACAAACCCAATACGAGTTTTTGTAACCGAAACGTTACTTCAGGTCCATGTATATGCTTGTTTGGATTTTGGAATATCACTACTTTGTACTTATATACTGTATTTATCAAGTATAAGAAAATCTAATGTGCGTGGCAAGGCCACTAGAGAAGTACCTTTACTTAAAGTATCCACTAATTTTCTCTATTTCCAATACGACATTATATTTCTAGTTTTATGACACTTTAAAAGTTATGTAACAATTTAATCTTCCGCTCTATGGAAATTGGAAAGAAGTAAAATTTCTGTCAAAGTACTTACAAGTTACAAGATCCAATTAATCGACCTTGCAAAAGTGAACTTAGTAGGATTGCTATTTGAGACAGAGTAGCGATTTGAAAGAAACACTACTCAACTTTTTTCTCATACTTCTGTAGGAGCACTTAAAAGATGCAATCAAACAGTCTCAATACTGACTATGTTGGAAAAAGGGAACTTACTAGGATTGTTAGACGAGGCAATAGCGGTTTTCGAAAAATCACAGTCCCATGGATTTCTGCCCAAAGTTTGGTACAGAAGGTTCATGGCATAAGTGGCGTGAGATACAAGGCTATTTGGTTCGAAACAAGACCCATCAGGTTGGATCGGGCCACAATCGATTCCTTGTGCACATGCATAGTCCAAATTCGTTTGTAATTGGGCCTCTGTTAAATCTTGTTTTGGTACGCACCAAGTTGATTTATTTGGCTTTGGAGCCTGAGTTGTGGTAGTCGATGGAGTTATTGGCGTTGTAGGAGTTGTTGGAGTCTAGAAACATGAAGTGTAGTTAAAGTTAGTCACAGTTATTAGGAAGAAAAACCAAATTGATCTAACATAAATAAAGAAAATGCATTTCAGTCTCTCCTCAATTTATTCAGTGTAAATTTGTAGTTTTTGAATTTTATTGTCTAGAAGAAGTTGTCTTTGTGACGAGTGATTCCTTGGCATCATAAGGAAATGGGTGTTTGAAAAAAAAGTACGTGAAAATCTTTCAAATGTAAAAAAGGCCTAGTAACACATTATTTCCCCCGTTTCCACTCGCAATTAGCAAACGACAAGGAGGAAACTTGAACTTTAAAGCAAATAACTTTGTCTTCCATCGAAAACTAAAAAAAGTTGTGCTAAAGTAAGCTCTTCATATAAAGCATCTCTTTTATCACCACATATATTCTTTGGGAGATATTGGAGTAAACTTTTACTCTCTTCATGTGGAATCGATCCTTCAAGAACCAAAAAATGGGAAAAGCATAATATCATTTACTCCATAACTTTCTTTTTTGTAGAGTTATTAAAGTTATAAGTAGACATTTGTATCAAACTTTTCTCTTAAAAGAGAGGCAAACTTAAAGATTAACAAAAAATATGGGTATAAAATGAATCTTTAGCCCAACTAAAATATTCATATTGTTGAACCATGGGGCTCAATAATTGATTTTGATTATAACTTTGATTATGTTTTTAATAATTTTACGATTTCTCTATTTCGATGATATAATGCTTGTTTTTTCCAAAAAGAGAATTTGTAAATTGCAGAATGCCAGAAAGCTAGAGCTCGGAAAAACGAAGCCACAGGTTCAAGCGGAACCAGAATCGGAGCTAAAACGAAGAAGTTATGGGCTTTCGAAGAAGACCGGAAAAACTGTCAGAAGAACAGACGACCGATCGACTGGACAAAAACGACCGATCGTTTTTGGTCCAAATTCTTCCAGTGAGCATGTCGAAAAAACGACCGATCGTTTATCAGAAACGACCGATCGTTTTCTGAAAAACGATGGATCGACTGTAGAGAACGACCGATCGTTTTCTACAGATTTCGAAAACAGCTTTTCAGCTTTTTCTGGAAAATAGCTTAAAACCTCTGAAAAATAGCATCAACCACTTCTAACGGTCAGAACCCAGAAAAATAGACCTTTGGTCTATATATACAAGTTCAATCTCTCTTCCAAACCACCAATCAATACACCAATTCATCATCCTAAAACCTCTCTTAATCAAAACCCAAATTATCACCATTTTGGTGAAAATATTCGAAAAAGAGGAAATTAAGAACAAAGCGATTCAAGCTCAACAACAACAAAGACTCACAAATTAGGTTACTTAAAAGCAAATAGAATAGTGAGTGTAGTTACATTTTTGTAACAAAATTGTAACGAGTATTTTATAAACTCATTTTTTGTGAGCGAGTGATCGGGTAGAGGCTTTGTAAGCAAGTGAAGCTTAAAAGCTCTAGGTCTTTCATTTCGGGACACTTATAAAGTGAGGGGGAGCTTAATCGATCGATTAGATCGTTAGGATTGTAATATCCGGGAAAACAAGTTTTAGTGAAATACTCGGAAGTATCAAGGAGAGGACGTATGCCGTTTGCCGAACCTCTATAAATATCGGTGTCATTTTCTTTCCCTTAGTATTTACTTTCCGCAACCTAATTATTGCTTATATTCTTGCTTGCGTTTAGGATTGAAATTATAGGAGAAAGATCGGTTTAAAAACAATTAAGCAGTCGATAATATACGAACCCCCCTAGTTGTTACCCTACTAGATACCAAGAAAAAAAGTATATTTGGATTGAAAATTAGTATAATAAATCATTATTGTATTGACCTGTGAATCGCGTACCACTTTGTCCCCCTCGACTTCTAATATCTTGCTAACTTCATAAAACTGTTACCATGCAACATTATGCACATTATGGCACATTTCATTGAATTGTGTTAAAAAGAATTTAATTCTACCAAATGCATGCTATAAAAAGCTGAAAACAGAAGTCACAGGAAAAGCAAGCACCTCGCTACTTTTCAAAAGGCCAACGTCAAAAGTCATGCTCAAATCGGGCTTAAAAAGTCCAAAAGATCTTTCAGAAGCAGGTCCTGGCTTCAAGTCCTCATCATACAACGCAAATAGATACGTATCTACCGACTTTCCTGGCATCAACGGCGTGCCCACTTTCGACCTCAGGTGGGCGATTAAATTACCAACATAGGCCTTGGCATTGTCCATGCTCGGGCCCACCTCGTTGCTATCCCCTTTATAAGGCCATCCTGTTTCTGAAATAACAATCTCAACTCCCTTAAATCCCATAGCATCTAAAGCGGATCGAACAGCATCAACCTGCAAATTTCAGTATTAATATACGATAAAGAAACTATATTCCGCTTGTTAAAATGCAGTTTTTTCCTGCTGACATGAACCATTTTACTTTTCTGAGCTAGTTTTTTCTTAGTCTTTAAACAGCTCTTTTATATTCTCAATAAACAGAACCAAACAACTAAACAAGCAGATAAAACTAAAATAATGAATGTGTCCTAGTTAACAGTCTGGTTTTGTTGATCTGCTAAATTAAGCCATTGAATTAAATTTATCAATTTTGTATAATGTGTTTCCCTTGCATAAATAAATATTTGCGATACCACGCATAAACAGTTATGAGAAGTTGTAAGTTGAATACTCGAGCTTTTTTTCGATATAAGAAATCCAGCTTAGTTTCTTAACTCTGCTACCACACTAACCCTCATTATACACTTTATCATGCATACCTGGGCATCAAACATGTTCGTATACTTGATCTTGGTTCCCGAATCAATCCGACCTGCATTAGGCTGAAATAGGCAAAACGCAAGCGTATCTGGCCTTGGGTCGCTTTGGTACGCAAAAAAAGGGTAGGGGTTTATAAAAAATGGAGACCCGGTAGCATTATTAAATTCCAACAAACCTTTCATTAAATCCCCGTATCCTGGATCGAACCTTCCGGAAGAGGGTGGGTCAGATTGTTGGAGCACCGCCATTGCGTGTACTGTCGACACCTTAACTTTCCCGCCTAAAGAGGCTGCCTCGAGGGAATTTTGGAGATTTCGCACCGCGGGAAGAAGCTGAGTCATCAGGTTCCGATCGCCAGACAGGAATACCTTGTAATTAATACAAGAATAATTTTTAAATCTCATGATGTATAACAGAAATAGACATTTTATGTGATGGTTCATGGCCATACATAATAAGATAGACAAACTTGAATCAAACATTAGTATTGAGAAAATTATTGGAACAAATTTGCAACATAAAACTGAGATTTTCTCATCTACCATTAACCATTGTAAAAAAATAAAATCGAACCATCTATTAGGGTCGAATTGATTTGTTCACAGGGACGTTAACTCCGATGATATAATATGTGTTTACAAATAACAAGTGCCATAACAGGCCTCATTCTAACTTTATTAAATTTCAGAGCCCTTTTGCAAATTTCAAGTTTCTACTTATATTATCGGTGCATTTTCCTAATTACATCGGCCTAATACTCCCTACATCCCAATAATATTATGATACAATCCTTACAAGCTCGGCACAACTTTGTCGAAGTTCAATATTTTAACAGTTAATCATATAATTTGATGGTTTAACTATACGATTAAAATTTAAAAATATCATTTCGACAACTCAGATAAGTTCATTTTGCAAGTCAAAGTTGCACTAACTTTGTACTTCCGGAAGGTACTTAGTTTTGGATGGGGTGAGTATACTATTAGTTCATTACTACTATAATTTACGTTCAATATGTTATGAAAAATTGAAAATTATAAACTAGCCAGAAAATTAATTTTCTAACTCATGAATCACTATTATATATAATTTGTAAGAATTACAAAACAATTCCTAAACAAGAAATACCTCGTTGCCGACGTTGATAAGGATGATGTTACTCGCGGGGTAGAATGGGAGGACGTTTGAGGCAAGCCATGACGTGGCGAATGCCGGATCAGAGGCCATCGCAGGAATATCACCGTTAGCAGCGCCAATGACGATTCCAGTGCCAGAGTTGGCTAAGGATTTGATGATGGTTGGGTCGGAGCCATATAGGCGGACCTTTTCGATGGCGGTGGTGCTGAGGAGCTTGGCAGTGGCATCTGGTGGAGGGAGGTTGTCGGCTACTTGGCCGTAGTTTACTCCAATGAAGGGATCCGCCCCTGAAAATAGTGCAATTTTTTTTAATTAAGTTGTGCATTTGGTCAGGATATTATTTACGGAATAGCTTTTAGATTTGGGAAATTTCATAATTTTCAAAATCTCTATGGTAACATTACATATTTCAGAAAAATATACAATCAACTTGTATAGTTGTCATATGTTAATATTGGGATGACTCCTTACCAATACTAATCCGTCTTTGTTTTCAAACTATTAGTAGTGCTGTGTCTGAAAGTATTGAGACCAAAGAGACTTTTTATGAAAACTATAAATGTATGCCCCCTCGTTAAAAGAGTATATATAGTATAACAGAAATTCACTGCTTTGACGTTTCATTGTCAAGTTATAATATGATTTACTGCAAAATAAATTGCAAGCATGCACCTTCCTGTGTACTCGTTTTGAAACGGATATAGACAAGAAACACAATGATCATTTCAAAATAAACCAAAAAATAACAAAGCAGTTTTCGAAAGCCATAAATCATATTCGGACTGGGAACTCATGAAAAATCGACTAACGACAGTGTTTCCTTTTGTTACGGTACCAGATAAACATAATGATCATTTCGAGATATAGTCACGCCAATACACAGGTGATGACCCTAATGGTAAGTTACAAGGTACTCCAAAACACCCACCATATTGAGAAAAAACCGATTTTTTACCATGTATCTTTGATGTTTTATTTTATCGATTTTAGACTTTCAAAATCCCATAATTTAGAAAAAAACAGTTCCATTTCCTCCACTACTTTAATACCATATATCACATGCTACATCAATATGTAAAGGAAGCGGTGCATTAAAAACAACTATATATATATATATATATATATATAAGGATTAAAGGAAGACTTACTTGTTAAATAAGATGTACTATGTAAGAGGAACATGAAAAATAAGAGGGATATTGAGTAGTAACGAAGAGTCGCCATAGCTTAATTATGAATGAGCTTCTGGTTTGAGATGAAAAATTAGAGCGAGTTGAAAGTATATATAAAGACTTGAAAGGGCAAGTGTAGCTAGCATTTTTTTATTTTTATTTTCAATTAAGTACTATTTAAAATCTTTTAAGTACTTAATACTTAAGTTTTTTTGTGTTTTATATGTTTCGGTGCACGTGGGACCGCAGCAAAACTATGATCATGCAATGTGCCGTGTGAAGGATATAATATAATTTAAGAACTTATTTTACTTGTTTGGAAGTGTACGTAATGTGATGAAAAGGTTCGGTTTTGTTGAACTTTTAGAAACAGAAGTTTAGCATGAATTGTAAATTTATAGGTTGGATTTAATGTAAAGGTTCAATAAGTATGTTGAGAAGTGCATTACAAAATCATAAACTGAAATCCAATTTCAAATAAAATAAAAACAAGATTATAAGGAAAACACGGCTAATTTTTCTTATAAAAAGATGGATACTAAGTATATTATTTTATTGATTTTTCTTATAAGGAAAACACTTATACAATACAATTTTTTAATTTTAATTTTAAATTAATTTTAAAATAGTTATTTTGAATTTAATTAATAAGTGTTGATTTTTTTAGTATAGGCCATTATAGTGTACCAGATTTACACCACCATCCATTTTCTTCTATCTATATAATAATATTAGTAATCGTGCCCCACACGTTACGTGAGCGGCACGTAATGCAATAAAAATATAGAAAACATATATAGTTATGATATAAATATGTGGATAATAAAAAAATATATATAATTTAAGATTTAAAAAAATGTTTGGTTGTTAAAGAGTAATAAATAGTTTTATTACTTTTTACTTTTTATATTTTTATGGGAGTATAATATTATTGTAATTAATATAAAGGTTAAGGATATTTTTAAAAAAAAATGGCTAAATTGAGCAGACTTATTTGACTTATTATAATATATATAATGATTTTAAGTTCTAATCAATGAGAGTATTTGTTACAAAATTACTTTTTTATGTATGTTTAAACGGGAGATAGTTCCCTCTAGAAATTTATATTTCTCTCTAGTGTATAATTATAGTTATGTTTCAATTTCCCGGTGTGATGTGACAAATCTTTAAAAGTTTTTCAGTTTTCTTATAAAATATGTTACGACATGCAGTGATATATATAACTTGGACATATACTATATAATCGGTTTGGACTTTGGACAACTTTTATTATTTTTTCTAACTGAGAATATCATAAAACAACGCTCGAGACGTATTCATGTCATGCTATATATATGGGCTTTTTTCACATTGATAAATGTTTTTTAGTGAAAAAACTTTTGCTTTTGTTTTACTTGGTGTTTTTCTGTTAACCGTTAAAGGCTTATAGCTTGTATGTGTATATTTGATGAAACAACGTGCATGAATAGTATGTTATTATGTTGGGCAACCAATAATTGACGGAAAAATAGTATCATTTCAAAATCGAGTACACATGAATAAGATTGTACACATTATATTTCTTTATTTCTTTTTCATATTAGACACCCACTCACCAAAATTAAAACCAAAAGAAAACACAACACTTATATACACATACAACACATCAAAAGTGGAATGATTAAAGAAAGTGAAAAGGAAGAAGACTAGCTCTGTGAATCATGCATGTCTCTTTAGAAAAAGCAATAATTTGAGTAAAAGATGGTATAAGTTCTCACATTTTGCTTTCAAGTTTCTAATCAAAGTATCAAAGCCTGTATTTGTAATATCGTTTTCCTTAGCAATTAAGAAACTGCAGTCAAACTTTTGTAAATGAAAAAAAAAACATACCACGTTAAAACAAACTAAAAGGGTTAAATGAAACAAAAGTGAATACGTTTCCTTAAATTGATTATTTGGTACTTTGATTTGGAATACGATTTAAGTGAAATCCCCAACTTATTTCACATATATGGCCCGCCCTTGGGCTAAACGTGTTCGACAGCCTCCTTGGGCTCGAACCCTAGCTAAAGGGGCGCAAAAGAAATGAACACACCATTTTTTCACTTAAAACCCACATGTACGTACGTTACAAAACAATATTTTACAAAACCCACATCTTATACACATACAAGTTACAACATCAAAAGTGGAATGATTACAGAAAGTGAAAAGGAAGAAGACTATGAGCATCATGCATCTCTTTAGAAAAAGCAATAATTTGAGTAAAAGATGGTATAAGTTCATATGATTTGCTTTCCAGTTACAAATTTAAGTATCAAAGCTTTAGTGCATGTGTATTGGCTTCTCGATATCGTTTTCCTTAACAATTACGGTAAGAAACTGCAGTCAAACTTTTAGTTAAATGAAAAAACAAAAGCAGACCACATGAAAACAAACTAAAAGGTTATAAAATGAATACGTTTTCTTAAATGTTTGGTACTTTGGTTTGGAATACGATTAACGTGAAATCCCTACCTTATTTCACATATAAGCCCTTTGGCTATAGTTGAGTTAGAAGGCCTGCTTGGTCGCGAACCATAAAGGGGCGCAAAAGAAACACACCATTTTTTCACATTAAACGGTATCGTAAAGGCGTATGTTTACAAAATATTTTTTTCTTAAAATATTGATCGATTAGATTTTGTCACTTTGCAACTCAATGATATAGCTAGACGCGTACATCATGTCATTTTTGTTGTTGAAATAGTTCAATATGTAGGTAACCGAACTTCCGACTCCGAAGGGGTGGCCATAGTGATTGGACATTCTGTGTTTACAAATTTATTATTTCCTCTCGGGTTTGGCCATATCATAATTCATATGTATGCTCAAAATTTTGATACTGGTCACATGATTTAATTTTGTTTATATTTAGCTATTGAAATATCTAACTCAAAATGCAGAATATATCATTTCTCTTATTATAACTTGTGTTCCTAAATTCAGACGATATATTATAGCCAAAAACTAATATTGCAGAATGAAAACATGATTATGCATTTTCGATTGCAAATAATTAAGAAACTAATTAATGTTAATAATCTGGCCACATGACGTCAGAAACCGCCCGACAATGCAAGTAATTAGACGTTTGCTCTGGAAAGCCTTTATTATTGTATAATTTAAAGGGGGTGACATTTGATTATATTTGTAAGTTCGTGTTTTAGTCATTTTATCGTTTTTTTTTATGTATTTATAATTTTTTTAATTTTTTTTTTAAATTAATTTTTTTATTTATTTATAAAGTGTTTGTTCAAAAAAATATGTAAATTTTGATTTTTTAAAAATATTTTTTGGGTATTTATTGTTTGTTTTGACAAATTATAAGATATTAATAATAATAGATACCCAAAGTATATATAAGTCAAATTTTATAGAATATTTTGAACAAAGATTTTACAAATAAAATATTGAAATAAAAAATAAAAAATTAAGAAGTACATATATATAAAAAAAAGATAGCATGAACACATACACATCTGCAGCCCATTTAAAGCATGCATTCTAAGATAAGCTTACGCGCGTGGAGTAAATAGAATAATTGGCTCGCAAGTCATAATTGAATAGTTGAATGTATAATTTAAAGCAACTTTTTCTTTCACATTTGAAAAAAGGTAAAAAGAAAAAGAAGTTCTCACTCAAACATATACTGCCAACATTCTTAACTTAGCAGCATTCATCATTTATCATTCAAAACTTAATAAAATAACTATTACTTCTTTCGTTTTTAATTATTTATTACGAAAATATGTGTAATTTTAATTGGTTTATAACTTATATTAAAATTATCGAAATGAATTTTTTTAAAATTTAATTATAAATTTTAACATTTGAATTATATAATCAACTTTTAAAAAAAATCATTCCGATAATTTTGATACAAGTTTTCGATCGGTCAAAATTACACGTAGTTTCGTAATTGATAATTAAATTGGAACGGTTGATGTAGTATTTACTACATATAGTTTCAACATATTTAATTAATTTATATTTTCCAAGAATTCTTTATAAACTTTTTGTTTTACAAATGTGGAATTCACAATTTCTTTACTTCCTTTTTTGCAATAATTATGATATTTAGAATAAGAGTTTTGTAAGAAAAAGATACTTCAACCCCATGCACGTACCGATGTACGTTCAAACTTACCAAATAATGACGAAGACTCAGGCCGGCCGGAACACCCAGATGACTAGGGGTTGTCACGACAACACCACAATTTCGAAAAATAATTTTTTTTTAGTAATGTTTTTAAAAATATTTCAATTATAAAGTATTTTGCCAACCGCTTAAATATTTTTTTTGAAAACCACTTTCAAAATTATATAATATGTTACTAAAACAACATACTATGATTTTTTATGTGCTCATAACAATACTACTTACAAAATGATAAATAATTGCAAGCGACACTAAAATAACATGTTGACAGTACATGTACATTTTTGTAAAAATTAAACTAAAAATAATTATAATAACATATCGTAGTGGGTGCAAATAAAATTTTGAAAAAAACTTTTGGGGTTGATAGGCAAAGTTAGTATAATGAAATTGTGTAACAAATATTTGGTTTTTTATAGATTTATGCATAGCGAGTATATGTCTTGAGTATTTAATATACGTTTGGATTTTCCGAGTTTTTTTTTTTTAATACTTTTGTACCTTCGTTTTCATTTTTTCCTTTTTTTTACCTTGTTTTATTATTTTTACATTTTTTTTACCTTCGTTTCTTCGTAATTTTCCTTTTTTTTACAAGTGTTTCTTACTTTTTCTTTTTGTACCTTGGTTTATATTTTTTTACTTTTGGTAAATTTTTAGATACTAAAACTTTCGGCAGATGACTGCTTGGCTTTATTGCTACGTTTTTTTTTATACTTTGAAAAAGAAAGTAAAAGAAAGTCAAAAAAAGAAAAAAAAAGAGAAACCAGGTAAAAAAAATAAGAAAACACATTACATAAAGTAAAAAATGAAAAAAACGAAGGTGAAGAATTCTGGCTTCTCCGTTCTTCATAATTTTAAAAAAAAACATGTGTTTGACTATTTTGGAAATGACAAAGATTTTTTGCTGGCTCCGCCGCACACGAAATAGTAGTAACATTTGCATTCAATATACTGCTTTTGAGAAAATAACAATAACAAGACGTATTCACGTATATATATAATATATAAGTGATTCACTTGTATTGCGAAGTGTAAGTTTCAATGCAAAAACAACCTTATGATATCATTAAGTTAATATATCTATAAACGTACGTCGAACAGACACTATAAAATAATGTTTGATTTAGTGAGAGTCAAAAACTGTCATTAATTTAAAAAGTTGTCACAAATCTGTCGCAAATTAACTAAACTGTCACAAAACCGTCGCTAATAAGCTCGTAATAAAAAATACCGTCGCTATTTGAATATTTTTTTTGTAGTGATACTTCTAAATGATTCTTAAAGTTTAATATTTACTCCACCACAAGATTTCGAGGTGGAAGAACTTCGAATCATGGGATCAAACACGTTTGTAGTTAAATAGGCTAGTATTTGGGACGAGATATTGTTGAATGACAAAAGTGATTTTCATACAATTGGGATTTATAGCATACTCATTGATTTTGTTATGTATGTAGCAAAACTATTTATTCAAATGACAAGTTGAAAAATAAACGCCGTCTGTGGGAATCGAACCCACGACCACGTGGTTAAAAGCCACGCGCTCTACCATCTGAGCTAAGACGGCTTGCTGAGTATAATTAGAATAAAAGACTAATTAAACAGTTCTCTTATCAGTTTTAGCACATCCACATTAATATTTACTGTATCTTCTTACTTATATAATTCATTTGCTGTTTTTTATAATTTACTTTCGGTGACTGTTTTTTGGGATTAAGGTTAGTATAATTCATTTTAGAATTTGAGTCCCAGCAACCACAATTTTTTGGGATTAAGGTTAGTATGATGATAATGATATATTAGAATTTTAGAAACTTGTTCTTCTTGTTCATTATCATCCCGCAATTTTTATTATAGATTTCTCTCAAATTCTCAGTCTTCTTGAAGATCACCAAGCCTTCTATGCTATTCTTCCAAATTTATGATGACTACTTTTAACAATACCCATCCATTTCAACTGGACAACCATATTTAGCTTCCCACAGGCCGGATTTAAGGACAGACCCAAAAGTTATGGGGCTAGAGTCCCCAAAAAACCGACTAATTTTAGACCCCAAATTCTGATGAAATATAGAATATATATATTTAAAAATTAAGTATATTTATATAAAATTTAGTTGTACGGATGGTTGGTGAATGAAACCAATGTAATTGGGGGAGCACAACCGAGGTTCGAATATTTGGTAAACATTTTTTTTTATAAACACATGTGTTGGAAAACCACGTTGAAACATGATAGATTCTGAATGGTCACGTGACCATCTTTGAGTCAAGATTCCAAACGACAACCGTTGTCTTTTAACACCATACTCAACATGCTTGAGTAGATGGTATGACAAGTTTCGTAACGGCATGTCGCATGACCTATTCGGAGAATGAGAGTCAATGGAAATTGGCATCACATATTGAGGTTGAGAAAGAGGAAAAACTCTTAATGCTGGAAAATGGGTTAAACGAGAATAACTCGTTGGGAATTGTCACACATTAGAAAATGAAGAGTCATTTTTACAATATATATACAAAACTATCACATGTGGATATTAAGTTGTGTGTCCACATACACATGTATGTATTGTGTACCACACACGCGTTTGCTCGACGGAATCGCGTTTGCCCGACGGAAGCGCGTCTGCTTGTCGGGAGGGGGCCTCTTGAAAGTTTTCAGCAAATTTGTAACTGATGCAGTAAATATGAATTCATTGCAGAGTCAATACTATATTTTCGAATTTCGAAAAAAACTGATAGTATTAAAGTGTGACTTTAATGACTGAGATACTCAGCCAACCTATAAATAGTCAGACCCCCCACATGTCAAAAGAACATTCTGAAATCAAACACAGCATCATATATCATCTCTCTAAATAACATTACATTTTAGTCAGAGGGAGCCACCCACCAACAGCTCGATCTTGACTCGTCGCCAGTTTCCGGCGAGTCATCCGAGACGTTGTACATTGGGATCGAAACGCCAACGCAACCAGAAACCTAAATGTGGTTGGACGAATATCGGTTAAGTGCAGACTGTTTACAGTCGCATCGTCTATTTATTTTCTTACATTTTTATTTCGTCCTTTTTGTTAAATCTGTTCTTTTTATATTATGTACATTTAAATTCAGTCTTTTCTTTTATGTATTTTAATTCCAGCAATTTACTTTCTCTAATTTCAATTCCGTCCTTCATTTCTGTAATTTACATTTTAGTTCTGTAATTTTATTTATTTACATAAACAGTCCAGTAGTTTAGTAATTATACTATTCTGTCTGACAGTTTCTTTTAATTAACAAACAGTCCAGCAGTTTAGTTTTATAATATTCTCTCTGACAGTTTTGTTTAATTACAAAACAATCCAACAGTTTAATAAGTTATATATATTATTCCGTCTGAAATTTTAATTAATTCCATTTACATTCTGCAAGTGTCGGAATTTTGTAATAGAGTCATATTCCATTATAGAAATAAAATTGTTTATTTTTTTTCCAGTCATTACACTTAAAATTATTAGTTTTACATACACAAAACCCAACAATATGTTATTATAATTGAAGAAACGCATAGTTTTAATTAAAGTATTATTTGAGCCCACATATTACATGCATCACAAAATACCTGCTTTTTAAAATAAATAAAAAACTGATTTGATCCTTTTTAAGAAAAATATTTTTTACTTTTGTAAATTGAATTTTTGATTTATTTGTATAATCACATATTTTATTACACTTAGTTTCAAATAAGTTATTATCAACCCAACAAAATATTTAAATAAGGTATTTTTTGGTCCCATATTAAATGTAAAAAAAGAAAAAAAGTCTTTTTTCTTAAATGATTTTTTATCATTTATTTATAAAAATACTATCTTATACTTGGTAATATGACTTGTTTCTATTTATTGTGGAGAATTTTGGACAAATTTAATTGACTTTATTATCCGGTTAAATGTCATTGCGAGTGTATATCGAAATATTTAACTAAAATAAATATTTTACTTGACAACGAAAAAGAGCCGAAAATTTATGATGACCTACAGCACTAAAACTCTGAAAACGGTCCTGACTTCGCATTGGAACCTACCTTTAAGGTTTGGTTAATTTTTTACGCCCTTTTCATTATTTTGTTGTCGTGGAGACATAAAAAGTTTAATTTTGTTAACATTATAGCTGTTCCGTATCTCTCTCTGTCAATTGTCCATCCTACCAATACGATGTAGAAGCTCACAACCAGATTATTCCCCGATGAATTTAATTTTGTAATATTCCTTCAATTTTCAAAGGCAAAGATGAGAAACTAATTAAAGGTCTCCAATTTTTCTAAATGGCCTCAGCCTTATGGAACTAATTGTTGGAAAAAAACCGGTTTTGATTTGTGAATGCAATTTAATATTGTAACTTATTTTTCCCCATTTATGTTATTGAAGACATGTAACTTATGACTTGTTTTTTATATAAAAAACATGCATGTATCTAACTTTTCGAAGACAAGAAAATAAAAAGAAACATACATGGCATATACACACATTCACACACATACACATGCATACATATAGAGAGGGAGAACCGCACCACCAACGGCCCGACCGTGGCTCGGTACCGTTTCCGCCGAGTCACATGTGATAGACGTTGTACCTTGGGAACTAAGTGCCCCATGTAGCCAGAAGCAGAGGTGGCGGGGCAAATATCGTTTAAGGGAAACTGCTTGCAGTTATCTCGTCTCGGACTTTAGTCCATTTCGGTATCATTTACATTATTTTACGTTAATTCTTGTAATTGATATTTATATATTTGAGGAAACCATTTTATGTTTATTTGTCCATTTCTTTTCCGTAGAAATTATTGTATTTATTTACAACGTACCTAACAATCTTAAACGATATTTTTTTATGTTTCGTACGTTAATACAATAATTTCGGTGTATGGATCATATAGAAAATTATTTCTTTCTCCTTAATCGTTCTTAGTAAAATCATTTTCTCTTAATCTTTGGTTTTGGGAATTTGATATTTACGGCTATAATGGTTTCGGATTGTTATATCATGTTTTAATTTGGTTTGGTGGTTTTTTGATATAATTCTTTGGAAAAATCATTTATTGAGAAATTTGCTTTTAATATTGATGTTTCCGGTTGAATTATCGAAAACATTTGGATTGCTTTAATCTTGGTGTTTCATTAGTATGTACAAAATTGTTGAATAACCTTTATATTTGCATGATCTAATTAATTTATTAACTTTTGTATATGTTATAAGCCAAATGTATAATTCTTGTATGAATTGGTTTAGATGGGTATTTGTCAATTTTCTTGTTAAGACCATACTTCCTAATCGGAAGGTAGTGGCTTCAACCACTGACTTGTGTTGCATGCATTTGAATTTTATATTTTGTATTTTATAAATACTACATGTTAATATGTTTTGGGTGTATATATACTCCTGCCTTTGGAATAATAAAACCATCTCTTTCCAATATATTTATTCTCAGCTTTTCAACGACTTTATTTGCTTGCAGCTTTCAGGTTCTTGCATTGAATTTGTTGGTCAGATTAAAAAGATAAACTTTTTGGTCTTTTTGTCATACAGGTAGAAGTTTTAAGTTAAATAAACATAGTTTTTCCAGGTCTCATATATGTCAAATAGTGAGATAGATAGACTTGGAAGGATTTGCCTTTATTTCCTAATTGGTACGAATGTGTACTGTTTGGGGTTAGAGTTACAGAGTATTATATTAAATGGGTAATTGGTATTAAGTTACAGAGTATGTGATAGTGAGTCTGTGTAACCGTTTAAGGTAAAGAAAAATTAGAGTTTAATTTTTGGACTTAAATGGTGATTAATATTGGTAGTAAATGGGTTATTTAGTAGTAAACTGCTAATTAAATGCTTTATGAGTTACATTCTCGAAATGGTGGCCCCATTTATTTGATTTATGAAATGTTTTTGGTGTTGTTGTTACTATAATAAATAATGATGTTTATTTTATAGCGAACCTTTTTATTTACATTTACATGAGTAATCTGGTTAGAGACTAGATTGTATTGTTAGTTTATTTTACATGTTTTTTGGTTTCATGTTAATAAAATTACTAACAATTTCCAATGAGTTTTTTATGTAGACATGGATCTTTACATGGAATTGGAGGATTGATGATTATTCGAAACAGTTCTAGTAAAAGCCATTAAATTGGAGATTACGACAGAACTGGTTTCGAAATAGTTCTTGTAAAACCATTTTCTGATTTTCAGAATTTGGGGCTTACGACAGAACTGGTTAAATTCTGAGATTGTTCTGTGTAAAATCAGATTTATCTGGTGTTTACGGCTGAATAAATCTTTCAGAATTTGATAATCTTTTTCGGGAATAAACTAGATACTCTTGCAAAATTAGTTTCTTGAAACCATGCATGGTTACAAAAATTTGGTGTTTGCGAAGGAGGAGTTTTAGTTTCATTTTTCGAAATTAGATTGTGCGTGTTTGTTATTTGAGATAACAAACAGTTTCCTGCGGGAAACGTCCGGAACACAATGGGTGCTGGAACTGACCAGAACATTGTGGGTGCCGGTGTAACTCCTATTAATTTTGCATGAGTGCATATTAATGACGGGGGTTACTAATTTTAAACGACCATTATTAAATACATTTATGTGGTGAAATAATGGGTCGTAACTCCTTTTAATTGTGATTTATTGCAATTTAATTTGGAGGGTTACAAATTTTGTAACGACAATCATTAATGAGATTAATGACGAGTATTTATAACTTCTTATTAATTCTGATTAATCGTAATTTAATTTGGAGAGTTATAAATTATGGTAACGACAGTTATTGTTGACATTTATGGAGAGCTTTATTAGCTAACTACGAATTGCAATGACGAGTCAGTTACTTATTTGGATGAAAGGTTATTTAATAACCAACTTTGTTCATCCAAGAGCAAATAATTTGATGATTAAACAGCAAATAATTTGATGATTAAACAAATTATAAATTGGCCGTTGAGTTTTATTTTAATAATAAACAAATATCGGCTAATTTATTATTTGTTGAAATAATATCTTATTAATTTGCTGAAAGAACATTTAATAATTTGTTGAAATTAACATCGTATTTATTTGTTGGAAAACCATTTAATAATTTGTTGAAATAACATATTATTAATTTGTTAGTAAAACATATTGTGAATATGTTGAGCTTGCTATTATTGAGAATAATAATTTAGTAATATTATATTACTATTATTGGGGAAGAACCCCGAGGGTCCCACAAATGTGGGGTTAACCCGTCGATCATGTAGATCGAGAATCTAAACGTACCCAAAAGCGCCTACGGGCGAGTGGGAGAAAACCTAACGGTTCAGTGGTATGGACTTAAAGCGTCTGAAATAAATGATATCGTTTCATTTACTACATTGAAATCGATTAAGTTTCTCTATAACAGTGTGCATGTTCTGAGTGAGGACAAAGGTAATGCACGAACTGTGGGGGTGTTAGTGTGTGGAAACGTTTTAAACGTTTGGAAATCCACTAACAAGTGAAAGCATACAAATCTGAATCATGACTAGCGGGTTTTGAAACCTAAAGGGCAGTAGCCTTTCGGTAGGCAGAACACTAGGATCAAATTTTGATAAGTGTGCTTGTTTGTGACAACACATGAGTGACTATTTGTTCAAAATGAGCATTTTTGGTCGATACTCTTGTGGTCAATAATGACATGTTGAGTTATTCAACTAAGTCACTTATTTGACATGATATATTAGGTCATGAAAATATAAAATCATAAATGTTTTATTTTTCTAAATTTATTATTTAAATTGAAACACAAATATGAGTTTGTGTTTGAAGCAATGTATTGCTAAGTCTTCAGTTCGAAGTTTCGAACGGAGTACATAACCAAATGGTTCGATGCATTTGAGATGAGTGCAAAACCAAGAAGGGTTTTAAAAGATATTTCCTCAATTTATTGATGGATGTATTAATCACTGATATGTCTACTTGATGAGAAGTAAAGATAAATCAGCCGAGATATTCATTCAAGTAAGAATGAATACGTGAATTCTATTGTTGAGGATTATGGCTTGTCAGAAAACATGTTTAATCATGGGTGTTCTGTTGTGTTAATCTACCAACTTTAATCCAATGATTAAGTGTTAATCATTAAATGATAGACTATTTTTAGAAGTGTTAGATATTGTCTAACTAGTTTCGAAATGGTATATTCACATGGATATGAATACATGATCAGTGTGATTGAAACGGTGAATATGAGACACCGTTCACATAATTGTGTTGATGGAATGACACCAATCGTTAAAGAACGAATTATTATGCTCTCGAGCAAAAATGTAGTTCTTAAACGATGAATATCATGTTGATAAGTTCATGATTAAACTATGAATTTGTACGGGAAGTGAGCTTTCCGCAAGCTATGTGTTGAACAAACTATCGCTTAGGAAGTTGGACCAAACAGTCAGAATTATAGAAGGCATGGTGCCTGACTATAAGTTCATGAAAGTTTGGTGCTACCTAAGAAAGGTCTCAATCTTGTTCCTTGAAGGATTTGGATAGGATCGAAAACGGTAGATTCTGTGTTCATCGGATAAGCACAAAATATAGTGCTGATCGGTTTCTAGTGCATAAGTCGGACGACTTAGGTGCATATAGAGTTCTATGTCCGAGAAGCATATTTTCTAAAAGAGAAGATTTCCCGTAAAAACTCTAACGCCTGGCGAGTGTGATCAATACGTTGAGGGTTCAAAGCATTACGCTACCCAAGACAAGTGAACACTCAAACGGTACTGGAAAAATGGGGAAAGTGATCTTTTAAGTAAGATGAAGTTCATCGGCATGGTAAAAGGGTAAGTAATGAAACTTTATTTGTTCCTTGACCTTCATGAGTGAAGGTGAATCGACGATATTGAAATAATCAATGTTATCCATATAATGTGTATATGGAAAGATGCCATCAACAATGAGGTTGATAGGCACGTGAGAAATAAAGTCAATTACTTTAAGTAAAACTGACGGTTTTGATAATTTTAATGTCTATACTCTAATCTCTATAAAAAAGGACACATCATTAATTAATGAGAACATGTGTTTTATAAATGGAGATCTAGAGAATTAGGAACAACCCATTGGGTCGTGGTTCCGTGTAAAGTAAGCCAAGGTGCGAAAACTTGTTAAGTCGTTATATGGACTAAAACAAACACCTAACTTATCATAGGTAGTCTCTTGTGCGTCAAGAACTGCACTAGACCAGTTATAGCCAACTCAGTGAGCAGACTTAATAGGTTTGCCAATGAGGCTTCTCAGATACATGATGTATACTGCCAATCATGAACTGCGTTATACGAGATGTCCAAAATGTTTGGAGGGTATTTAGATACCAAGTGTATCTCGAACTTTAACAGTGCAAGGTCCATTAGTGGATATGTTTGTACTTAAAGAGGTTGCAGTCTTATGGAGGTCTGTAAAATAGACCTGCATAGTTGGAGAAACTGTAGAGTTAGAATTCATAATGTTGAATCAAGCTACAGAAGAGGCAGATTCGCTGAGAAGTCTTGGGAGGTATTCCAAGTGGCCAAAATCTGTTCCCGCAATAAATGTGTACTGCTGCAATCAGTCAGTTATTAAACGGGATCAAAATAATTTGTATAATGGAAAGTCCCGACAAAGTCATGACATATTCGTCGGAGACACAAATCCGTAAGAGTAATTGCTAGCAAAAATTGTGGTATCCCTAGACTTTGTAAGGTCTAAGGATAATAATGCGGATCCATATACAAAATGCTTGACTCGTGGAGGAGTTGGAGCATCATCGAGGGAAATGGGGTTTGAAGCCCAATAAATTGGAAACCTTCGCATAGGTAACCCAACCTGAACTGAAAACTTCAGTCTCGGGTTCAATGGGAAACTGAATTGTGCGGGTAACCGAACAAAGCACTCGAGAACATAAGTTCTCAGCCCATTTCTATGATGAAAGAGTGATAGACCTGTACCATTTTAAGGGTGAGCATGAGACTCTTAATGAATCAAGTATCTCGAAGGTCGAGGGGGTGAGTCAGGACACTTTTGACTTGAAAATCACCTATAAGGAGTGTGTATGGCCGATACTATGTGATGATCTAGGGCTAAATCACTAGAGCACTCGGTTGAATTTGCCAAGGCAGTCCAGGGCCAAATATGGACAACAACCAAAGGGCTTAGTAAGTGGTGTAGAGAGGACACTGTGTGAGTATTACCCTGGTATGCACAAACGCTAAAGGGTTCAAGGCTTTAAGGCTACCAAATAGTAGCATATCAGATTTTACATCACTATGACAGGTTCAAGGCGCGCGTTACTTGTCCTTATGCAGTGAATTCTCGTGGTTCTCTCGATTGCATTTAGGATGCATATTGCATGTCATTTGATTGCATTCATGTGGGGGATTGTTGGAAAAAAACCATAACGTTTTTGAGTTGTGAATGCAATTTAATATTGTAACTTATTTTTCCCCATTTATGTTATTGAAGACATGTAACTTATGACTTGTTTTTTATATAAAAAACATGCATGTATCTAACTTTTCGAAGACAAGAAAATAAAAAGAAACATACATGGCATATACACACATTCACACACATACACATGCATACATATATAGAGAGAGAACCGCCCCACCAACGGCCCGACCGTGGCTTGGTGCCGTTTCCGCCGAGTCACATGTGATAGACGTTGTACCTTGGGAACGAAGTGCCCCATGTAGCCAGAAGCAGAGGTGGCGGGGCAAATATCGTTTAAGGGAAACTGCTTGCAGTTACCTCGTCTCGGACTTTAGTCCATTTCGGTATCATTTACATTATTTTACGTTAATTCTTGTAATTGATATTTATATATTTGAGGAAACCATTTTCTGTTTATTTGTCCATTTCTTTTCCGTAGAAATTATTGTATTTATTTACAACGTACCCAACACTAATAAGTTCGAACATTGGACTTTTTTCGAGTAAGCTGGTCTTGTGTCGACCGACCCGATTAAATTTTACAATCGTCTAAATCACACTTACAATTTTTTTTACAATAAGGAACTTCTGATTTCGGTATGGCAAGATCCTTTGGAAATTTGTGATGTATGCCAATATGATCGATTTGGTTAATATATACAGTCATACATGCAACAAACAAGGTTAATTAATATTTAAATTTATGTATGATCAACTAGGTTTTTACTATATATTTTTTTTTGAGTTTTTATTATGTTGAGTTTTTATTATATTGTATATTTATAATTTGACTTATCAAATTAAAGAATTTTATGTATACTTTGAAGGATAAATATGTATTTTATTAGCCTATGGAGTGTGTGAGACGTGTGCAAGTTGTGAGTCTATCATTTTTTCTTTAATATCTGTGGTAGTAGACATAATTTTTTCTTTGCTCATACTGTCTAGTTTATTTTTATAAAAGTTAGAAACAAAATAAGCTCATAGAAAACAAAGGCTATGAACAACAAGTGATTTATTTTAGACGTGTAGTTTTTTTTTTTAAAATTTGATATTTTGGGTTGAGAAAATGATAATTAGCACTATCGCATGCATCTCAGCAGATATAATTTTCAAGTCAAGTTTGTGTATGTATATAGCATCACTCTATTTGCACACACACACAATATTAGTTTAAGCTTTGTGGTGAAAAAACTGGACATATTAAAAAATGGAAATTTTGAGTAAAGACATTCGCGCGCAGTAACTATACTATTTTAGTATTTTACCAAGGAGGTCATGTTCTTCGCAACATCAAAATGGTTCCCGGCTGGAACGTAAAATCAAACCGGTAAAACTTGTGTTCTTATCCTTATAAATAAGAAGTTAATCATTAAAACAAGCCATGGTTTGTGTAATTATCTTATAAAAAGAAGTTTACCATTAAAACCCGCCATGACCATGCGTACAGTAAACCGGTTTACTTTAAAAACCATGTCTAAGAAGAAAATAGAAGCACCCAAAAAGTTAGTAGTATATGTCATGCAAATAATAGTTTATATATTAGTGTATATGTATCTCATGTAATTTGCTTTGAATTTCTTGTGCTTTGTGAATATGTGATGTATAGCACCTGGTTGTTCTTTTTCACATGGAAATCAGTTAGCAGCTTTTAGGTAAAGTCCAAGTTATACTTGGCGAGGGGATGTCGGCACCCCTCGTCCGGACCGATATCAACTCCACAACAGGCGATCCGGGCCTCTCAAGCATGGGTGACGCATCACCCCGGATCTTGGGGAGCCGGACCGTGCCTAGGCCGGCCCAGAGAAGCTTGCTGAGCACTCTTCCCCAATTAATGCTGCTGCTCCCTTGGGGGACCCTTTATGTGTTTCATCGACGTGGCCCAATCACAGGTCAGCCCTGTGGGCCCCGGATGATGAACAGTGCCATTGTCAGAGTCATAAATGACCTGGAGCCGTTGGATCTTTATCAGACAGTGCAGTGATCCAAGGGCTAAGAACACCTCTGATCAGACTATAAATACCCCCACTAATACCAATTAGAGGGGGACACAAAAATACAGAGAGGAGAGATAAAGCTAAAACAACCCGGACCATCAGAATATCAATCGTGACATCTGACGCCACAACTCGTAACTGGACCAATCCCTCATCCTTAAATATATTCTTACATTCAGTCTATACCGACACTGACTGGATCGTCGGAGAGGGAAAACCTGGTACCAACCCCGGGCCCCTGTTCGTTTCTTGTGCAGGCTTAGAGAGCACCTCGACGACGAAGCAGATACCACTTACGTCAACGACCTTGGAAGATCGGAGCCGACGCGAATAAAATATATAAGCCGAGCTTGGGAAGAAAATCAGGCTCGCCAATTGGCGCCGTCTGTGGGAAATTTCAAAGCGCTAGCTCCGACAATCCGTTTCCAAGGAACGATGACGGATAATGAACAGTACGAGAGCCCTCCTCCACGGCATGCCCCAGTATTTGGAATGCCGAGGACCCTCTCTTTTGGCACGCCGGGAACTGCGCCTGAGGGGCAGCCTACTCCACTCAATGCGGTCCAGGGTACGCCCCGGTCGCGCGACGAGCTGACTCGCATGATGCTAGAGATCCATGAGAAGGAGCTCGTTGCCTTGGCGGCTCAAAAGGCGTTGATAGCCTCTATGATGGCATCCGAGCCCGGACCCGTCTCTCGTGGCGTAGAGCAGCCAGAGCCCGTTCGCATCCCCACCAAGAGCGTGATGTCGCGGCTGGGACACTCAAGACGACCCCCCCTAGAGGTTCCAGAGGAGCCGGCTAGGGGAGAGGAGTCGAGGCGGTCCCACGAGGGGAGTTCGCACCGTATAAACGACCGAAGCGTACACTCGCGAATCAGTCGACCCGGTGATAGTCACGATTCGCGGCCCGCTTCGAGTCATGCTCGGACTGAAAGGCCTCCCCGGAGAAGGAGGCGGGGTCGTCGCGCTGGCCGAGATGAAGTCGCGGACGAGGCAGCGCTAAAAATCGTTGCCTCCACCCGCAGTACCCCGTTCTCAGATGAGATAGAGTACAGTGCGCCCCCCGGAAATTTCACTGCCCCTGTTCTTCAAGTGTTCAACGCGGATTCTGACCCGGAAGCCCACCTCCGGCACTATCGATACCAGATGAACCACTGGTCCCACCTCGATCGTCTTATGTGCAAATGCTTCCCCGCCAGCCTGGGGAGGCTCGCAAGTAAATGGTTCCAGTCTCTGCCTGCCAACTCCATCCACTGCTGGGATGATCTGGCCTATGATTTTGCACACCGCTTCATCAACTTGAAGGAAAGGGCTGCCCAACCGGAGCAGCTGTACCAAGTGAAGGCCCAACCCAAAGAGACCCTCGAGAGTTACGATAATCGGTTCTGGCAGAAGCACGCTGAATGTGCCGACTGCCCCGATTCTACAGCTATAGCTGCTTTCAGGCAGAACATGATCGTGGGAAGCAGGATCCGTAACGAAATGATAGCAACCCCTCCTGGCTCAGTTTCCCAGCTCCGGTCACTAATCAAACAGCATGTCGATATCGAGAAAGACATGAGATCTGCTGGAGCGACGCGTTCAGTCGCCAGCATCGAGCAGCCTCGGGGAGGAGCCGCTTCAAGGGGCATCCGGCGAGATCGCCCCATAGCGGAAAGGTTGGGGAGACCTCGAACAGTTGAGAGCCAGCAACCGGCCCCTAAGCGTAGAAGGGAGGATACCCGCCGGGCTGGTCCCTCGAACCCAGGGAATGCCTACTCCACCACATTCCGCCTACCACTGACCGACCTGCTCTTTGAGATCGAGAACGAGCCATTCTTTTCCTGGCCTCCCCCGCTCAGGAACGAACCGGCCCGGGGGCCTAATGACAAATTTTGTGACTATCACAGAGGCCGCGGCCACTATACCAATGAGTGTCATGGTCTAAAGGCAAGGCTGGAAGGATGGGGCCGGGACGGCTTGATGGCGAAATACGTCAAGACGCGAAGGGACCCCAATCGAGACCGAGAAGGGGACGACGAAAGGCAACCAGACCTCCCCCCACCGGTGATGACTTGCCAGGTTATCCATTCTGGACCAAAGAAGCCGAAGCCAAATGGGGAGGAGAGAACCGAGGCCCGTGAGGCCACGATGAAAAAGCACGTCTGCCTCGCCGAAAGCTCGAAGCCCCGGAAGAGGTGCAAACAAGGTACCAAGCCAGATCTAAGCTTCACCGACTTCGACCTAGTGGGGGTAGACATACCCCACTACGACGCCCTTGTCATCGCGGCCCAAGTGGGCCATTGTTCAGTAGGACGCATCCTCGTTGATCAGGGGGCGTCGGTGAACATCCTCTTTGGAGACCTCTTCGAGAAGATGGGGCTGACGGAGGGGCAGCTAGTTACCAACGCCCCCCCTCTGTACGGATTCAACTCTGAGGCTGTTCAGCCCAGAGGGAACATAACCTTGCCTGTTAAGACGGGAACCAAGGTTATGAGCGTGGAGTTCACGGTGGTGGACGTCCCCTCCGTTTACAACGTCATATTAGGGCGCGCGTGGCTTCACGAGATAGAAGGCGTCTCCTCCACTCTACACCAAAAGGTTAAGTACCCCACTGCGAATGGAGTCGAGACCATATCGGGAAACCAAAAGGTCTCGAGAAGTTGTGCCATGGCCGTGTACTCTGGCAATAAACCGGTTCCGGCCCAAAGTGCCATGAACATAGAAGCTGAGGATCCCAAGCTGCTGCGGGAACTGAACAAGAAGATGGGTCCGGAAGCCGAAGACAAGGTAGAAGGGGAATTGCTTAAGGTCCAGATCCCGGGGTATGACGAGGACCACTTTTTTATGGTGGGCGCGAGGCTGAGCGAGCCCGAGGTTTCAGGTCTCGTTAAGCTGTTGCTCGAATACCTCGATAACTTCGCATGGTCCCCATGCGAAATGCCAGGTATCAGTCCCGACCTCGCCTGCCATATGTTGAACGTCAACCCGGATGCGAAGCCTGTGATGCAGAAGGGACGCCGCGTTAGTCCGGAGCATGCCGATGCCATAAACGAGGAAGTACAAAAGCTTTTGCTAGCTGGAGCCATTAGGGAAATCTTTTATCCTAGATGGCTCGCTAACCCCGTGGTGGTCCCTAAGAAGAACGGGAAGCTGCGTGTCTGCATCGATTACACGAGCCTTAACCGGGCTTGTCCTAAGGATCCTTTCCCTCTGCCTAAAATCGACCAGATAGTAGACTCCACCGCCGGAGCCGCCAGAATGAGCTTCCTGGACGCCTGCTCCGGCTATCACCAAATACCCATGTCGGAGGCTGACCAAGAAAAAACCGCCTTTATAACCCCAAGGGGGAATTACTGCTACAAGGTGATGCCATTTGGGCTTAAGAACGCCGGGGCGACCTATCAAAGAATGGTCACCAAGATATTCGCTAAAAGCATAGGCCGGAGCATGGAGGTCTATATCGACGATATGGTGGTGAAAAGCGCCCAGGAGGACGACCACCTGGCCGACCTGAGAGAGGTGTTCGAAACGATACGAAGGCATGATCTGAAGCTGAACGCCTCTAAATGCGCCTTCGGAGTTGGGGCCGGAAAGTTCCTAGGGTTCATGGTGACCCATCGCGGTATAGAGGCGAACCCGGCCCAAATCTCCGCCTTGAAGAACTTGAGAACCCCTGAAAAGAGGAAAGACGTGCAAAAGCTAGCCGGAATGGCCGCTGCCCTCAACCGGTTTATAGCCCGGTTCGGAGATCGATGCAAGCCATTCTTTACGGCTCTGAAGGCTCAGGAGAAGTTCGAATGGAACGACGAATGCCGGAGTGCGTTCACAGAACTGACGAGCTACCTCGGAAGCGCGCCTCTGCTGGCCAAACCTGACACCGGCGACGTCCTTGCGTTGTACCTGGCCGTGTCCGAGATAGCCGTCAGCGCCGTTCTCATCAAAGAGGTCGGCAGGGAGCAAAGGCCAATCTATTACGTGAGCAAAACCCTCCTCGACGCCGAGGCTAGGTATATGCCTCTAGAAAAGCTTGTCCTGGCACTCGTCATGGCATCGCGAAAACTGGCCCATTACTTCTCGGCACACAGTATCGTGGTGTATACGGATCAGCCCGTTCGCGAAATACTCCAGAAGGGAGACCTGTCTCGACGTATGACGAAGTGGGCTTGCCACCTGAACGCGTACGACATCCGGTACGAGCCGCGAACCTCTGTCAAGGGGCAGGCCTTGGCCGATTTTGTGGCAGAATTCACCGGAACGACGACGTCCCCCGGCATCGAGGAACGAGCCCAAGGGATATGGACCTTGCACGCCGACGGAGCTGCCAATAAAAAAGGATCTGGCCTCGGGGTGGTGCTCCAATCCCCACAGGGTGATGTAATCGAGAAGTCAATCCAGCTTGGCTTCCGAGCCACCAATAACGAGGCGGAGTATGAAGCCGTGATAGCCGGCCTGAAAATGGCCCGAAGCCTCGGCATCAAGAAGATACTGGTGCATACTGATTCCCAATTAGTCAGTGGCCAGATCAGTGGTGAATTCCAAACAAAGGACGAAAGGATGGCAAAGTACGTGGCCATCGCCTCCGAAATACTCCAGAGCTTCGAGTATCGGGAGATCGTCAACATCAACAGAAACGAGAACACCCACGCCGATGCACTAGCGACCCTGGCATCGGCTATGAGTGATAGAAAGGAGCGAGTCATCACCATAGAGTACGTCCCTTCTCCTAGCATCGACGCTAGGGCAAGAGTTAACATGGTGACCGACCTTCCGCCGGAACTATGCTGGATGGACCCCATAATCGAATACCATCGCTCCGGCGACCTTCCTGAAGATAAGAAGGAGGCTGAAAAAATAAAAAGAAAGGCCTTAGGGTTCTGGCTAGCCCCCAACGATAAACTTTATAAGAGATCGTTCTCCGGGCCCTATCACCTCTGTGTCCACCCTGATATGGTGGTAAAAGTCATGGAGGAGATACACGAAGGCACGTGTGGGAGCCACACCGGGGGCAGGTCACTTGCCAATCGTGCCTTGACTCACGGATATTGGTGGCCCCTCATGCAAAAAGATTCTAAAACTTTCGTGCTCAAATGTGAGAAGTGCCAGAGATACGCCCCCATACCGAGAGCCCCGGCCCAAAAGATGAGCAGCGTGACCTCGCCTTGGCCCTTTGCCCAATGGGGCATGGACATCGTCGGACCCTTCCCTCGAGCCCCGGGAGGCAAAAAGTTCCTCCTCATGGTCACCGACTACTTCTCAAAGTGGATTGAAGCTGTGGCATTAGCAAAGATAACGGAGGCCGAGGTGATCAGGTTCCTCTGGAGGGATGTCATCACGAGATTTGGAATCCCCTACTCGATAGTGGCAGACAATGGGGGCCAGTTCACCGGAGCCAAGTTAAAAGCGATGTATGCGAAATACCACATCCGAAGCTATTACTCCACCCCTTCGTATCCCCAAAGCAACGGCCAGGCTGAAGTGTCGAATAAGACCGTTCTCGACGGAATCAAAAAGAGGCTAGACGAATCCAAAGGACGATGGGCCGACGAACTGCAACACGTTCTTTGGGCCTACCGCACGACAAGGAGACGGGGCACCCAACAAACGCCCTATAGCCTAACGTACGGGATGGAAGCTGTCATCCCGTTAGAAATCGGGCTCCCCTCTCTCAGAACCGACATGGTGGAGAATGGCCTGAACGAAAAAATGATGGGCCTCGAACTCGAATATGCTGAAGAACGAAGGGAAGTGGCGGCCATCCGTAACGCGGAGTACAAGAACGAGCTGGGACGTTCCTATAACAAAAGAGTGAACGCCAGACGTTTCCAAGACGAAGACCTAGTGCTGCGGAAAGTAAACCACAACACAAGGGTACAGTCCGACGGCAAGCTAGGCCCCAACTGGGAAGGCCCCTATCGAATCCTCGGTGCGGCGGGCAACGGGGCCTACCTATTGGGTCGCCTCCCCGACGACGCCCCGATAGATCGACCTTGGAACGTCAATAACCTGAGGAGATACTATCAATAGGGCTCGACTTTTGCGTTTTGATGTAAAGAATAATATGATGTAAATTTATGCCTGTGGGCTTTATAAATGAAAACTGTTGTTATAAATTTTCTAAGTGTTTCAGAACACGAGCCTATACGGCACCCCGGTTCATATTTACTTGAATTTTTCAGTTCATTTAAATTTTCTAAGTGTTTCAGAACACGGGCCTATACGGCACCCCGGTTCATATTTACTTGAATTTTTCAGTTCATTTAAATTTTCTAAGTGTTTCAGAACACGAGCCTATACGGCACCCCGGTTCATATTTACTTGAATTTTTCAGTTCATCTAAATTTTCTAAGTGTTTCAGAACACGAGCCTATACGGCACCCCGGTTCATATTTACCTGAATTTTTCAGTTCATTTAAATTTTCTAAGTGTTTCAGAACACGAGCCTATACGGCACCCCGGTTCATATTTACTTGAACTTTTCAGTTCATTTAAATTTTCTAAGTGTTTCAGGACACGGGCCTATACGGTACCCCGTTTCTGTTTACTTGAATTTTTCAGTCCGTTGCATTTTACTAGTGGTTCTACACGTGCCTACTCGATTTATGATGTGTATAAAATGAGCGCCCCAACGCCGAAGCATAAGAGCCTCCTCATTTGGGAGCATGTATACAATGAATGATGTATAAATCACAACGGAAGTATAGAAGTAAAACACAGAAGAATAAAAGACAAGTCCAAAATTGTTTTTTCATTTCATTTAATGGAAGGCTATTACATGCTAAGCACAAAAAAAGGAAACTACACTGAAAACAAAAGCCTAAATCTACCCTAGTTTTGGCTAGCTCCGTCCTCTTCATCCGAGAGAGCTCGAGGAGTCAAAGGCACCACATCCGGAACGGGAGCTGAGGGGACGGGAACTATGATATTTTCTATGTTCCATACCGGGTGATCCGGTCCCGCCCTCATAAAGGCAGCCGCCTCAGACCACCCCTCGACGTAGAAGGAGTTGAAGTCCTTCTGTGTCTTTTGGGCCCAGTAGGCATTCAGCTCGGCTTGGCCAGTTTGGACCGCCGCCTTTACCCTGTCGTTGATGCCAGCCTCAGCCTCTTTTAGGGCTGCCTGCGCAGCCTGGGCACGCTCCTCGGCCTCCGCTCTGGCCTTCACGGCTTCGACTCTTCGAGCCTCAACTGTGGCGTTGAGGCCCTCAGCTCTCTCCGCTCTGAGTTGGGCCTCCTCAGACCTTCTCTGGGCCTCCTCCACCCTCTTTTCGGCCTCCTCCACGAGCTTGGCATTAGCCTCCGCCTTCGCGGCCCATGACCTCACCAGCTGGCCTTGGTGATAGACATATTGGTTCATCATTAAGTAGGCCTACAAGGGAAAAGGCCAAACACTTAGCAAAAATATGTGGGAAGAATGTGAAAACATACAAAACACTCTACACGTACCTGGGGTATCATAGCCATGGCCGATGCCATGGAGGAGGCGAGGTCGCGACCTCGGTGATCAGCTTCGACGCTTTGCTGCTGGAGCGCAGCCAAAGCTAGTAACCCGGCAGATGGGTGAGCCTCCATGATGCTCTTTACTCCCGTGGCCGCCTTCACCTCCTCGGGTGTCTGCACAGGCATCCTGTGGGTCGGGGAGGCAGAGCTGGAGCTTGAGCCTTGAGTAGGGCCTGGAGCGGGACCCGACGTCCCCCTAGGCCCCTCAACGACCACAACCTCGGATGGGTTACTCCCTCCGACCTTGGCCCTCTTTTCCCCTTGGAGGGACTTCATCCCCTCCACCTTTCTCTTCCCCAGAAGCGCCTTGCGGGCCAGCCTATCGAGTCTGGCTTGAGCTGCCAAATCGTCCGGGCCAGCCGACTGAGGCAGGATCGCCACTCCCCTCTCCCCCGTCACCACCACATCCCTCTCCTCGGCCTCGACCTCGACCACTTCCCCCTCGGGCTCCCCCGTCTCAGCAACCCTTTCGACCGCCCCTTCTCCTTCTTCTTCGCACCCAACCACAGCTACCTCATCCTCGGCAGCTATCTCTTCCACCACCACCTCCTCCTCAGCCTCTTCATCTACCTCGTCCTCCTCATCGGAACGGACCACCTACACAGGCCATACAAGCAAGAAGTTAGAAAAATTAACACAAATTTGTAACATAATTTAGTTAAGTGTAAAAGTGCAAAACTGGAGGTATTGAAGCATAGAAGGCGACATACCCAGGTCCGAGAGGTGCCTAAGGTTGGGCCAGTGGGTTCGGCCTCTGCGATGTCGTCTTCCAAGCGAAGGGGACTCCCCGCGGTGGGCTCCCGAGACCTTAAGGGAGTCACCTCTGTCAGAGGCTTCCCATATTGGTCTATGTATTTGCGGGTACCGTCCGGCCCCACCCTGTAGTGGAGGACGGTACCATCCGGCCGGGTCTCAAAGTGTACCCCGGCCGATGCAGGAGCGGAAGAGACCACCATCACGCTCTTCGCCTTGCTGCTTGGCTTCGGCTTAGGCTTCATCGCCTTTTTAACCGCAGGCACCACCACGGCATCGGCCTCCTCCGCTACCTTGGGAGGGAGAGTCGACTCCAAACCCTTCTCCTTCTCCCATCTCTCCCTGGAGTACCCCACGGGACAGAAGGTCCTATGGGGCCATTTGAAACTATTCCCCTTACAGGAGGTGGGGGAGCCACAGATAAGCAGGCGCTCCGCATCGCGCGCCCCTACGTCGGTCCCATCTGGACCCCACCAGTTAAGAGCCACCTCCAACGACTCTATGTTGGGTTCGCCCAATCCCCTAAGCTTTGAGGCCACTGTGAATTTATTGTCTTTGGTGCTCATCACCCTCCCCGGTCTGGTGGGCAGAACCAGGTCGTCGCGGTGGAGCCAGTGCCCTTCCACCACGACTACATCTTGCGTGTAACCCCGATTCGAATCGGAGTTACCGGTAATCAGCTGATTATGAGACCGGCACCTCAGGTAGGGTTGCCGGCTCTTAGACTGGGAGCTTGGCTCGGTCTGCAAGAATTCGTAGCAGGCCAAGAGCTCTTTAAGCCCCAGTGGCTCCGGGATGTCCGGGCCCAAGGCGACACTTAGCGCCTCTATTCCGGCGCAAATCCGGTGCGCTTGCAGAGGCCACTGGCATGGAAGAGTCTGCGTCCAGGCGCAGAGCTCCGCCAGTAGCTCCGGAATGGGGAGGTGGGTACCCCCGTAGAGAAGAGTAGAGAGGGAGAGAGTTACCATACTCTTGGGATCAGACACGATCCCATTCACCTCGTCTGCAGTCGCACAGGTCCGAAGCCGAAACTCCCCCCCTATGCCGCATAATTGGCAAAACTCGTCGAGGTCAGCCCCGTGCTGCCTGACCATAATGTTGCTGTCGTTCACCGCCACGGATATGGCCGGGTCGATAACCATCTCCCGGAATGGCAAGGCGTTCGCCATTACCTCAAGGCGCTTCGGTTGCGGGGCAACCATCGGGCCTTTTCCAGCACCATGTCTGATAACCATGACGGCTAGATATTTGATGAAATTTGCTAAGTATGAAATGTGAAGGAAGAAAGGGAACGGTCTGCTGTGTAAAAATTTTAGTGAGAGAGTGAGAAAGTGAAAATGAGATTTCACTGAGGGTATTTATAGACCCCCACCAGAAGATGAAAAGACATCTACCAGAAGGTGAAAAGACAGCGGCGGCTCATTACACGAACTCCCACAAATAAATGCTACTACTCAATCGACGCAGTACACGTGTACAACAAATAGAGGTCAACTGCCAAGTGTCACTCACCAGCCGTTTTAGCATTAATGGCATTGATGGAATCGAAGAGACAGAGGCGGCGCCTCATAAATGCATGATGGACGTGCTCCACGTGTCGAAATTTTCAGCACACAAGAACACGTGCCGGACTACCCCGAGGCGTATCCACACCGTCAAGCACAAGAACACTATGACCGGAGCCCCCGTAACGACTATAGATCCCTGAAGACCTCGTCCTTAACGACGACTCCGGACAGGGAGCTGTTGGCGAGGGGATGTCGGCACCCCCTCGTCCGGACCGATATCAACTCCACAACAGGCGATCCGGGCCTCTCAAGCATGGGTGACGCATCACCCCGGATCTTGGGGAGCCGGACCGTGCCTAGGCCGGCCCAGAGAAACTTGCTGAGCACTCTTCCCCAATTAATGCTGCTGCTCCCTTGGGGGACCCTTTATGTGTTTCATCGACGTGGCCCAATCACAGGCCAGCCCTGTGGGCCCCGGATGATGAACAGTGCCATTGTCAGAGTCATAAATGACCTGGAGCCGTTGGATCTTTATCAGACAGTGCAGTGATCCAAGGGCTAAGAACACCTCTGATCAGACTATAAATACCCCCACTAATACCAATTAGAGGGGGACACAAAAATACAGAGAGGAGAGATAAAGCTAAAACAACCCGGACCATCAGAATATCAATCGTGACATCTGACGCCACAACTCGTAACTGGACCAATCCCTCATCCTTAAATATATTCTTACATTCAGTCTATACCGACACTGACTGGATCGTCGGAGAGGGAAAACCTGGTACCAACCCCGGGCCCCTGTTCGTTTCTTGTACAGGCTTAGAGAGCACCTCGACGACGAAGCAGATACCACTTACGTCAACGACCTTGGAAGATCGGAGCCGACGCGAATAAAATATATAAGCCGAGCTTGGAAAGAAAATCAGGCTCGTCAATACTTCCTTTAGTATGAATTCGAAACAAAGCAAGAGAATGCTATATTTCCAAATTAAGGTACCCGTTTTAGTTCCTCTTACTTATGTTAATACTTGATATTATTTTCATTTTACATCTATAGGTGGTACGGGAGAATGTGGTGGGCATATTAAAACGCGCAGAATTTTACTGGAAATATAAGGATAAAGAGTTGTAGTTTTATCTGTGCATAGATGGTGTGGTGCCTTAAGGCTCTTAAAGAGGCAATTGAGTAGCCATGCATCTGTTGTAATTTACCAAAAGGCAATTTTCAAAGAATTTCCAATGCAACCCTATCTTTCTTGAAGCACTCGTGATCAAGATCGACTAGCACATTTTCTTATTGTATGTATTACTGTAACTATATAAGTGTGTACATCATTAACATGGTGCTAATTGCTATACAGTAGTCAGCTTGGTAAGAAAATGTTTTCCACTGTTATTTTATATTAAACTCTAGTTTCTACTTTTTTTTTATAATTTGGATGCCACTGACCTTATATGAGGCTTCTTAATATCCAAGTTTATGGTCTTAGCATATAGTTGTTGACAAGTCCACTTACTTTGTGATTTAGTTAGAATGGTAATGACGTTGTTGCAGTGAGAATGAAATTTACATATAAGAGTACACTATAAAAAAATACTCAAATAGCGACGGGATTAGTGACGGTATTTTTTGTTACGAGCTTATTAACGACGGTTTTTGTGACGGCTTTGTGACAGTTTAGTCAATTTGTGACGGTTTTGTGACGGTTTAGTCAATTTACGACAGGCTTGTGACAGCTTTTGACTCTCACTAAATCAAATATTATTTTGTAGTGGTATATTGAGATAAGTTATTTTAGTACAGAGTTTCTTGTGACAAGTAGGTGGAAGGATAGCTAGGTAAGACTTGAAATTCTCGTGTATAATTAGGTGGTGCAGATTAAACCTCACTTTCATTGTACCTAATGTATAATAAACATAAGTGGTTAGCACTTGCTGCTTTTACTATAATCAGGGATTATTTGGATCAAGGATTTAACCAAATGGTCCACTTATAAATGAGCTTGTACGTCCTTCACATAAAATTTGGTCATAAAGATCAAAAAGTTTTGTCCTTTACAAGCTAGAAAAAAAACATGTGTTTAATCTATAACCAGGAGGTTAACTTTGACTAGTGCATGTCTAAGAATCAATTGGGTGTAAAGATGAATCACCTATTTTTTTTAGAACTTTGTCTATTATTACTCCTTTATGTGCAAATATTTCTTGGAGTAACGTATAAGGTCTTGTCAGGTTACATGCTTACAATTTCTATAAGGAAATATTGTAACCTACACAAAAGCTTGAAAGTTTTCATTGAAGGGTCGTGCCAAAGTGTAGATGTGGGTTTTCTCCGTTTAACCTGATTTGTTGTTTGCGTTGGTTCTCTTTTTGTAAAAAACTTGCTCGCTGTATACTTGTTCGTTTCTGAAGTATACATGTGCTACTACTTCAAATTATATACAAGATTGGCCCTTATTAGACTGTTCAAGTTGGGAGTTTGAGAACGTAGGGAATAATAGCTGAGTTCGGTTCGGGTCGGTTATTCGCAAACCCGAGTTTTTTTCGGTTTTCGGTCTTTTAGGTTTATGGAGCGAATCAGTCTGTCTCGGTCCCGTTTCGCATTTTTTCTGTTTTTTTTATAATATTTTTTTCGGGTTTTTTTTCAATTTTAATTAAAAAAATACTATTTTGTTATAGTATATTATTAGCCACTATGAGCTTTTACTTGGATCTATCTTGACTTTTTTTCCATATATAATCATATCATTTATTATATAAAAAGTGTCAGTGGTCTCGATGTACACTCATATCAATGAATGAAAGCTCCCACTTCTATCTCTTTTTATACGTCTCTCCATATACCTAATATGTCACACAATAATTTTATTATTGTTATATTTTAAAACATATCCATTTATAGATTTAGCTAATACATTATTATATTTATTTTGATAATCTATTTATTGCGAATCTCCTAATTTAGATGTGTAGAAATGGTAAAAAAAAGTCGTCAATTTGGTAAATTGTATATCCTTTCCAAATTACACGTACACTAATTATTATAAAAAAGAGTAAAATGATGTAGTAAAATGATAAAAGATAACTTATTTATGAGTATTTTTTAATCAACTTGTTTTTTGACAAGGTTTAAATAAATTCATAGCATAATTCTAAGGTGAAATAGATCATTTAATAATAAAAAGTTAATATGATAGTTACAATTTATAATAAAATTTTATTTCATATCTATATATATGGGTTCTAAAACGGTTATAACTTATAATTATGCAAACATTAGTTTGAAATGCTAATTGTGAAAATGTTAATTGATAGATTTTTTAGTTATTAAAAGTTGAGACAGTTAGGGTTAGGGGAAAATCCCGAAATTTCGATCCGACCCGTGTCCCGACCCGCACCCGACTCAGAATTTCCCGACCCGACAAACTTCGGGATCGGCATCGGGTGGCAATTTTGAATTCGGAGGGTGTCCCGACCCGGCCCGAATTTCTAATTAATTTTATATTCTATATTATATAACATGATTTTTTTTTATTTCAACATTAAAATATAAATTAATTTATATCAAATGGAAGTGATGGGAATCGAAACTTGTACATCTAGCATGTAGTAAAAACACTATACCATATGAGCTACAACCCTGTTTGTTTCGTATATTAGTTATAATTAGACTACTAATCGTACCCCACGCGTTGCGTGTGTGACGCGCAATGCAATTAAAATATAGAAAATAAGTATAGTTATGATACAAATATGTGGATAATACAAAAAAAAAATAGTTCAAGATGATAAGACTTAAAATAATGTTTGGTTGTTAAAAAGTAATAAATAGTGTTATTAGTTATTATTTTTAATATTTTTTTATTTGATTATAGTATTATTGTAATTAATAACAAAGTATAGTTTTTTTTTTTGAAAAAAAATGGCTAAATTGGGTAAAGTTATTTGACTTGGGTTGCCTTATTATAATAGATTGATAAGTATAATATAGATTTATAATTTTTAATATATGAAACTATTAAAATAAAAAATATAATTAAATTAAAAAGTTTTATTGTTACTTAAAAAAGATAATTTATCATTATTTTCCGATTATAAAAATTATAAGTGGTTATTGTTGCTTATGTGAATAAAATTAAATACTAAAATAATCTGATAAAAAATGTATCAATTTTTTTATCTACTCAATTATTTGTAGTTTTACACTATTTTTTCTACTGCATGTTAATTTCTTTTTGCATTTATTAGCAGTGTTATTTATAAACTGGGATTATGTTTCGTGTTAATAACATGTTTACACTTCTCAAACGAAAATTGTTTATAAAAAATAACTTATCGTCATAAAATAAAAAATATATGAAAAATAACTTATCGTAAAATAAAAAATATATGCCGGGAGATTTGGGATAAATCTATCTCTACCCTATGTGATCTCGAAAATTCGGGTCCCGACTTTTGTCCCTGAATTTTTTTTTTCACTTTCAAAAGTAATCGGGTCGGGATATAGGTTGAGTGTTTACGGGTCGTGTCCCGAACCTAACCCACCCCTAGAAACAGTTACAAATTACGATTAAATTAAATATTAACTAATTAAAATATACATAACAAAACATAATAATTGGTTATGTGTAACTCAAATTTTCAGTATCAATTGATTTTTTTTCGGTTTTTTCATTCGGTTCGTTTTTTTTTGTTTTTTCGAGTTTGTTCGATTTCGATTTTTTTTTAGTCTGTTTTCGGTTCGGTCCCTTTTTTTTTGGAAATAATAATACTTCCAATTGTATGGAAGTTATGACAGGCAGGTGAGTATAGCGAATGTGATGTAGCAATAAAGTCTTTCTCGATCCCACGAATAAAGAAAGACAATAATGACTATTGAACTCCTTATCTTTCTTACCCAATAGGTTGGTGAATATATTTACTCCTTTTTAATTTAATTGTATACCGTGAAACTATGTCTAATTTGATCGGAAAAGATGTTTCTGACTGTGTTTTGTGTAAAACATAATCAGTAAAACTGTGTTTAGCTCTGGACAGTCGGATAATTTGATCGGACGGTGCAGATGTAAACACAGTTTTTCTGACTGTGTTTTACACAGTCAGATACCCCTTTTCCAATTTGATCGGCTTATAACTTTTATCATAATTATTAAAATGAATTTTTTTAAAATCTAATTATAAAATGTAATATTTGAACTATATGATCAAATTTTAAAAATTTTTATTCTGATAAATTTGATATAATTTATTATCCGGTCAAAATTAAACATAGTTTCGTAATGAAAAAAATTAAATAAACATACAAAGTAACCAATATAAGAGATGACCCGTTTGTTTGTTTTGCATAAGTTATATATATGTGTTGAACGATGTTCTTCAAATAGATTATTTTAATGATAACAAAATTTGTAAAACATAATAAAAGCTCGTTTTGCGTACTAATATTTTATCTAGCATGTTAAAGGCTCAAAATGATAGATTACGTAAATACGAAGCCAACGGTTCAAGCGGAACCTCAATCGGATTTGAAACGGACTAATTACGGGCTTTCGAAGTATGTCGAGAAAACCGAAACTTTGCCAGAACAAAAAAGACTGATCATGAGGCTAAACGATCGATCATTTATGAACTTATTTCTTCCAGTGAGCACAACACAAAAACGACCGATCGCTAGGCTTAAAACGACCGATCGTTTTAAGTAGGAATTCTTCCAGTGAGCACAGATAAAAAACGACCGATCGTTTTTCAGAAACGACCGATCGTTTCTGTAGAATTTCAAATTCCAGCTTTTCAGCTTATCCTGAAAATTGGGCGAACTGCTGCAAACTAGCAGCTAATCTACTCAACAACTGTCAACGGTCATGAATTAATTGATGGACCTTTTTCACTCTACAAAAAGCCCCAAATCCTTTGTTGAAGAGTACCTAACAATTGACACAACTTCAAGCTTTCAAATTCAAAGATCATACAAGCTTATACTACAAAATTGTCTCACTTGTATCTATAAAATATTCTCGAGCATATTACTATTGTAATCTTATAAACATCGAGATATTATTTGTTAGTGAGTAATCCATTCAAATTCAATCTTGTAAAAGAGTGTTTTATAAACTCATTTGTGAGCGAGTGATCGGGTAGAAGCTTTTCAAGCAAGTGTAGCTTAAAAGTTCTAGGCTTTTCATTCGGGATACTCATAAAGTGAGGGGGAGCTTAATCGGTTGATTAAGCTCGTTAGGTTGTAACCTTGGAACGAGATTTTAGTGAAACACTCGGTAGTGAAAATACCGAGGAGAGGACGTAGGTGCGTTTGCCGAACCTCTATAAATCTTGCGTTATTTCTTTTCCCTTAACTTTTACTTTTCGCATTTATTTATCGCTCATATTTATTGCTTGCGTAGATTAAATTAGCAATTGTTTGTTAACGAAAGTGTTTAAGTTATAAAATCCACTAATTAGCTTAGTTAATAACCCATAGTTTTTATTCCGTGAAAAACGTACGAAAACCTTATTCATCCCCCCTCTAAGGTTTAGACACCTACGGACCAACAATTGGTATCAGAGCTTAGCTATTCTATTTACAAAAATCTAACGATTTTATAGTTTAAAGATCCGTTATGTCTTCGTACGCCGACTCTAAATCCATAACTAGGCCCCCGTTCTTTGACGGTACAAACTATCCCTATTGGAGAGATCTCATGAAAAATTTCCTTTGTGGTTTCGAAATAGACCAATGGATTAGCATTAGTAAAGGTTATAAAACGCCTAGGAGAAATGGCTTAGATAAACTTGTAGAGGAACTAGACACTGATGAACGCCTCGCCTTTTCTCTAAATTGTAGGGCTATGACATCTATCACTTGTGCGCTCTCGCCTAGTGAATATGATAAGATTTCCGGTTGTGACACCGCTAAGCAAATGTGGGATAAGCTAGCTATTATGCACGAAGGAACTAGTCAAGTTAAGGACTCTAAAATTAGCATGCTTATTCATGATTATGAATTGTTTAAAGTTGATGATGACGAGTCTATTGCTTCTATGTACACTCGTTTTACCAAAATTACTAACGATCTTAAAAGATTGGAAAAAGTGTATTCTAGCAAGGAGATGGTGACGAATATCCTAAGAAGTCTACCGAGGAAATGGGAATCAAAAGTGACGGCTATACAAGAAGCCAAGGACATGAACACTCTCTCTCTCGACAACCTCATTGGATCCTTAAGCACTCATAAACTCGACATGACGACTCGAAAGCAAGAGGATGACTCGAAAAAGAAGAAAGGTATCGTCTTCAAATGCACAACAAATAATGATAGCGACAACGATTCCTCTAGTGAGGATGATGAAATGGCACTCTTCGCCAAACGCTACAACAAGTTCCTAAGTTGGAAAAAGAAGGGCGGACAACGATTTCGGAAAAAGGAGTATAAGGGAGAGCCTTCCGACAAATCAAACAAGAAGGACGAAATCATTTGCTATTGTTGGTCCGTAGGTGTCTAAACCTTAGAGGGGGGGTGAATAAGGTTTTCGTACGTTTTTCGCGGAATAAAAGCTATGCGTTATTTAATACGCAAATTAGTGGTTTTTATAACTTAAACAATATAGTTAACAAATAATTGCTAATTTAATCTATGTAAGCAATGAATATAAGCAATTAATAATTTGCGAAAAGTAAAAGTTGAGGGAAAAGAAATAACGCAAGATTTATAGAGGTTCGGCAAAACGCGCCTACGTCCTCTCCTCGGTAGTTTCACTTCCGAGTGTTTCACTAAAATCTCGTTCCAAGGTTACAACCTAACGAGCTTAATCAACCGATTAAGCTCCCCCTCACTTAATGAGTATCCCGAATGAAAAGCCTAGAACTTTTAAGCTACACTTGCTTGAAAAGCTTCTACCCGATCACTCGCTCACTAATGAGTTTATAAAATACTCTTTTACAAGATTGAATTTTAATGGATCACTCACTAACAAATAATATCTCGAAGTTTATAAAATTACAAGAATAATACTCTCGAGAATATTTATGAATACAAGTGAGATATTGGAAGTATAAGCTTGAAGAATTGCTTTGTAAGAATTGCTTAATTGTTGAGTGTTGATTGGTGCCTTCTACAAAGGGTTTGTAGCTTATTTGTAGAGCCAAAAAGGTCCAGTAATTAATAGATGACCGTTGGCAGTTGTTGAGTAGCTTAGCTGCTAGTTTGCAGCAGTTCGCCCAGTTTTCAGGATGAGCTTAAAAGCTGGAATTTGAAATACTACAGAAACGATCGGTCATTTCTGAAAAACGATCGGTCGTTTTTCATCTGTGCTCACTGGACAAATTCATACATAAAACGATCGGTCGTTTTAGCTTTATGATCGATCGTTTTTGCTAAGTGCTCACTGGACAACTTTAACCTTAAAACGATCGGTCGTTTTAAGTTCTGTGATCGGTCGTTTTTTAATCTGAGCTCACTGGAAGAATTTCGTACTGAAACGATCGGTCGTTGATGCCTCATGATCAGTCGTTTTTTGTTCTGGCAATGTTTCGGTTTTCTCGACAAACTTTGAAAGCCCGTAATTTGTCCGTTTCAAATCCGATTGAGGTTCCGCTTGAACCGTTGGCTTTGTATTTACGTAAACTATCATTCCAAACCTTTGACACACTCGATAAATGATTAGTACGCAAAACGAGATTTTATCATGTTTTACAAATATTGTTATCATCAAAATAATCGATTAGAAGAACAACGTTCAACAGCTACAAATGTCACAAACCCGACCATATGCAAAACGAATGTACCTTGAAGAAAAAGGACAAGTTCGAAAAGAAAAGGGAACACAAAAAGGCATTGATGGCTGCATGGGGGAGTGATGATGATAGCTCCGATAGCGACAATGAAGAAGTCGCAAATCTATGTCTCATGGCTAGAGACGACGATACCGAGGATGTAAGCTATCACTCCTCTAACTCTTCTATTTCTAGTGATGATGATTTTGATATAAATGATGTTTTAGCCTCGTTAGAAAAAGCTAGAGGTAAAAACAAATCCTTTAGAAAAATGCTAATTACTCTACAAGATGAACTTGAAAATTTAGCTATAAATAATGACTCACTCACATCTAAAAATGCCGAACTTACCATAGAAAATGATAAGTTAGTTAATGACCTTAGTTCATGTAAAATTAAGGCGGATAGCGCCAAACTTACTCTCGATAAATTCACTAAGGGTACAACCCACTCTTAACGGCAAAACATAAAAATCTATTCACCAAACAAGTGGCGAAAAATGAAAGTAGACAACCAAATTACTCTCGTAAGAACAACACGTATAAAAATAACTTAGTTTATAATCATTTTGTTAAACCAACCATGCATGTTACATGTATTACTTGCAACCGAAGTGATCACTATGAAGATTATGTTTATTGCCCTTATAGATATAAAATAAATAGAAATGACTTGGTTTGGATTCCTAAGGGTCGAGACACTAACCCTCAAGGACCCAAAAGTGGATTAGGGTACCAATGATCATTTTGTCTTGTAGGTATGCTTGAGGACCCAAAAGTTAACGAGGACAAGTGGTTCTTGGATAGTGGATGGACAAGACATATGACGGGAGACAAAACAAAATTCACTACTCTTGCACCTAAAGACGGAGGTTTTGTGACTTTCGGGGATAATAGTAAGGGTAAAATCATCGGTATTGGTAGCATCTCTAAATCTTCTAATGTTGTTATTGATAATGTTTTGCTTGTTGATGGTCTTAAACATAATTTGCTTAGTATAAGTCAACTTTGTGATTTGGGTCACAAAGTCATTTTTGAAAAATCGCATTGCATCATTCATTGTATTTCGGATAATAAAACTATTCTCATGGGTCAAAGACAAAATAATGTCTATATGATTGATTTGAATAATTCGGTGGATAATGAAGTTAAGTGTCTTGTTACTATCAACGACAATGGTTGGTTGTGGCATAGACGACTTGGTCATGCAAGTCTTGATTTACTTGCTAAACTTTCTAGTAAAGACTTGGTAATAGGTTTACCAAAAACTCCTTATATAAAGGACAAACTTTGTCACGCTTGCCAATTAGGTAAACAAACAAAGATTTCTTTTAAATCTAAAAATAGTATATCTCTACTCGTTGTTTGGAGCTCATTCATATGGACTTAGTTGGCCCCTCCCGGACACTTAGTCTTGGTGGGCGTGCATATGCTTTCGTCATGGTTGACGATTTTAGTCCCTTTACTTGGGTGTTGTTTTTAACTCATAAGCATGAAGCATTTAGAGAATTCTCTATTATTTGCAAAAAGCTCCAAACACGAAAGGGTTATATGATCAAAAGTATCCGAACCGATCATGGTAAGGAATTTGAAAATACTCCATTTCAAACTTATTGTGATGAAAATGGTATTCATCATAATTTTTCGGCCCCTCGTACGCCCCAACAAAATGGGGTAGTAGAGAGGAAGAATAGAATCCTAGAGGAAATGGCACGGACCATGCTTTGTGAAAATAATTTGCCAAAGTATTTTTGGGCCGAAGCCGTAAATTCCGCTTGTTATATTTTAAATAGAGCCTTAATTAGGCCCATATTGAAAAAGACACCTTACGAATTATGGAATGAGCGAAAGCCCAATATTTCTCATTTACGTGCATTTGGTTGTAAATGCTATGTTCATAATAATGGTAAGGATAATCTAGGAAAATTCGATGCTAAGTCCGATGAAGGAATTTTCATCGGATATGCTATATCGAGTAAAGCTTATAGAATTTTTAATAAAAGAACTTTATTGGTGGAAGAATCGGTACATGTTTCGTTTGATGAGAATTTACCGACATTTGATAAGCCTTTAATTGTTCATAATATTAATGATGATATTTTTCATAAAGCATCTTCTTCTAATCATGTTGCATCTAGCTTAGAGTCTACGCCTAGTATAGAGGTTGAACCCGTTGTTGAAGAAGTCACTATAGAGAGACTTCAAACGGACTTAGAATCTAGCGTACACATTCATGAGGATTTGCCTCAAGAATGGAGGTTTGCCAATGACCATCCGCAAGATTTAATTTTGGGTAACCCGGGAGAAAGAGTGCATACACGTTCTTCTTTAAGAAATCTAGTTAATCATTTTGCATTCTTGTCTTAACTAGAGCCCAAGAACATTCATGAAGCGGAACTCGATGAGAGTTGGGTATTAGCTATGCGTGACGAATTAAATCAATTCGAGCGTAGTAACGTATGGACTTTAGTACCTAGACCGCGTGAGAAAACCATTATAGGTACGAAATGGATATTTCGTAATAATATGGATGAATCCGGGGTAGTCATTAGAAATAAGGCTAGACTAGTAGCTCAAGGGTATAACCAAGAAGAAGGCATCAATTTCGATGAAACTTACGCACCCGTAGCTAGACTAGAAGCCATTAGAATGTTGCTTGCTTATGCTTATTTTAAACGTTTTAAATTGTTTCAAATGGATGTTAAAAGTGCATTTTTAAACGGTTTTATAAATGAGGAAGTTTATGTAAAACAACCACCCGGTTTTGAAAATCACGAGTTTCCCGATCATGTTTACAAACTTCGAAAAGCACTTTATGGTTTAAAACAAGCACCCCAGGCTTGGTATGAAAGACTTAGTAAATTTTTGATTAAAAAGGGTTTTTCTCGTGGTATTTTGGATACTACACTTTTTATTAAAAAAGATGGTAAAGACATGCTTTTAATTCAAATATATGTTGATGACATCATTTTCGGTGCTACTAATGCTCGCATGTGCGAGGAGTTTTCTAAGTGTATGCAAGGTGAATTCGAGATGAACATGATGGGTGAACTTACCTACTTCCTTGGATTGCAAATCAAACAAACAAAGGACGGAATTTTCGTCAATCAAGCCAAATACACAAGGGACTTGCTCAAAAGGTTCAACATGAGCGATGCAAAGCCGCTAGGAACTCCAATGAGTCCGGCAACAAAACTAGACAAGGATGAATCGGGTAAAAGCGTGGACCAAAAGCTCTATAGAAAAGTAAATTATAGAAAAGAAACGGTACTGAAATGAAATGAACAGAATGTAAATGACTGAAAAATAAATAACAGAAATATAAAAGAAGAGGCAACTGCTGAGCAGTTTCCCTTAAACAATATTTCCCGAACCACCTTTAAAGGTTTCTGGTTTCGGGACTTTGTTCCTAAGGTACAACTTCTATCTCAGAGTGGCTCGTATGGAAACCGGCACCGAACCACAGGTCGAGCTGTTGGTGGTGCGGTTCTCTCTCTATATATGATGCTTATTCTATGAGGTAGTGTGTTTCTGGTGTGTTTAAAATGAGAGGGGGAGGGCTGCCTTTTATAGGCTCTATAGAAACCGCAGCCATAATTGTGACGACCCAGATTTCCAGGAAGGAATTTCTGTGGTGCGGTATTGTGCGTCAATCCCACATCGTCCAGATATGAGAGTACTTGTGTGGTATATGAGCTTAAAGATCCATTTCCTATTAACAAGGCCTTTTAAAGCCGTGCGGCACAATAGCGAGGACGGAACTCCACGGTTAAGCGTGCTTAGCCTGGAGTAGTACCAGGATGGGTGACCCCCCTGGGAAGTTGTGCCAAATAGGACAATATTGTTGATACGGACGTGACGGTTCGGCCCGTGGGGCCGGGTCATTACAATAATGATGGTCATAAATTCTGGGAGTTACATCCCCAGAATCCGCTCACTTAATTCCTGAAACTGCTGCAATTTATTCTCATTTATTGCTGATGTTTCAGTTGCTGGAAACTCTAGGAACTACTTTTGTATTTTACACAAAACTCCCATTTCAGATTTGGACCCGAGACCCGAGACAATCCTAAATCCCAAGCCCCAAGCCCAAGCCCGCGACCCGAGACACGGGACACGAGCGAGCGCGCGTGTGTGGTACTCACTAATACTCTTAGGTGTATGTGGACTTTGTTTGTTTAACAACTACATGGGTTGGCCTTCTATATATATTGTAAAAATGACCCTCAATCTTCCAATATGTGATTATTCTAAATGGTTTTCTCATTAACCATTTCGTTTTCCAGATTTGAGCTTTCGATAGCCCAACTTTGAAGCTACTTTGTATTCACACCCATTCTCCAAATAGGTCATGCGATATACCGTTGCGAAGCTCGTCACACGGGCTACTCAACCACGTTGAGTATGGTATAAACAACTTAGCACTGTCGCATGAAAAAATGACTCGAAGTTGGTCTAGCGACCATTCGGAAACACCCATGTATTTCACATGTTTTTCCAACAATCCCCCACATGAATGCAATTAGCTGAAAATAAAAATGCACCTAAATGCATACGAGAGAACCGCAAGAGTTCACTACATAAGGACAGGTAGCGCGTGCCTTAAACCTGCCGTAGTGACGTAAGATCTGATATGCTACTATTGGGTAGCCTTTAAGCCTTGAACCCTTTAGCGTTTGTGCATACCAGGGTAATGCGCACACAGTGTCCTCTCTACACCACTTACTAAGCCCTTTGGTTGTTGTCCATATTTGGCCGTGGACTGCCTTGGCAAAATTCAACCGAGTGCTCTAGTGATTTAGCCCATGGCTCATCATATAGTATCGGCCATACACACTCTTCATAGGTGATTTCAAGTCAAGTGTGTCCTGACTCACCCCTCTCGACCTTCGAGATACTTGTTTTCATTAAGAGCCTCGTCCTCACCCTTAAGATGGTCTAGGTCTATCACTCTTTCATCCTAGAAATGGGCTGAGAACTTAAGTTCCCGAGTGCTTTGTTCGGTCACCCCCACAGTTCGGTTTTCCCGTTGAACCCGAGGCTGGAGAATCCAGTTCGGGTTGGGTTGCCTCTGAGGAGGTTTCCAGTTTGATGGGCTTCAACCCCATTCCCCTCGATGAAACTTCAACTCCTACCTGAGTCAAGCCTTTTATAAATGGATCCGCTATATTGTCTTTAGATCTCACAAAATCTAATGACACCACACCGTTATCTAACAATTCTCTTACGGATTTATGTCTCCGACGAATATGTCGGGACTTTCCATTATACATATGATCCTGCGCCCGCCCAATAGCCGACTGACTATCGCAGTGCATGCTTATTGCTGGGACAGGTTTCGGCCACATTGGAATTCCTTCCAGAAAGCTTCTCAGCTAGTCAGCCTCTTCTGTTGCTAGATCCAACGCTATGAACTCGGATTCCATAGTTGATCTAGCTATGCAGGTCTGCTTGGATGATCTCCATGAGACAGCTGCTCCTCCCAACACGAACACATATCCGCTAGTGGATCGTGTACTGTTGGAATCCGAGATTCAGTTTGCATCAGAATACCCTTCCAGTACAGCTGGATATATGGTATAATGCAATCCTCGGTCGGCAGTGTATCTCATATATCTGAGAAGTCTCATGATGGCCTTCCAGTTTTCCTAATTTGGATTACTGGTATACCTACTCAGTCTACTCACTGAGTTGGCTATGTCTGGTCTAGTACAGTTCATAACGTACATCAGACTGCCTATTATTCGAGAATATTCCAATTGTCTCACACTCTCCCCAAAATGTTTTTTCAGGGTGGTTGAGATCTCTATCGGAGTTCTGGATGTAGCTCTACTATCTTTATCAAATTTGTCAAGCATCTGCTTGACATAGTGAGTTTGAGATAGCGCATATCCGTCTGATGTCTTGGTAATTTTCATACCAAGTATTACATCAGCGACACCCAAGTCCTTCATCTCGAATTTTTGTGACAACATTCTCTTAGTGGAGTTGATGTTATCAATACTCCCTATTATAATCATGTCATCTACGTAGAGGCAGACTACCATGTAGTCCTTTTCATTTCCTTTTACGTAGACGCATTTGTCACATTCGTTTATCCGAAAACTGTTTGATAGCATCACTCTATCAAATTTTTCGTGCCATTTTTTAGGTGCTTGTTTGAGTCCATACAAGGACTTCACAAGTTTACACACCTTGTGAGCTTCACCTGGAACCACAAACCCTTCCGGTTGTTCCATGTAAATTTCCTCTTCCAACTCACCATTCAAGAACGCCGTTTTAACATCCATTTGATGTATTTCCAGATCGAACAGTGCCGCGAGAGCAATGACTATCCGGATTGACGTCTTCCTGGAGACAGGGGCATAGGTGTCGAAATAGTCGACACCTTCGGTTTGTCTAAAACCTTTTACTACAAGCCTCGCCTTGTATTTCTCAATCGTTCCATCGAGCTTTCTCTTCCTCTTGAAGATCCACTTGTGTCCTAGTGGCTTACACCCGGGTGGTAAATCCACTAGTTCCCAAGTGTGATTTTGTAATATTGATTCAACCTCATTGTTGATCGCCTCCTCCCAATATTGGGCTTCCAGGGATGACATTGATTGTTTGAATGTCGCCGGTTCGCCTTCTATCATGAAGGTTACAAAATCTGGACCGAAATTCGTTTCCTTTCTAGCCCTTTTACTACGTCGAGGCTCTTCTTCTTCTTCCTCCAACGGTTCACTTGCCCCCACATTTTCCTCACTATTTGACTCCTCAGTCTCTACAGTTTTGGAAGACTTACGGGGAAAGATCTCCTCGAAGAAAGAAGCTTCTCGAGCTTCGATAATAGTATCTACATGCACATCGAGATTATCCGACTTGTGCACGAGAAAGCGATAAGCACTACCGTTTTGTGCATATCCTATGAACACACAATCTACCGTCTTTGGCCCTATTCTCGTTCTTTTCAGAAGCGAGACAAGGACCTTCGCAAGAAAACCCCAAACCCTTAAGAATTTATAGCTCGGCCGATGGCCTTTCCATAGTTCATAAGGTGGTTTATCACGCTTCTTATGCGGCAGCTTGTTCAACACATAGTTGGCGGAAAGCAGCGCTTCCCCCCACATGTTCTGGGGTAACCCAGAACTTATTAGCATAGCATTCATCATTTCCTTTTGCGTTCTGTTCTTACGCTCGACAACCCCATTCTGCTCCGGAGAGTAGGGGGTTGTGGTTTGATGTACAATGCCACTTTCTGCGCATATCTGCGCAAACGGTGCCTCGTATTCACCGCCTCTATCACTCCTCAACATTTTAATCTTTTTATTGAGTTGATTTTCTACTTCGGTCTTATAAAGAGTGAATTTCTCTACCGCTTCGTCTTTACTTCTCATTAAGTAGACATAGCAGTATCTTGTACAGTCATCTATAAACGTGATGAAATACTTTTTCCCTCCTCGCGTTTGTATAAACTTTAAGTCGCATACATCTGTGTGTATTAGACCGAGAGGTTCAGTACTTCGTTCGACATGTTGATACGAAGACTTGGTTAATTTTGCTTCAACACAAACCTCACATTTATGTTGTTTATCAAATACAAAATTAGGTAGTAGATTCAGTGATATTAATTTCTTCATAGAATTAGCATTCACACGACCTAATCTACCATGCCATAAATTAAATGAATTGCAAGAATAAGCAAAAGACGTTTTATTAGCCACTTGAGCAACATTAACGGTTACATTATTCTTGGTACTGGCCTCAGCCTTAGTACCCACAATAGCAGACTCGGCTTTAGGAGCCGGAGTACCAACATTTAATTTAAACATGCCGTTGGTCATATAGCCATAGCCTACATACATTCCATTTAGGGTGATTACAATTTTAGCAGATTCAAATACAAGTTTAAACCCTTTGTTCACCATCACTGAGCCGGAGACTAGATTCTTGCGAATTTCCGGCACATGGAGCATGCCGTTCAGTGTCAGCTCCTTTCCCGACGTCATCATCAGCATCACGGTTCCTTTTCCTTCCACCCTGGAAATAGCCGAGTTCCCCATGAAGCAGCTCTCATTGTCCACGGCCGTATAGGTTTTGAACATCCACTTGCTGGCACAGATGTGACTAGTGGCGCCTGTGTCTAGCCACCATTCCTTTGGGTTGCTCCCCACTAGGTTCACTTCCGAGACCACAACACTCAGGTGCATATAGTCCTGTCCAGCATCATCTCCGCCCTCAGCTACATTTGCATGAGCAGGTGCCCTCTTCCTCCCTTTCCCTTGGAACTTCCTCTTTGGGGGTTGGGGGGGGGGTTGGGCTTGTCGATACGCATCTTACAATCCGCGGCACGATGGCCCGGTTTGTTGCACACAAAGCAGTCTCCCAAGAATTTCTTCTGGAGAGAAGCACCGACTGCGCCGTCAAAGCGTTTTCGCTTAGGCATAGCGTTTTCAACCACATGGGCCTTGGCAACCGCGTTGCCTGCTCCGCCACCGCCTTTCCTTCCGGATCGGCGGTTGCTTTGCTCAACATTGAGCCTCTCAATGAGTCCCTCCAAGGTCATAACCTTTCTCTTGTGTTTCAGGTAGTTTTGAAACTCTTTCCAAGAAGGTGGCAGTTTCTCAATCATTAATGCCACTTGGAAAGATTCGTTGATAACTAGCCCTTCAACATCAAGCCTATGGTATATGAGTTGGAGTTCCTCAACCTGCTCGATGACACTCTTCCCATCAGTCATCATGTACTCATGAAAGTCCGTGACGACAAATTTTTTGCGCCAGCGTTATTCACTTTGTACTTTCTTTCGAGAGACTCCCAAAGCTCCTTCGCAGAAGCCTTGGGCTCGAATACACTGAAGAGAGTGTCATCCAAAGCACACAGGATGTAGTTCCAGCATAGGTAGTCGCAGTGTTTCCACGCTTCCACCGCCGCAACCGTCTGCACATCCTCATCGTCCTCGCCTAGGACGGGTGCAGACTCCTTAAGAAACCGGGTCAGATTAAGGGCAGTTAAATAAAACAGCATCTTTTGCTGTCAACGTTTGAAGTTGTTGCCCCTAAAATTTTCCGGTCTCTCCAGTTGAGAGGTTGGCAACATTGGCATCGCCGGCGTTGCCGGAGCCTTGCCCTTTGCCCTGGCCGCAGCCACAAGCGCTGCCTTGGCCACAGCCTTAGCACCAGCCTGTATGGAAACCGGCACCGAACCACAGGTCGAGCTGTTGGTGGTGCGGTTCTCTCTCTATATATGATGCTTATGCTGTGAGGTAGTGTGTTTCTGGTGTGTTTAAAATGAGAGGGGGAGGGCTGCCTTTTATAGGCTCTATAGAAACCGCAGCCATAATGATGGTCATAAATTCTGGGAGTTACACCCCCAGAATCCGCTCACTTAATTCCTGAAACTGCTGCAATTTATTCTCATTTATTGCTGACGTTTCAGTTGCTGGAAACTCTAGGAACTGCTTTTGTATTTTATACAAAACTCCCATTTCAGATTTGGACCCAAGACCCCAGACCCGAGACATTCCCCAAATCCCAAATCCCAAATCCCAAGCCCAAGCCCAAGCCCAAGCCCGCGACCCGAGACACGAGACACGAGTGAGCGAGCGTGTGTGGTACTCACTAATACTCTTAGGTGTATGTGGACTTTGTTTGTTTAACAACTACATGGGTTGGCCTTCTATATATATTGTAAAATTGACCCTCAATCTTCCAATATGAGATTATTCTAAATGGTTTTCTCATTAACCATTTCGTTTTCCAGATTTGAGCTTTCGATAGCCCAACTTTGAAGCCACTTTGTATTCACACCCATTCTCCAAATAGGTCATGCGATATACCGTTGCGAAGCTCGTCACACGGGCTACTCAACCACGTTGAGTATGGTATAAACAACTTAGCGCTGTCGCATGAAAAAATGACTCGAAGTTGGTCTAGCGACCATTCGGAAACACCCATGTATTTCACATGTTTTTCCAACATGAACATCTAAACCTGCTTATTTCTTTTTCCCGGAAAGAAGTTCTTTTAGTTAAGTGCCATAAATAATTAGAGTTATAAGCATTTGCAACTCTAAATAGTTCAGTCGGTTAACCTATATACCATTCTTGTATATATTCGAAACTAATATATATATAGGTAAAAACGATATGATTTTTTGTTAACGATATGATTTTTCGTTGGGCCATGAATGTAGAGATCGTAAAGTCATGCACCGAAATCATTATCTATTTAGATAAAGTTGTATATACAAATTACTTTTTAATAAATAAAAAAATTGGCGTCTCGTCCGATCGACGCCTAAGCTCATGGTCTGTTATGTGTGTGGTCATATCCGGACCTGCTAACAATAGTGCACCTCACATGATACTGCAAATACACTTAATGTGTATCATTCAATGGCCGACCATCAGGACTAGAGTTTCGGAGGCTTTGGTCTTTCATGGAAAGAGTCTTTTTTTGTGTATTTATATTTTATTTTATTTAATAATAAAATAAAATAAAAGAAATACAAAAATGTTAGTAACAATTATTGAACCCACATTCTACAAGAATAATAGCAAAATATTAACTAAATTTCAAGAAAGTATAATATTGAACACACATTTACATGTGTCAAAACAATTATTTATATATTTATATTTTATATAAAATTAATTAAACATGTTTTTTCCAAAAATCGAGTCCTCTAAAATTCGGTATTTTTCGGAGGTCATGAGCCCGCTAGACCCTTGTGGCCCACCCATAAAACCGGGCCTACCGACTATTATCTATATTATCGACCTATATTATCCAATCAAAAACGGAATGGGTACAGTTTGACGACATGGATCATTTGAGACCATTTTTTTAAATCTCACCATACTAATGCCAATAAAAAGGAAAAAAATGTATGCATTATTTTGTGTTTTGACCTACCATTTATTGAGTTGATTGCAATTTTCAAAAATATATGGAGTGTCGGCAAACCATCACAAAAGAAGAGGTAGTACAAAATTAAATAAAAAGGCAGTTTAAATATTGGAAGGTGAACATTTGAAAGAACAGCGGGTGTACCACAATGACCCACGTGGCAGTCTTATCTTACCCTTTGCGTCAATTTATTCTAGAATCGTCTATTTATTTATTATAAAATACTAAATTCCCTGATAGCCAGCCGTTAGATGCCATTTTACATAGATACGTTATCTATGATATTTCCGCCCATCTTTTAATCTCGGCCGTCCAATTATCTTCCCCTTTTATATATAATTACGTAATTTACTTTAAATTAAAACACAATTCATTTCTATTCACGTACGCCTCTCTCTTTCTCTCTCTCTTATGTATATCTCTCTCTATATATATATATACATCCTCATTTCTTTTAGATCTAGTTTTTTATGAAGATTAATTCTTAATTTTATATCGAGATCTGCTTAGATCGTTCGATGAGGTACAATTTGACTATGAAAACGTGTGTTATTGAAATTTTTTGGATATTCTAATGGGTTAATTTTGTCGATCTCGGTTGAAGCTTGTTTGGATCTAATATATCACCAAAGGTATTATTTCTTTTCTTATTTATTTGGTTCCGATTTATGTTTTTTGACTTTGTTTTTAAAGAATTAGTTCCGATTGTAAATTTTTGATACCCGCATGATGATAATATTGAGATAACTAATCGAATTCCTATTAATTCTTGATTATAACATGTTTTTGAGTACTTTTTAGTTAATAATCCTAGCTTATGATAAGATTGAGTTACATATATGTTTATCCTTTTATCTTTAAGATTAATATGGATTCTTGATTTAGAGTTTGCTCATTTTTACCACACTACTTTTTGATTAATTGATTTCTTTTACTTGATTAGAATTACTCTTGTGAAAAATATAAAATTGAACTCTCATAATAGTCGTTGGATAATATTCTGTAGTTTTTTTTTGGAATTTAACTTAATAAATAAATCAATTATGCCGTCTATAGAGAATTTCATAGTTAGGTTTTTGAGAAGGTTAAGAATTTTGAACAAATATCAGGTTAATAAATGAGCAAGTGTTCCTAAACACAGTTTGTGAAAATGAATTGAAATTAGTTAACACGAATTTCTAGTTTTATGTCATTTTCTTTTTACAGAATAAGACGCATGAAATCCATTTAAAATCTGCCATTTTTAAGATAGTTACTTATCTTACATTGGTGTGTAATTCAAGCCCTGATATTTATCTATAGATATGAATTGACCATTTCTTGTTTGTTGTTTGTTTGTAGATTTGTAGCCAATTTCATCTCTTGAATTTTTCAATGTCGAAGTGGACAAAGGGTCCGTATTTACTTGATTGGTCTTAAATGAATTGGCGAACTTTAAGGATTTACTAGAAATGAAGAGATTGGTACGAAATAACTCTCAATCTAAGGTTCATCCATGGACAACCTAGAGGTATATATATTTATCACTTATTTACTCTCTAATTGTATGTATTATAAGTGTGACAGCTTAGTGGTTCTTTTAGTTAAATACATTTTAAAACCATTATGTGCTTCTAGTATCAGTATTACAGAAACAGGGTCGAGTATTTGAAGTTTATAAAAAAATGAGATCAGGTATTATGAAGTCTAAAGCAAGCAACAAATGGTTTAGGAGATTGTCAATTTAATCATGAGATGCAAATATGGCATGATAATTTTACTGATATACATTTGTAGACAATTTATTGATAGATCATCTCTTAGAATGTTATATTTGATAGAGAAGTTATTTTACTAGGAATTTCACTTGAATGAAGAGGTTTGTAATTATACGCTTTCAGATAAGGAGACTTTTAAGTAAAAAAGAATTTTGTTAGGAGTTACTTGAATGCCTTGCTTGAATGAAGAGAAGTGTAATTTTCTTCCATCAAAATGAGTTTTGGAGTGAGATGTTAAATAGTTTGAATACTTGTTATAAATTTGTTTGCCTTTTTAATTTCTATTAGTTTACATGTCGGTCATTGGTATTTAACTAGAATTATTCAATGGATTTTTGTGACAAATTTAGTGCATCTAAATGGCTCTGCTGTTTGAGTGTCACCGTAGTATTTAAATGAATTGTATCTAATGTTATGGCATGTTAATATTTTGTTGTTTGGTTAATTGGCCAAGTCACTAATCAATCATTTTTCTTATTTTTGTTAGGGTTTGCAGATTCGGAGATGATGACTTATTGATCAGCTTGTTGAAGGAATTGAATATTTTCGTTCAGGATGCATCTCAATATTTCATAAATGGTTGAAGAAGGTTTCATGGTGTGGAAGACAACAATCAAATAGGGTATATATATGTATCGTGTTTCTGTCCGTAATGAGGGAAGGTAAATATATATGTATTTGTTTATGCAAGAGGTAGAATGTAAAAAAAAAGAGAAGAGGGATATCATGTGTTTAGGTGACCTTTGCCATGTCGGGTGCGCTCGCTTGGCAGGTCTAAAGACCTAATAAAATGATTTTTTTGTGGTGGGATGAGAGAAGGCACGGGGTTTTTGCCCGGCTCTCCCTTCCCCTGTGTCGCGGTCCTTTTTTTTTTCTTTTCTTTTTTCCTTTCCACTTTCACATCCTCCTCATTTTGCGGTTTTATTTTTCATCCATTTCAAAGTCGCAAATACCCTGCCATTACTAGCATTTGCAGCAGTGCGGTGTTACCGTCCCTTACAGTTCAGAAATTTAGGTACAAATCATTGGAATCCCCTGCAGATTACAGTTGCATCCCTTAAAGAGGTACAAATCAAAAGCTCATTATCCAGACGTATTAATTATTAACGCATCCACTAGGCATACATTTAAATCTAATTGGTCAATACTTCTTCATTTATGCGCTATTTTTTATTACTCTCATTTCCAAACTAGAGAATCTTATCTGGGTTAGATTTTATGAAATTAAAAAGGACAAAATGATTATGTTATTAAATGAAGTTAAGGCTCAACCACTTTTAGTTTAATTAGGCAACCCCTCTTCATTTATCAAATAATTGTTTCTATACAGTATATCTTAGATAACTCTCATTTCCAAGCTTAAGAGTAATATTCCAATCTGGGTAGTGTTTATGAAATTAAAGAAGGAAAAAGCATCTTATTAAATGAAATTAGTGATCAAACTATTGCACCGGTGTACATCAACATCTTGTTTATCAAAACCTTGTTCTATATTCTATGCCATTCTTTAGGCATGAAATGGGACTAAATGTCGAAAATACTTGTCCACTTGTCATGTTCATAAATTGGCATCATTCAAAAGCAGTGAGAGCGTCTTTAAGGGTTCAGTCTGCATCTTATATTTGAACAACATTGAATATTATCGCCTTCTATATATTTGAGGGCTCAGTCTGGCTATGTACAAGGTGAGGGTGGAGAGAATAAAAAAATGAGTGCAATAAAAAATGATTGGTATTTACATCATTACAGTATTACACTTTGATCTCCTTGTCATTGATATATCTCCATATTTATTTTCCTTGCTTGCTCGTAAATTTCTTCTTTTTAAATGATATACCTAATTTCTGAATTACATTTGATACTTTATGCTTACAATTGAAACAAATCAGTCTTTGATGTTAAGATATAAATGAGGTTTATAGGTTGATTGTACTGTAGATCAATTTTCATTGGGTTATTTGTCTACCACCTGTTGGAAGTTTATAAATGAGTATTTGCCATCTGTCGAGAAATAATTTTATTAGAGATTTTGAAGACCTGCAAAGTGTTCCATAGCTTACCGCAGATGCCTTAACAAAGTGATTGTTGCTGCGATTGAAGCATGGCCGCTGTTTTGGTTCAACTGGAAGATAAATTGAAGCTTCGGTTGTAGTTCTTTGGTCGATGAAGTGGTCTGCTGAGGACTCCAGAATGTTCTTTGAATGAAGTTGCGTAGAGAATCTGGATGACATGGTAACATTTTCTTTATAAGTTAGGACTGCATGTAGCGAGTCCTAAATTTTATTTTTTGAGAATAAGTGATATCACGTGTCATTGACCTTTGCCATGTTGGGTGCGCTCGCTTGGCAGGTCAGAACAACTAATAAAGTGATATTTTTGTGTTCGGGAAGAGAGTGGCACAGGTTTTTTTGGCCTGGCGCTCTCTTCTCGTGTCTAGTTTTTTCTAGTTTTGCTTTTGCCTTCTCCTACATCTTATTAATCTTCCACATGGCACGGAAGAGGTGTCAGTTTTCAAATTCGTTGCTAATATTGCCTGCTCATTAAGTATCTGCATTAACTTGGGCGATATAAATCTAAAACGCATATTTGGCAGCTTTCTGTGGGAAGTGAAAGTATAATCTATAGGTCTTTAGACTCTTTACTACCATGCTTAACCTTTTAAAGCAAATTTTTTTGTCCGAGTGCATGTCATTTTTTGGAGTAGAAAGACGTGTTACTGCTGCTTACTCCGTAATCTTACAATCCGTTCCACCTTGGTGTGCATAAATTTATTAAATAACTCCTTTTGTTTTACTTCATGGAAATTACAAGACATTGAATAGTTCATTCAACTGTTTACTAAAATTGTGTTGATATCGTTTTGCGAGTAAGTAAGGTCAATTATCTAACTGGATCTTCATTTTTAACTCGAATTGATATATTGCGATGCAGCCTATACAACTGGAATTTTTTTATATACTTATCATGAATTGATATCGACCTCTTTCAAATTTCAGTACTTGGTATGGACTTTAAGATTTCTTATTTCTCCTAATGGATTTATGGTTCCATTACTTCCAATAATAACTTGTGTTTTATGACGTATTTTTATTGGTGATGGCTGGTGAGTGTTATATCAGAATGGTTGTCATATGCATAATCTTGATCCTTGTGATAAAAATGCTGTTCATCCCCAATCCTTTAGTTATCAGTAGGTTCCATATTAATCGCTGATCATATACTTTATAGATTTACAAATACAAAGCAGTTTTTAATGCCCACTACTTTGTGCATTATTTTAAGAACAAAGTTTATTCTTTGATTCCCACAAATAATGTCCCGAGTTCAGTTGTTTTTCTAAATTCCAAGGGTTGTTAAAATCTATGGTAAAGAGTGCTTTTTCGATGCCTCTGTTGATCTATAAATTATTTGAATGGACCGGCTTGTGTTTCACTATAAGAAAAGAAATTAGAAATTACCTGTAACTGGTGATTATTCAAACCATTGGTCAAGAGTCGTTATCTTAGCCATTGTCGACAGCGGTGTATGAAAGAAAGCATAACAGTGGCATCAATATAACGACATGAGAGTTGAGCATATGAAGAGTTGTCCTCCACAGCCATGTTTGAAGCATCGCAGGACCGAATTGTTGAAATGTGATTGGAGTTTTATGTTAAAACAAAAAAAATATGAGAAAAAGGAAAGAAATTCTGAGTCCTTTAGTCTTGCACTCGATGGTTCTTTAGCCGATGACCGGGTGATGTTCTTCCGGTGAAGCCTTTTTTTCTGTACTGGTAATGAAGAAGCTTTTGATGGAGTGTCTGGTTACACTGTTGAAATACTCGTGATTGTGTTTGTTTGTTGCTGGATCACTTGACGTCTATCCTTCAAAGGCATGGTTTAATAAAATGGTTAGTTCACTTTATTTGTCTCATCAGGATTTCTTTCTCATTTGTTTTATAAATCTTAAATCTCTTGTTACTCCCTTGACATATTGCGAACGGTAGTTAGGTGATTCCTTGTCAAAGACCTTGGTGAATTTTGCAACGAATGTACAGAATTTTTGATATTTTTCGGTTTTCATAGCTAGAATGCAATCTTTTGGTTATGTTTTAACGTTACATATTTACTGATAATCGGAATCCTTTTGTTTGTTTGTTGAGTGAGTTTGTATATATTAATTATTTACCATTGCTTTTTGCTGATTCTTTTATCTAGGACAATACTTGATATAACAACTAAAAGATTTTGGTGAAAAAGGTTTTGACATTTGTTTTTAAAATTTTCATAATCATAAGTACCAAAATGTTGATTTTTACTCTGGCATATGAGCTAAAATCCTGCTTTAATGCCAACCGAAAGACGTGTAATTTTGGCTCTGTTTGTCTCGGACTATAAATTTTCTCAGCCTAAAACAGATGATAATATTTATGCGGGAGCTCTTTTTGAATGATTTTCTGGTTTGGAAATTAGTTGTGTTAACCCGATATCTTGGTAATAAGAACGATCTCAATGTGGCGTTACATTGTTATGAATTTGGTGTTTTAAACTGTCTCTTTTAATACAGTCAACTGCGGTAACTGAGGGTGGTATTTTAGTAATTCATCCTCTGTTGCCTTCTCTCACAGAAGAACGATCTCCAATGGAATTTTAATTTGCCAGTTTTTCGAGAGAGAAAAGTATTTGTTAAAATATGTTAACATATCAATTTTGACTGATTATTTTTTACTGAAAAATACGTGGAACAGCAAATATTTCTTTTTGCGACTAAATGAATTATTCATAAACAAGGTGTGTTTTACTTTTTGGTTGCACGAATGTTAAACCACAATTGAAGAAATATTATATAATGGGCACATTGCACTCGGTGAATTGGTTAGTTTAACTGGTGGGTAAGTAGAAAATACCTGAACCAGTGTTTAATTTCATAGAACGCGACACCAATGTTAGTTAAGATGAGAACCCATTTTTTTAAAAACGCAGACTATTTGGTCCTGTTTTTTTTAATAAAAGAAGATGGTCACTAATCAACTTGGCAAGAAACATGGATAGTGAAAATTTGACTGTGGATGTGACCCTTACAGTGTTTTTCATCTATGAACCCATAAGCTCAAAATGGTAAGAGCACCTGATCCTTGTGATTGGTAGGTTAGCGGTTCGAATCCGCTTGGGTCCCCTCTACATTTAGACCGGTGTTTATTCTTTAATAATTGTTTTATCCTCTTGGTTGCCTCTAATGTCGGTCTAGGTACTTCTTCTGAAACTATTTAGGATATGGTGACCTAGTTTTCAATATTTAGTTTTTTGGGTTAATCATTACAATTAATTTGAGTTTGAGGGAAAAATCTATTTTTTTACTCATTTCTGCCAAATTTATTTCTTTTTGAGATTACACGTAAGTTCTGTAACCCTTCCTCGGAGTTTTTGTTTAAAGGCGAGACCGAGTAACTTAACGTAAACTGAGGGAGGACAACCGATTTTTATTGAAATCTACTGGTCAAGTTTAACGGTGGAGTTTAGAGACACTGTTCAACTTTTATTTATTTACAACGAAATAAAAAAATAACTATCAACTACAGAAGAAAAATCCATACCAAATGAATATTTTATCCAATATAATATGTATCATGCTAATAATGAAGTATACATTAATACATTATAACTAAATTTCAAATTAAACTCTTGTATATTTAATTGAATATTTATTTTCATTTAAGTAATTCCTCCATTAGAAGTATATAAAAAAACAAACAATTAAAACATAATATTAGAACAAAAACAACTAGAAAAAGCACATTAATTAAATATAAATACTACTAACACATCAATTACATTAATTAAAAAAGTTCTTGCTCGCAATTTGACGATGTTTCTTGACAATGATCCACGCCTCCTATCCTCAGTCGGAATTGGATCATTAGGACCCAGTAGCATAGTTTGCGTTTGCACGCATGTGTTTTTCTATCAGGGTCATCCGACAATTTACTCACTACGAAATCTTTCATTTTATTTTGTTCCGCCTTGTAAGTATCGCACATTTTATCATTTGAATTTGAATTTTGCCAGATGAGTTCGAAGGTATTCTTACCCTTTGGTCTTTTTAATATATTTGAGATGGATATGATCGTTTTGAACCTTATTTCTTTTTTTTCCTTTTGGTGGTGTTTCTTTTTGTTTCGTAGTATTAGCATTACTATATTAGTTAATTCTCTTTTAAAATGTGAAATTGGATGACCGTATTTGTTTCTCTTACTATATATGTTCCCATTTCTCATCCGTGGTCTTAAATTATTAAATAATAAAAAAATCATTATTACACTAATGAGTCATTATTACACTAAAAACGAGACTTAAAAAGTTGTATGTTCAGACCAATTTTCAACACCATGACACTGCTCGAAGCTGAAAGCAGTGTCTTGACTTCTTTTTGTCATAAAATTTGGATCAATTGTTTGATTGATATGATTTTTTTAATAAAACCGTCTACGGAGTAATTTTTTTTTTTTTAAGACTTCACAATCACATAACTTGGAAGTGGTTTGGTTAGACCAATTTATATAAAAATAGCATGATAGTGTTCCACTTCCAACCAGGAGAACTGTTTGACTTATCATCACCATATTAATATAACTCCACTCAGACAAAAAAAAAAAAAAAAAAGTTAATACTGTTAAATTTAGATATTTTTTTACCAAAAATACCCTTACACTTTTTTCTTAATTACCATATTATATAATTTCATAAAAAATAGAAAAATAAAAACTAATTAAACTCTTTCTCCCTCTTTAACCACACAAATTTTCTTATATCATATATCTTTTTTTCTTTAAATATTTGTATCATCATCCCAATTTATATTATTATTTTTTTATATACTGTATTTTTTTTCGCTCTAAATATTTTTATTATCATAACAATTTATAACGTATCACACGTAACGCGTGGGTATCGTTTACTCGTTATTTAAAGAGTTAATTGGATTTCCTTATAGTGTATTGTTGTGTTTTTACTGTTTACTACCCTTTATTTTCAAAATTTACATTTTGTACATTAATGTTTTTTTTATTAATATTTTGGACTTTTCCATCCAATAATTGACATAAAATCATCAAATTGAATGGAAAATCAGCATAACACAATCATCAACTTAAATTCAAAATTCAAATGAGTTAAAGTTTTTTCACACCATCGACCGACATCGACTCATCTCAATCTTTAAGGAAGAGATCGACGATCCCAAGTTCTTTTACTCCATTCAAAAAGTGTTTTCTGTCAGACGACTCGTAGGAGGTGAGAAGGGCCCTTACTCCGTTCCACACAGTGTACTACTATCGGCCCTACCAGGCAACATCTACCTACACAAGCTCGATCAGGGGATAGGGAGGATCCGACAGAAGTACGAAATTCCTATTGTTCAGAGAATAAGATCGGTTAAGCTCTTTGAGCCATACTATTAGGACCACTAAAAAAAACATATTCTCAATAGTAGGTTATGCATTGATACATACTTCATAAGAAAATTTCAATTTTTGAACATTATACATATATATTATATGTATATATAAATTTATGTATTAAGAAGCTTTAAGCATAATAATATAGAAATTCAAAAATATTAAGTGTAAAAGAAGTTTGAACATGTTTGATAAGTTAATATCTTGGGTTTAACATAAAGGTGTACATGTGGAGCTATTCAGCACAAGCAAGTTAAAAGAAGCAGTAATAACTAAAATTTGAGGTATTCATAAAGTAAGAAAATGTAAAATATTATCTTTAGTTATAAATAAGAACCATGAATTTTTATGATATGGTTTTTATTGCAATACAAATTATCTCTTTTTCTCTATCGTTTTTCCTCATCACTCACTCACTTTGCCTTTCTACCCAATTCTCTCACCTCCTTTGTCTTTTCTTCTGCAAAGCAACTACATAATTGATAGATACGTATCAGTAATATATTTATTGCATTTATTAGCAAAAAAGCTATGCCAATTGTTTTTTTTGGGGGGGATAAATATCATCATCCCTTTTGCTCAATGAAACAACTTTCTCTTTATTTAGCAAAATATTAGTTACTCAAATTATGGGCTAAGTTAGTTTCAAAATAAAAATAAAGGGCTAATTGAATATATTTTATTGGTTTTGATTATGAAACTACTATTGGGATGAGGTAAACCTTGAATCATTTTCCTGAATTTTTCATAATTGGCTATTTGGGTTAGCTAAATTATTTCAACTTTTCTTTTTATTTGAAAATTTAATCTGGCTACTTTGGATTACCTAAAAAACCTGGAAAAATTAAGATTATTCGGATTAGTGAAGCTCAAAAATCTGTTTTTTTTATATATATATATATTTTATTTAATTTCTTCTGATATCTCATAACTGGCTATTTGGGTGTTGTTTATCCAATTGGATTTCGACTTTATTCAAATATATTTGACATGGGTAAGGAAAAAATTGAAGAAAAACTATCAGTGGAAATAACAGTGTCATCTTCGGCGAAAACAGAGGAAAAACAAAATATTACTCCTAGAAAAAGAGGTAGACCAAGAAAGATTGTTGCGAATACGGAGAATGAAGAGATAGACAATGAAGAAAGTGAAAGTAAGAGAGCTAAAGAAGGGGAATCATCGTCTTTTTTGGAAGAAAAAAATGAAGAAAAAGAGTTACCAAAGCTTAGAAGCAGAGCAAGACGTAAAAGCAAGCCACGTAAGAGTGAGTAGTTAAAATTTGTGTTCTTTTTTTATTTAATTTGGTTGTATAATTAGTGAATTGAGTTTCTTTGTTTTGGTTTTTGTTGAATTTGGTTGTGTTGATTAATTGAAAAAGCTATGGTTAAAAATATTGGCGTTTTGTTTTTCAGGTTTCTTTGTTTAATTGAGATTTTTTTCATAGTAGTTCTTTAGATAAATGAAATATATGATTATTAGCGTTGTTTTAATTGGAGTAGTATTTTGTTGTTTGATTGGAACATTTGGGAATGAAAGAAGCTGTTTATTTCAGCTTAAGGTGTATAGATTTTCGAATTTAAGACATAAATTCAATATTTTTTTATACTATAAAGTAAGCATGAAAGTTTTTGCAAGGTTATATGAGCTTATACTATCATCGTTATTAGAAGTTCTATAAATCTGTTTTATACCTTTATTCCAATTTTTATTTTATTTTCATCCTTGTCATATTTTCCCAAGCTGTAAAAATGTTTTGCTTAGCATCAGATTCTTACACTTTAATTTCAAACATCTCAGTTTGGCCCTCATGCTTGGGTATAGTATATAGTAGAAGTATAATTTTACTGATTTTACCTTGTATACCTATTATAAAAAAGGTTTGGATTTTCTAACACATAAGAGCATCCATAATAGTTTTGTTAACTTTTTAATGTTAAGTACCGACACATCATCGTTTAAAAGTGTGTTAAATGACACATAAACATCTTAAATTTAATAAGCACATTAGTTTCACATTAATAATGTTATCAATTTTTAATCAATCATTTATCTTTTATTTTAATGGTTACTATTTTTATGGGGAGAAATTATAGGAGATAATAATGTTAATTGTGGGCTGTGTTTGCCACGTCATCAGTTACAAACATTAAAAACATTGTTAACTTTAACAACTATAAAGATAACACATATTTTAACGCAACTAATGGAGATAAAAAAATACATTGTTAGGTAACTGTTTCAGCTAACAATAGAGATAACAACGCTATTGGAGATGCTCTAAGTAGCACTACTTGCCATTGAAGAAAAAGGTCGTGTCATTTATGAGAAAAAAAGGGTTTTATGTGTGTCGTAGTAGCACCGGCAGAATATCGGAAATAATACTCCACCATAAATAATTTGTTCTCCCATAGTCCATTCTATCAATCATGTATGGAATATTATATTAAAAAAAAATGGTCTGGTCTAATAACATGAACCTGTAAAGTACGCCGTTGGCATCTTTGGTCCCATAAATAATAAATTAGTTACCTCTAAATTAATGTTTAATGATTATAAAAAGATAATGGTATGCATTATTACTAAAAAAAAGTATTCATATATTGAAGTTAGCCATCTTTTGGATAGTGTGAAACTGACAGGAGCGTGGAAGAGGTAAATACGACAAGAGAGGGGACCAAAGCAATTTGTTATAACTCGTTAAATTTACTTAATTTGTTATCGTATTGAATTATATCAAAATTCTTGTGTGTTAAAAAAAGTAATTATCTTTTCAAACTATGACTGATTTACTTTTAAGAATATATTATCTTATGAGAAAATTTGTTCTATTTCTTAAATTTTGCTAAATAAAATCTTTTTTTATTCTATATGATTAATTATTGATTTGGTGAGTATAAGTTTGAATTATGTTAGGAGATATATTGTTCCATATATAAATCTAAAGATTGTCTCGTGTGAATATTTTTGAATAAATATATTATATCTTATTTCAAGATATACACTACCTTGTATTAACATATTTGATTAGATTTGTTTGTGCTGAAATTATGTGAATTATAGACAAGATATCTTGAAGATTGGAAGTAGCTGCCAACTAAAACTCCTTGTTATACGCTAAGTCAGCCGAATTTACTAAGAAGATTTGGAGTCAAAATAGGCTCACAAGACTTATCTCTAATTATATTGTAAATATGGCGATCAAATCTTCATTCAATGGGCAGCGAGATTAATGCGAAGATTTGAAAGACTTTTATTCTTATAAATAGTCTCATACTTGCTTGTAAAATATCACGTGTTCTAAACTTATAAAGAACTTATCTTAGAGAGAATACACGTGGCTTAAAAAATACGAGAGTAACAATGACGGGATGTTATTGTTTATAAGTGATAGCTATTTAGTAATAGCAATATAGTGATAGACAGAAAATCAAGAGGGAGTCTGTGAGTTTTCATAAGTCTCGAGTCCTATTAAGCTTGAAATAGTATCATAAATCTGGACGAGTGCCTCAAATACGTAGCCCAAAGTTCTGGGTGAACTCTATTTAAAAGCGTGCGTGTGAATTTACTTTCAAGTACGTTTTTATTCTGAGTTATATCCATATTTAAAGTTCGGTTAGAACCGTGGTTGCAACTGCAGTTATAACAACAGTTCTAACTGAACAGCATAACAACAACTAGAACAGCGAAGTCGAAATTTCACAATTAATTGGAACAAATAGAATATATATTTTTTAGAAATATATGTTACTCGATTTTTGTTTGATCATTTACTTTACCATCGTTTAGAAACCATACAGAGGCTGTCTGCTTGATGCACACGACGGCTGTATTAGTGGAGTGGGGTATAAGTCACGCCACGTAATAAAAACCCAATCTACTAAAAACACACACAAAAAAAATATTTTTAATTAATATTTAAATTTAGGATAGACTTAACTAGAGTTTCAATATATTTATTTGAGTTTTTAATAGGTTTGGTTTTTAATACATGACGTGATCTGTACCATTACCGTCTGTATTAATTACAGACGGTACAGACGGTCTGCATAAAACATAAGGCTTTTTAGAATACTTGTGCATATTAAATAAGTACAAAAAAACAGAAAGCAAGTTTCAATTTGTATCGTAATGTTTTATTTTGATAAATTGGGAATCAATAATATTGTAGAAATAGAGACAGATGTCCAAACGAAATAGAATTGTTTAGTTTGGTGTATTATTATTTATTGACAGTGCCAACTCAATTTACCTTTTTCTCAACTCGTGTGTTTACTGTTTAGTAAGAGTGCACGTGACCAGCACGGGTGAAGATAAATAACTTTTATCATAGACAATTTTCAGAGGACAGCTTAATATTGCCTACAAAAATATATATATATACAATATATAAACAAAATATCAACTGATGTGCCTTTAGAAATTAGATATTCGCACAATGCGTGTGACAATTCCCAATTTCTGATAACATTTAAATGTATTTTAGCCATTTAAAAAATATATATATTACTCTAAATGTTTTAACTCCATATATAAGCCTACAATACAGATATACATTTAAAAATAAACAGTATTAGTCTAAATGTTTAAGTCCATGTATAAGCCTAGAAAGGCAATAATAATTCCCCCGACTCCCATATCAAATGTCTAAATGGTTTTTAGGATAGGTTATTCTATTTTTTTTTTAAATGAATCGAATCAAAAAAGTATACTTGTTTTTGAAATGAATCGAATCGATACTTAAGGTGTGACAACCAATAGAATATTTTACTTTTAATTTTAAATTAATTTTAGGTTATTAGTTATTTTGGGTTCATTAATATATGTTGAGTTTTTAGTGGGTGTCACACCTCTACCGGGTTTACGGTAGTGTTACTCTAAAATAACGTACCGTAATCGCATTGATAATTTTTTTTAACTACTCGTGTTACCGATGAGTATACGTAGGCAACGTTACATAATAATATTTACATAATTTTTTTAAAAATCTTGAATGAGATTGGTTTTGATCCGATGACTTAAAAAAAAAAAAAAACCTATCCTAGAAAAAAAAAAAAAAGACAACAAAAATGGATCGAACTAATTATAATAAAGAAATATATGGAGGGGAAGAGAAAAAAGATACTCCATATGAATGACTGGTCAAAGAATATTGAAATATTTTTAGAACATATACAAACTCAGAATTAATTGGAGTCCGGTACATTTTAAAATAAAGTATCATCTGCCCAAGCTTAAGATATTCAACAACTAGGAGGTAAATATTTGGAAAGACAGAATTTTAGCCAAAGTTTATGCGACTGCATATGGAGCTGGTATCCCACATTATTGAATATATGTTTGTTTTGAACTAATTTGTGTGTTCTTGCAGGAATTAAAGGACTGATATGAAAACTACAGTAAATTAGTTGTTTCAGTGTATTTCAGTATATTAATGATTTGTTACTTTCTGTAATTGAAGGACTAATTTGTATATTAACTGAAACTTAATCCAGGATTATATAAAAAGTAACTTCCTAATTAATTCATTCAATTAATCATAATAATAATAAATCATATATATGATGAGCTATTGATTCATTGTTATTTCGATTGTGTTATCGTTCTCCGATCATCAGAACATGAACTTCTACACACATATTTACATTATTTAGTAAGGCAAAGAGCAACGCTATCATAGTATTATACATATTTAGTAATTAGCATTGCTCGAGCACGTTCACATAAGAGTGCAAATATGATAATCTAATTCTTAGAATGAGTTATATTATTTTTAAAACACGCAAATATTCAAGAAGCGTATGATCAACTACTTACTATACGTGTACCGTATACGGAAATCTTATCGTACAAAAACTTGTAATAATATCATAATACGTCGGTCACTCTGTTCATATCTTCCCGAAACAATTTCATACATTTTTCACAATTAAATTAACAACCACCTCAGCCCTTCACTTCTAAACATAGAAATGAAAAAAAGTAAGCAATAACAAAAATGGGAAAAGGTATCCTAAATTCCTAATATAGTCATATAAGTGCAAACAAAAATGGAATATTTTCTGTGATACTGTTTTGTTGCACAGTTACTGTATAATAAAAATAATATAGTTGGCGACACGACACGACACGATCCTATAATTTATTTCTACATCTCAAAAGATCATTCGTGTGTAAGAAACCAAATACTAGCTTTTAAAACACAAGAAGATGATGATAAAGCCTTTCTATGACCCATTTCAAAGTTTTGAAACACCTTCAAGAGGATCAAATATCTGCAATTGATCCAGTATTAAAGCCCACCCACTCGGCCTTTATAGCCGCTCCGCTCCGATCCCTCCAATGCTCATTTGTCCACGAAAAGTTGCTTTTACATGCACAACACAAAACACAGCGCAAAAAAATATATACAATTAGTTATATCTGAAATTGTCGTTACATTTTTTATGCTTTTGTATGCATAATTTGTTTTCAGTACTAAACATGCACAATAGCAAATTAATGCTGAAAGTCTGAAACTTGTAATTAGGCCTTGCATTCTAGAGGACCAACTATCTTTCAGAATGAAGAGCCTATCCAACTTTAAGAACCCAAAATAATCTAAAAGAAAAGTCATTTTGGAAAAACTAATTTTTCATGAACCAAAAAGGCAAACAAAAAGAATGTTGCGATGATCATGAGGTTAAATTGTTAATTTAGCGTATTATCAGTCCTGTAATGTCTTTTAGCTTCGCTTTTCTCTCATTACGCATTGTGTTGCAGGCTTGTAGCACACCTAATAGACTTTGTTGTACATGGCTGAAGCAACATAGACTATTTTTCTTCGTTTAATAAATAGAGCGAAGTTAAAGAAATCTTCTGGAGACATGCTATTTCTCATTTTTGTAACATATAAAAAGTGCTGAAAAATTAATAAGCCCACGAGATCTTTCAACCAGTCTTAAAAGTTAAATCCTAGTACAAGGAGCCAATTTACAATCCTTTTCCCAAAGTACAATGTGAGGAATAAGATATTTAAAAATCTTTAATAATATCGGCTAAAAAAGGCTTCCCAATTGCTTGCCCAGGTTTGGGTGTAATGTGGTACTTTGAATGTATCCTTAAATGTGTGGATAAGCTATGATGCTCTTTCAACCAAAGAAACATTTAAAATATAAACATTTAACAGTCTCATCTATTTAGCTACAGCATACTAAGACATTGGGCACCATTCACTACTGATAACATTTCATTTTCTGGTATCCCTACTTCTGTTACTTTTTATCCACCATAAGGAACTTCTTGTAGAAAAGTGGGTCTAGTTTTTTTTGTTTTTTTTTAAGACAAAACAAACCAATATATTAAAAAGAGGACACATCTCCGCCTAAAAGGACGAGAACCATACAACTATAAACCAGCTAAAGAAAAAGCGACTGGTCACCCACAAATGGGTCCAACTTAGATATCATAAGACTGTATGCTAGTGTTATATACTTTTTCATTTGTCATCATCAGAATCAATTAGAGCATATTTAGGAAAAATATTAGTAAATTTATCGTTCCGACCATATTAAGTTGCATTTCTATCGATGGAAATCAGTTGTAATTTTATGTTACAATCTGGTAGGAAATTTTGTGAACTAATCATCCATTAGACCATTAAAGCATCAAATATGACAATAACCTCTTACGACCAAAGAAGTAAACCTTTTTCATTTTTCCGTTTGAAATATAAGCTGTCTTGTTTTTGAAAATTTTCAACCCATTGGTTTGAAAACATTTGGGCTAGAGTATCTCATCTTTTGGGAAATAGAAAATATGGTATGAGACACTTAAATGATGTAGTTTTTGGTAATTAAATTTGAAAAGTTGTATGTTTTGGTAATTTTTTCTTAAATCACTGAAAAATTATATCAGAGAAAAATGTCAACCAACAATTGTTTTTTCTCAACAAACTGCATAGCTTTTAAGAAAAATCTGCTGGCCACTTACCAATTTATACTTCACATGTTTTTGAAAAATGAGTAGTGCTATAGCATAAAAATCCAACCCATAATAAGAGGTGAATCCAGGGAATGAAGATAAAAATAGGACCGGGAGTAAAACCATTAATTTCAACAAAATATAGTAAATCTACATTTTAAAAAAAACTAAAATATTACAATTTTAAGATTGATGGGGTGAGGTGGCCCTAGTTGTCACCACTTAGCTGACCCTCCCCAAATTTCATGATGACTAAAAAGTTTTAAGTACGTAGATATACTTGTTTGAAACAAATAACTACGTAGATATACTTGTTTGAAACAATATCTACATAAATAACTATGTAGATATAAAAGTAATATTGCGTCACATAAGTTGTTATTTCAAAGTAAGTTTAAAAAAATTTGAAATCGTAAAGGTACAAAAAAAGTGGAAAACGACATACAGTCGTGGAGAAAGCAATACCTTCCTTTCATTGAGGCAAATAAGCAAGATACGATTCAGCTTTTTTCTGTTACAACTTAGGCTCTGTGTATGTGTGGCTCTCTTTTCTTATCTCTACCTACAATTCCACAACAATTTTGCATCACAAAAAAACACTTCCTAAAACATATAATGCATGCATTTTCTCTCAATTCTTTCCCTTCTATTAGCAAAACAAAACTTGTTTCAAAACATAAAATAGCCATGTCAGATGAGCAAAATGCCAATCTCCAGGAAAAAACTTGGCCAGAACTAAAAATACCCGAAATTCTGCTTTCAAAAACTTTAAAAGAAACACATATAGTGATAGAAAACGAATGGGATAATCTTCGAAGGTCTGCTTGCCAGACAGCTGCTGGGAGAGCGTTGTGGAAACACGTAGTTAATGATCAACTTGCGGAGATATTTGCCGGGGAGATTTATTTGAAGAGCTTCTATGAGAAGATTATTAAAGATTGTCATAATAATGCGAGGGAGATATCTGGGGTTATTTTAGCAGTTCGTACTTTGTGGTTTGACTCAAAAATCGAGTCTGCGATTGGTTCGTTTGATGGTGGAGCTGCTCAGGTTGTTCTTCTTGGTGCCGGTGAGTAACTTTGAAGTCACATCTGTGCTTTTCAATTGCATAACAAAAGCTCTAAATTTTCACCTTTCTTGCGTAAGTATACTCCACTTGGAATATATGGTAGCTTTCGAGTAAAAACAAAATTCCAGCTAAGAAACAAAAACACAAATACTCGTTAAATCTAACTTTTGTAGCTTGCTCACATTAATGTTATTTGAGGCACATCTCTTTCACACACTTCAAATTCATGTAGTAAATAGTACCCTTCAGGAAAAGAAATCATATATAACAGAAAGTCGTGTAGTGGACCTAATTACCCAAATTTTAGTCTTGGCACTTATACATGTACTTATATGGACCTATGGTCCTGAAAATAGTTTCTGCGAAAGAAATATAAAGAATTTGACCTATTGTTTAAATGAACTATTTTTAGTTTTTCTTTCAAGTATCACAAATTTAAATTGCCAATTCTTTAGAACAGATTTGCAAGAAAACGAAAACTGTGGTTTCCGAATTAACCCAGTTCCAGAACCAAACCAGGGAATTAGAAGCAGAGCTAACATTTCTTAGAATAAAACCAAACACACATTCAGCTAATCTTTTTATTCATTAAGCCAGTTTCACTGAATTGTCTTACGTGAAAAGGAAGACAAATTGTGCTTTCCAAATTCCGACTGTTTCCAGGACAAAAGCAGAAACATTAAAAACAGTAGTACGACTAATAAAACTTCAACAAAAAAGCTAAATATTTATCATTTCAGTTGTGTAACATCCTTAGTACAAATCAAAAAGTCTCGAGTCAATTCATTGATTTACGTTGCAGGGATGGACGCAAGGGCGTATCGCCTAGGTTGCTTGAGAGAGACAGACGTATTCGAGGTTGATTTTCCCGAAGTTTTGCAAACCAAAACAGATATTCTGGAAGCAGCATCAGAATCGATAAACAATCAGGAGAACACAAAGATGACAGCAAAATCAATAAAAAGAGTAGCAGCCGATATTACAAATAACAACTGGCTCCAAAAACTTAAAACATCAGGTTTTGTCCCTGAAAAAAACACAGTATGGGTTCTCGAAGGGATACTTTATTACCTGTCACATTCTCATGCCATGGAAGTGCTGAAAATGATAGCTGAAAATGGAACTCATGAACATACCGTTCTTTTAGCAGATTTCATGAACAAACCATCGACTACACTCGCCAGCTCAACATACCATTTCTACAGTGATTGGCCAGATAATCTCCTTCCAACGATAGGGTTTTCAGATGTTAAGCTTTCGCAAATTGGTGATGAAGATGCACATTTCGGGCTATTAAATGATCCATTAAATTTATTTAATAAGCTACGGAATTTGCCAAGGTCGCTTCAGACTCATCCTGACGATGGAACGCCTTGTTGTCGATTGTATCTGGTGCAGGCTTTCGGTTCACCCAATCGAACTACTATTTGAAGAGCTTAGTGAAAAATTCGTAATTATTATACATGACTATAGTTTAGGAAGGCATTATTCATTATGCTGCCTCGTATATAAATTCGACTTGTATAATACCCTCCCATTTTTCTGCATCGGTGAATTGAGTTTCAAATTCCTGCCCTTTATTGGGGCAGCTATGAGCTTCTGTGTAACACAGGTTCATTACTACAAAGACACATCAAAATGGAGGATTTAAATTTAAATAATATTGATGAGATCACCAAAATGGTAAAAATAAAGTTTTGGAAACACAAAAGGCACCTTTTTATAAGTTGGTTTTTCTTAAGTTAGTTTTCACTCAAGTTGTTATTTTTTCACTCGGTTAGTTTTCACTCAAGTTGTTATTTTTTCACTCAGTCAGTTTTCCACTCGGTTGTTATTTTTTCATGCATAACTATACAAATTAGTTTTCACTCGGTTGTTAATTTTTCTTTTCCAAACTATTCTACTAGACATATTATTGTAACGGAACAAGACACATGAATCTCAATGCTTATTTTTTCAAATTATAGATACATAAATATCAAACACTCTGAAGTTAAAATCATGCCTTCTAGCAGTACCTTAATTAAATACAATTACACAAACACAAAGCTGATTGCGACAATGTTGGAAATATTTTAAAAAATGTACTAAAGCACATGGAATTGAATACATGGATCTAAAAGCATACAACTATACAACGTGATATAACGAGCTTAAGTTACACTAATTTACACGAGATTCAACGGGGAAATTAAAATTATAGATATCTTCGGGGTTGAACATAGAAATGCTACCATTCATTATGAACTGAGGATGAATGTAAAACTAAAAGATGGCATACGACTTCTGGAACATTATGTGAAAGTTGTACGCTGTAATAGAAACACTTGACAAAACAAAACAATATGGAATGAGCCAACGGAAACGATGCATCAAACTGGCATTAACACGGTAATTAACATGGAATTAAATGTAACAATTACATAGTAGTTACTGCCCTTAGGTGAGAGCAACTTTACAAAACAAGATGATATATAATCCAAACAGGATCCCAGATGTCAAATTTCCAGGCAATTCTTGATATCCTGCTCAAATTTGTTTAACGAAGATATCGTTTCCATGAGTGCATCTGCAACATTTTTCCTGCATTATACCGGAAAGAAGCTATTAATATTAGGTCTTTATGAAACCTTTTCTCTTGAAGCGATTGCAAGATGCTTGGTACTTTTGGGATAGTTCCTAAATTATACTTTTAATATAAGTATTAACCTGCTGGAATCAGTTTGATTTGCCAGAGCATTGAGAGAGGTAAAGGACCTGAAATTGTATGTAACAACATCAACTTTCAAGATCGATAGAGAGAGAGAGAGAGAGAGAGAGAGAGAGAGTAATCAGGTGAACGCAACTCAGCACATGAAGGGAGAACTTTAAGTCAAGTTTACATGAGTGGAATAGAACTATTTACTACAGTTCATTAGACAATTACTCATCTAGAAAACTGCATCATAAACCCATATTTTCCAGAATTATTTGCTTGTCAAAGAAAGCATTCTTGCCAGTTGCCTTAGGAAAAACTAGTTCGGTAATGAGTAAGATTTCTAATGATCTTTATTAGTAGAGAACACGAACAATATAAAAGTGATACCTAATAAGATCGGTGAGACTAGCTTCAGCTTCCAATTTAACAGGATCTTTATCAGCAAGTAATGACGACGCATTATTCACAACTAACTGGAAGGTGCAAACCTGTGAAAAATTCCATGTCATATAACTTTTTTGTGAAAGCTCAAATGTCATTAATCACTAAATAAGTACATATTTTAGGAATTAAATCCTTCTAAAGGAGTAAACTCCTGGTTACAAGAAGGCACAAAATGTAAATACACTCATTAAAGAGTTTGAAGTCCTACACAAGCCACTAAAAACAATTCTCACAATTCGAAAGGCTAGGCTAGAAAAGCAAAAAGAACGAAAAAATAATCTTGAAGGTTTCTTAACCCTTATTGCCCTTATTTTTGTAACATCAGTCAGTGATCATACTAAATACGTAATCAGAAGTGTGTTCAAACATTAATTGACCATCATAACTGCATGACCGGTTGTTTGGTTGCAGCTTTACACATTAGCTTTTTTTCATATTTGCTAAAAGTTATTAATTTATTTAGTTGATCAGCAGAAAAGCCGAGGTTTTCTGGTTATAAGGCTTGAAATAGTGAGAAGCTATTAACTGGACGAACCCAGCTTATTTTTCACCCCAAATAAACCAGCTTATTTTCTCACAAGCTTAAAGAGGAGGAGACATTCAACTGCATCAAAACATTCAACATTACAAATCTTATTTCAGCCAAGATAAATCTACCACACTAAAAATAGCATGAGAAGCATTTTATATATATCTCATTAAAAAGAAAAACAAGGTTTTAATTAGAGAGCAGCTATAGCTAGACAAACCTCTACTCCAGTTTTGGCTTGGAATGCAACAAAAGAGTTCCTGTCTTGTACAACACAATCTCTACCTGCGGAACTCAGTAGATTTTGAACTTGTTCAGCATCATTCTCACTATAATCGGAGTCCTCTTTAGCTGTCAATTTTTATCAAAATTAATTACATTCAGGACAACAAAACATAGTAACTTAGTAAGTACTGTTTCTTTTGCATGAATACGCGAAGCTATATGTCCACAATAAGCGAGAAACTCTCTGAGTGGGAAATCTGTTTTGAATACGTTTTTTTTTTTAGCCGAACAAACCCAGACTTCGTCTCAGCGTTAAATAACTGCTCTAAAATGGGTGAAGCTAAACTAGCCTAATTAAAGTCGTACTACTTAAGTCAGTAATGTATAATATCATAGGATCATGTCACTTTTAAAATTTAAGACCTTATTATAATTTTCTCATTTCGTAACACAGGCGTCCCCATTTTTAACACGGACAACTTCACACAACTATTTGTCAAACTAACAATTACATCTACATAATAACACTTTGTAGTTAGAATTTAGTTTACGTCTCAAAAAGCACTTTGCAATTCTGATAAAATTTCTTACACAGTAAAAGAAAAGCAGAGCCCAGGATGTTGCGAGAGGCGTCGATAGGGGCGAGCACAAATTTATAAGATTTTTTCTTCTGCTCTTTCAACCATTCCTTTGGTCCTGCTGATATTACATTACCAACATAAATTTGCTACAAAGTTTAAATTAATCTTATAACCCGTCGCAAATGGCAATAGATTCTAAACAAAGTCAAGCTATCCATTAGAAATTTAAACATATCAATGATAGATTCAAATTTATTTAATTACATCAAATAAATAAATTAGCTACTCAAAGATGCCTAATCTTATGAACATCTGCAAGTTGCTATAGTTCGAAAAAATAAAATTGAACACATTTCCTAGAGTTGTCAAGCTGTCCATAAAAAAGCCTAAGCATGTCAATGATAGTTCCAAATTTGTTAAATTACATTAAACAAAAAAAGAAGTTATCCAAAGATGTCTAATCTTATAACTGGTACGCGATTGTGGCTATAGATTCGGGATATATAAAATCTTGACAGATTAACTAGAATTGTCAAACTGTCCACAAAAAGAGACTAAACATATCAATGATAGATTTAAATTTATTTAATCACATTAGATAAATAAACTAGCTATTCGAAGATGTCTAATCTTATAATTGGTCGGCATTTGCTGTAGATTCTAAGATTAAACAGATTTACTAGAATTGTCAAACTATCCATAATAAAACCAAACATAGTGTTGAATGATGAATTATAAAATGATAAAATCCATCAATATCATCAACTATAGGCATATAAATACACAACATGGTATTAACCACTTTAATTTTTCTTCTTCCAATCATGTTCTTAACAACTTATGGTTCAAGATAATAACAAACATAACCAAATAAAAATAAAAATGCGAAAGCTATACATTATAATGCGATAAAATGCGATTATTCAGGTGAAATAAAATGTTGACAGAATTGGCTATAGATTCCAATCAAAATTGGAGAAATCTACTAGAAATGTCAAATTGTCCTAGAAATGATATAATCGAAAGATATCAATGATTAATTCATTTATTCAGTGCAAAGAGTGCAAAAAGTACATTCATTTATTCTGATACAACTAAAAAAATGAATATTCAGATATAGAAAATAGAAATATACAGATTCCAAAGATAAGCTAAACATATCAATGATTAATTCAAACTTATTCAAATTCAATAAGTAAATAAAAATAGCTACTCAAAGTTGTCTTATCTTATAATCGGTCCCGAGTTGCTATAGATTCTAAACAAAATTGAACGAATTCACTAAAATCCTCAAGCTGTCATTAAGAAAACGAAACATATCAATGACATTAAAAAAAATAAAAAAAAATCCATTGATTTCATCAAGTAGAGGCATATGATCACACAACAGTTTCAATTTTAACAACTAATGGAATTAAAATTGAGAAAGTAACACGTCCTAAACAACATTGAAGAAATTTATTAAAACTGTAAAATCATCCTAGAAAATGATATAAGCTCATAAATAGACAATTAACTTTAAACATACACTCAAATGATATTAGACTTATTAAACAACACATACTGATACAATTATAAGCTCACAAATACACAATTTTTATTAACAGGTTATTGGAAAATATAAAACATAAAAACAAATTTATCCTGGACAATGATAATATCAAATGATAAGAAAACAGCAATTAAACAAATAATTATTCAGATGAGTTAAAAAAAGCAAACATACAGATTCCGAAGGAGAAGGCGAGAGCGGAGGGAGGAGGGAGGAGAGAAAGAATGAGGAGAGAGAGAGAGGCTCTGCGGGAGAGATGTGGCGGAAGAGAGAGGGTTTTGTAGGGGAATGCGGCGGAGATAGGCGGGGGTGGGGAGGTGATAAGGCAGCTGCTTGGGGGTGGTGACATGGCGGTTTTAGTAGAGGATTTGGGGTGAGATTTGATAGTTTTGGAAACAGGTGGAGCAAAATGAATTAATGAGCAAAATATAAAGGCCTATTATTATTATAACAAAAAGTATATTCATATACTTGCTGATAGGGCTGTAAATGAGATGAGCTGTTCGTGAAATCGTTCGTGTTCGGCTCGGCTAATACTCGGTTCATGTTCGTTCATTTATAAATGAACACGATAATGAACAAGAATATAGCGTTCGTCTATTAAGTGAACTGAACATGAACAACACTCTGTTCGGTTCGTCTAAACTCGTGTTCGTGTAATAATATATAAAGTTTGATAAAATAAAAAAAAAAAATCTATTAATGATGTAACAAAAACTAATATCACTACACAATTAATAAACTTATTTATGCTATAATAATATAAATGATATGTTTGTATTATTTTGAACTTATTATGTTAATTTATATCATCATACTATAAATACAGTCACCGACTTTATCGTTAAGTATTCAACTCGTTAAAGTAATCATACGTATGTAAAAAAGAATTTTTACAATATATAAACTTAAATTATATGTGAACTAGTTTATTCTAGTTAACAATATAGTAATATATGATAAAAGAAAAATATATTTTAAAAAGAAAGAAAAATATATATATTTTTCAATTATTAAATGTTTTGGAAGAAATTAGATGTTCACGAACAACTCGTGTTCGGCTCGTCAAATGTTAGGTTCATGTTCGTCAAATGTTCGTTCGTATTTAAATGAACATGAACCGAACATGAACAAGAGTTTTAGTTCATGAACTGAACATGAACAGAGGGTTGTTCGTTTCGTTTCGTTTCATTTACAGCCCTACTTGGTGACATGGCGGATTTTAGTAACAGAATTTGGGATGTTTTGCTCAATCCGTTCCCATTTAATTGTATATTACGAAATTACGTGTAATTTTGACTGGCTTATAACTTGTATCAAAATTGTTAAAATAAATTTTTTAAAAATTTAATCATAAAATTTAACATTTGAACTATATGATCAATTTTTGAAAATTTTCATTCCGACAATTTTGATACAAGTTCTTAGCCGGTCAAAATTACACGTAGTTTCGTAGTGAACAATTAAATGGGAACGGATGGAGTATGAAGTAAAATATAAAAAAGACCTATTATTATAATACAAAGTATATTTATATTTTATATAGTAGTTTATAGTTGGTGACAATACATGACGGTTTTTAGTACAGGGGTGAGAGTAGATAGTTTCGGAATCAGATGGAGCAAAATGAATTAATAAATAAAATATAAAACCCTATTATAATAAAAAGTATATATATATAAATTAAATATAATGGCCTTGTTTGGTTGGCACAAAATTTGGTTACTTTTTACTTTTATTTTTACACAATATTGTTTGGTTGACACAAAAAAAATTTAATTTTATAAAAGTAAACCATTAAGTATACTTTTGACTTTACTTTTACTTTTACTTATATTTAGTTTGTTTGGCCGTCATCTCATAAGTATACTTTCGGTGAAAATTAAATGTCTATAAGTAGACCTTTTAAAAGTAAGTTTGATGATACTTTTTAAAAGTAAGTTTGATGATATTTTAACTTTTGATGATACTTTTAAGTAGGTTTTAATCTGAATGTGTTTTTAAAATACAATTCAAAACCTAGTTCCTATCATAATTATATTTTCCTAATTTTGTATTTTTTAATCTTTAAATAATAAAAAATCACCAAAAATCACCCTATCATCATTATAAAAAATCACCAAAAATCACAAAAAATTATTAAAAAATACAAAAATCACAAAAAAATTATAAAAATTAAAAAAAATTACAAAAAATCACAAAAATGAAAAAAATCACAAACTTTTAAAAAAATCAAAAAAAAAAATATATAATTTTTTTTTTGTCAATATAACACTTTTTATACCGAAAAATCAAAAAAAAATATAAAAAGTGACAAAAACTTATAAAAAATCACAAAAAATTAAAAAAAATTAATTAATTTTTTTTTATTTTTTTTGTAATTTTTTTAAAATTTTGTGATTTTGTGATTTTTTTTTTATTTTTTTTCATTTTTGTGATTTTTGTGATTTTTTATAATTTTTGTGATTTTTTTTATTTTTTTTTCATTTTTTGTGAATATGAACTTATAGAGGTACCTAGGAGTAATATAAGTTCAAAAGTGGTACCTATTGTGCATTATTTGAATAAACAATTCATTTTCACTCAAAAAGTAAAAGTAAACATATTTTACCAAACAACATTTTTAATGAAAAATATACTTTTACGGTGTTCACCAAACAGCATTTACTTACTAAAAAATAAACATAAAAAGTATATTTTTCAACCCACTTACAAAAAGTATATTTTTCAACATAAAAGACGCGATCAAACGAGGCCAATATAAGATAATTATATAAATTTAAAAGTGTGAATCCCACATCTAGTTTTTAGTTCAAGTAAAAACTAAACGAAACCATTTGATTCTTCAGATCAAACTCATCATATATATATCGTCTTAAAACAGTATTATTTGGTAAATATGAGCAAATATTAAATTGAAAATTCTAAATCTATTATATGAAGGAAATTAGCTGATTAGTAATAGTATTGGAAACAACTTTTGTATTTTTATTTTAATCTTCTTCAAATTAACGTGTGTGTATATATATATATATTATTCATTCGTGCCCCTCATAAACCGGCTCTGCCACTGGATAAGGCAGCTACTCGGAGGTGGTGAAAAGCAGTTTTAGTAGAGAATTTGAGTGAGAGTGGTTAATTTTGGAAACAAGTGGAGTAAAATGAATTAATAAGGAAAATATAAAGGCCAATTATAACAAAAAGTATGGAGATGCGGGGGATCGAACCCCGTGCCTCTCGCATGCAAAGCGAGCGCTCTACCATTTGAGCTACATCCCCATTTATTCATTAATTATACTTTATATGATATATAAACTAATTTCGTATGTATTGTTGCCTATAAGTTTGATATTCTATTGATTTATTCATCTGTTTTTTTTACTGGACTTTGTTATTTAGAAGTTTCTGTTGGTTGCTGTTTTATTTAATTTTTTATTATTATTTAGTAATAGCTTATAAGACACCGTGCAAGATCTTATTTGTGAATTGTGATTGTTTTGTATTATTATTATTATTATTGTTTATTGATGCTCTAATTATAGAGGAAAAGTGGTCATTTTCATTGAAATAGATGATCATTCAATGTTTTTGTTAAGATGTTTTAAATATATAAAATGTGAAATGAGTGAGATTTATCATTATTTTACTAAGTTCATGTTTTACCGGTACAAGTTTATAAATTAGTGTATTTTTGCCACATGCGTAGTACTTTTTGTAAAATTAATCAACAGTCACGACACGTCTTAACAAATTGGCACAAGCAAATTATATACTGAGAATTCATAATCTTGCTATTGCGAGACGGTTTAAATGCACGTTTCACCACCCTTCATAACACATGCAATATCTGAAATTTTTTGTGATATAAAATAAAGAAGTTTTGACAGAAGTTATTTTTGTAACAAAAATTCTGTACATTTTGTTTGTTGTTCGCTACAATAGGAAAATATCTAAAATTGACAAACGATAGTAGATTGCTAGTAACGCATAGATGGTATAAATTGCCAAAGAAATTGAAATTAGTGATTCTTAATTATATTTCGAGACATTTAAATACAAATTTAATGTTATGATCCGACCATCGCAACTTTTATGTTTAATTTTACATTTTCAGTGACATTATAAGTGTATAGATCTTTACAAATTTGATCTCTAATTCTCTCTTGTAAGGGCAGATCAGTTGGATTAGTTTTCCAAGAGCTAGCTCCAGTATCGGGTTTGTAAACAATTAAAGTGTAGGATAGATCTTGTGCGATATATATATCTGTATATATATATACATATACACCGATGATAATTATCTCCGTAGAATGCTTCTAAGGATGACAAACCTCCTTAACTTGGCTTGATTCGAGAAAAACTCCAACATATTAAAAATTAACAATCAATTAATCATAAAATATTAGTCGAATGACTTATGAATGGGAGCTTAATTTCAAATGAATGCTCATAAAGATCTTTGGAAGCACAAGGAGAGGCATACTTATTTATGTTTCTTGAAATTAGTCTTTTGTCTCCGTCTATTGGTGATCCCATTCCGTAGTTATGGTTTATGGGATAATACATATTAACGAGTGGGATTGTAGTCATTTAAATCGGTTGATATAATACATGTAAGGCAAGCTATTTCTGTAAATCCGTGATTCGGTATAGTACATAGAATCGCAGAAACTCCAAACTGAAAAGAAGTTTATGATAAGATATTAAGAATAGAAGTATACAAAAGAAAAAGAACCACTATTTAGTATTTTTTATGAGTCAAGTGGATCTTATGGACTTTAACGAATTTGTATAGATAGCTGTCTCTGGTTCAAGAAGAAACTCAGTCGGTATGTCATCTCTTCAAGAAAATCTCTCCAGGAGTAATGATATAGTGCACCCGGTGCACTATAATTTAGGATGCGTCATCCACTAAAAACTCAATATATATTAATAAATTCAAAAATAACTATCTTAAAATTAATTCAAAATTAAAACTAAAAAATTATATTGATTGACACACCCTTAATTATAGTGTTCTGGGTTCATATTAGTGTTTCTCATCCGTTCCTATTTAACTGTTCATTACGAAATTACGTGTAATTTTAACCGGTTAAGAACTTGTATCAAAATTGTAATAATGAAAATTTTCAAAAATTTATCATATAGTTCAAATGTTAAATTTTATAATTAGATTTAAAAAAATATTATTTCGACAATTTTGATACAAGTTATAAGCCGGTAAAAATCGCATATAGTTTTGTAATTTACAATTAAATAAGAAGGGGAGTATAAAAATAGAAACTCTCTATATGTATATGCGACTACAATTGGGGTACGTTGATTGTGGAATTTGTTAAATCCAATTCATACCATGATCTGAGGTTAATGGCGTGCTTAGTACTTAAATTCTTAGTTCATCATGTAGCATTTACCAACAACGGGCAATAAGAAAATGTTACCCTTTAGTTGTTTATCATTGCTTTCATGTACACACTTGTGACATACCCGAATTCTAGGCAAGCAACCCCGATATATATTAATCTTTTATTTTTAGCAAGTCTCACGAACCCAGATATTAATGACGCAAACAATTACAATTCACCTAATAGAAAAGGACAATTACGATTAATGCAGATCAATTTAGTTGACATTCTGTTTTTGTAATATATGCGTGCTAAGTACTATACTCATTTTAAATTTCATTAATTTTACTAGTAGTCGTTTATCATCAATTATAGACTCTTTATTCATTGACAATTTAATTAACTAGTCAACCAGCTTTACTTCAAAAACAAAGGATCTTTTTCTCCGAATTCTCTTTATATGTAACGACAGAAATTAAGTTCTTCCCTCAAACTTCATCTTGAACTTATCTAGCCTGAACAACCTTCTAGATTGATATAATTTTCACATTCCCATGGATTCGGAGAGACCAAAATTAGCACTCCCAATAATAGACTTTTCCAAAGTGAACCTCGTTCGAAACACTAGCCAATGGGTCTTAACTTGCAAGGAAGTCCAACAAGCATTTGTGGACTACGGTTGTTTCGTGGTGAAGTACGACGAAGTTCTTCCCAAGTTGCACAACCAAATGTTGGGGGAGGTGAAAGGGGTTCTTGATAGTGTTCCCACCGATTTTAATTAAGAGCCAAAATACCTTTGATGACCCATGGTATTATTTTAATAGGCCAATCCATGCCTTATCAGCCGTAGAAGGTTTCAATTTACGTGACGCACCCACTCATGACGGAGTTACAAGTTTAAAGAGCTTCGTTGAGTCTGTTTGGCCTCTGGGAAACGATGCATTTTGGTAAAATATTCCTTAACAATAACTACTATTTATAATTTTTTCATGAAACTGTTCACTCACTTCTCTTCTGTCGAAGCCAGATACTTATAAGTTATAACGTAAATTAGGATGTCTAAAAATATCTGGCTCGGTCAATTTGTTTCCACTCAAAACTTTTTTTTTTACCTATAGTACAAAAAATGGTATCAATTGAGGACGGCCAAATCTGTTACAAATCTGTCGCTAAAGGACAAAATCTGTCAGTAAAATAGAAATCCGTCGCCATGCCGTCCCCGAATAGGACGTTGGGAAGCAAAATCTGTCACTATTTCCGTCTGCGATCTGACATTTTTTTTTGTAGAATTGCAATTTATTTGTCTATTTTAATTAATTATACAACTCGTTGTAATTCAATCACATGTAATAGTTCCTCTTCTCCATTTCTCCTTTTGTTTTAAGATTGGCAGGTATTATAGTTTAACGTTTTGAATTTCTGTAGATGTTTTTTCAATTCGTATCGAGTTTATTACTTGTGATAAATGGGTAAAAAAGTTGTTACTCTATTGTGTAGGTCAAACCCAAGGTGGCAATATTACAGTGCTATATACCTTATTGTGTTTTTACTTTTCATTCTGCAAGGGATTAGGTTTAAAACTACTTGGATTTTGGCATAATTTTCTAGTCTACATAATTATAACTACGTCTAGCTCAATAGTTAACTATTTGATTAGAACCTTAAATCGTCCATCAGAAATAAGTGTTATAATTTTATGCATTTGTGATAGATAGTTGAAAAACAATATTTCTCCAAAGTCCTTAAAAATAATTAGTGGTCATCGGTACTGTTGTCTCTTTTTTCTTTCTCAAAAGTAAAAAAGATTGCGATTATGTTTTTTCTGTTTCTACTAACTCTGGCTTCGGTTTTTTTCTAGCCGAAAATCACGACAGTGACACTTTTCTCTCCTATACAAAGATGTTGGCCAAGCTAGATCAAATTGTCACGAAAATGGTGTTAGAGAGCTACAGAGTTGACAAAAACTATGAGTCACTTGTTGACTCGATGACTACAGTATGCTAGTTTTCAGATACGGAGCAACCCAAGATCCTGCATTAGGGCTTTCTCCTCATTCCGACAAAAGCTTCATCACCATACTTGATACAAACCATGTTAAGAGTTTGGAAATCCAAACCATAGAGGGGGATCATTGGCTAAGTTACAATCCAGTTCCTGGTCATGCTATAGTGTCATGGCAGGAGATGCATTTTTTGTAAGTCTTTTAACTCTATGAATTGAAATCTCTTATCTAAAGCAGGCAAAAAAGCAAGAATGTTGCCAAAAAGCTATAAAATTATTCTTCCTATTGAACTATTCAAGAATAAGGACAGAATAGTGACAAAATAACTTCCAGTTCTAGAGCGCTGGTGTAAAATCCCGTATTTAATTTCTATTATTGATTTTATTATTAATGATTATTTAGATTTATATTCGTTTTATAAATGGGTTGGAAATATAAGCAAGTAAAGGAGTTTGAAAAGTCAGTATTTATTTGTAATTAAATTGTAATGAGTTACTCATGAGTTTATGTCACCCACTGTGTGTAACGTTTGTATTGGAATTTAAGAGGAATAATAAAGTTAGAGCTATAGTATTGGCATAATATATATATATATATATATATATATATAAAAGATCGAGGATAATAGCTCTAAGATAGAATTAGAAATTGTGAACGTAAATATAAATGATTAACAGGGCCTAACAAATAATATAATTTATGATTATTATGAATAGTATTCAAAAAGAAAGAATAAACTCATGCATGCATGCATAATTTATGATTACTATGTAGCACATATGCATGCATATGCATATGTGCTACATATATATATATATATAATTTATGATTTATATATATATATATATATATATATATATATATATATATATATATATATATATATATATATATATATATATATATGTAGCACATATGCATGCATAAAGAGCCATTGAATTAGACAGTTAGGAAATAAAGAGTTTGAAACTGAATTAGTAATAATTGACATATTATTGTAGTAACTCTTATACAATTAAATAGTTTTAATTAGCCGTTTTATGTAGCATGTTCCTGACCCTATAAGTATAAATGTTATATGCATGGCACATTAAGTTAGAGAGACACGTATACAAGTATATATATAGTATATGTTATCATTAGACTTATTACAGTAGCAAACATGCAAGCATGCAACAGAGAGATGATCATTCTATTCCAGAAATAAATTATATACTTACACACACACACACACACATATATATATATATATATATATATATATATATATATACACACACGCATATATTAGAAGGAAGAGAGAAATGTGCATGAAGATAGTAGTTTTGGATCGATTTTCGTATTGAATTGCAGTAGTTCTGTCCTTGTAACAGTGTACCCATGGGAGCAACTTCACTTATATAATTAGCTGAGTGGTTTTATTACTTGCTATTATTAAATCACATTGTATTTTTAACAATTATTTGCATGTTGAAATTATATTTTGAAAGTATCAAAATTATATATGTATATACATCATTGCAAAGTTGCAGGTTCAAGGTTATTTGTGTACATTGATGAACGTAAAGAAAGTGAAATGATTATATACGTTGATGAACATAGTAGATTTTGAAAAAAAGTTTATTTTATTTTTGTGATCATTATGGTATTATATTTAAAAACTAAGTTGATAAAAAGAAATGATATAAAGATATTTGAGAAGTACCGGTACAATGAATAAAAAGAGACCTATAGAGTCCACGTAGTATTGAGAAGTCCAATCATAGAAAATATATTCAAGAAGTGTGAATCTAATGAATAAAAAAGATGTCTAGCATCCACCTAGGATTGGAAAGTTCAATCTAGATAAATATTTAATTTATATTATCGTATTGATCAAACCTTTTAAAATATTTAATATTTTTATTAGTTCGAGAAGGTTTCAGTTTTCAAGAAACGTTTTATATTACACTATGCTTTGGGAATTTTGTAAAGTTAAAAATATTGATTTTTCAAAGAAAAATGATTAAAGGATTAAAATATATTTTCGACCCTATATTGTATTGCAAGGTTTATCGCTCACTAAGCCTTTTAGCTTACCTCTCGCTTTTGAAATATTTTAAGGTATAAAGGTTCCAAGGAGTCGTTATAAGGAGTCAGAGTTAAGTTAGTTGGGAATCAACCAGACCTTCATAGGATTCCGTTTTATTTCCACTGCTAATAAAGTTCCAAGATTATAATTTTCAATTCCTGTTTCTTTAGTATTACAAGACCTTTTTAAATAAGTTCATGTCGATATTTGAATTTGATTTTAGGTTGTTGAGATATTCAGAAATAAGAACGAATGTTTGAAGTTATTATTTTAGAGTCTAAATTATTTATTTAATTATCTTTAAGTTATAGACATTCGTCTAGCACGTGTCAAGCCACGTGTTAGCCGGCCGTGTACCACCCTTAGGTTCTGGGATGTTACATTTTTTGGTATCAGAGCTGAAGGTCCTAGGACTGTTTTCTTTCAAGAACTTGGTTAATATAGATAAGGTCTCGTTCCCAAAGTCTGATAGGTTTTAGGTTAGGTTATATATTCTGCTATATTGTTTTTAGTTATTTATGTTACTTGATATGCCTTTAGGATGACTGGGATTCCACAAATTTCTAATGAAGCACTCGTTACCTCTTCGTCAACCCTTGCGATAGATGATGGAGTAGCACAAGCCTTTCAGAGCCTTCTTAATAAGTTAATGTCGTAACCTGCACCGGCCTCTACTTCCAAGCCATGAGCAATATCGCTAGACAAAGATTCTTTATTCGACAAATTTCTTAAAGGAAATCTCATAGAGTTGAGTGACCCAAATGATTCGGTGACGGAAAATTTATGGTTGAATAAGATTGAGAAGATTTTTACTATACTCGACTGCTCAAGCGAGCAAAATGTTAGATTTGCATAGTATAAGTTACAAGGTGCTGCGGAGAATTGGTGGCTTATGATTAAGCGACAATTTGAAGGGAGAGAGAACGAGCTTACCTGAGAGAAGTTCCTTGAACTGTTCAACGATAAGTATTGTCCAATAAACATTCGGCAAAAGAAACAGATGGAATTTCACAGCCTCGAGCAAGGAAACATGTCAGTGATTGATTACAAAACAACGTGTGTTGAATTGTCCCGTTTTGCTCCAAATCAGGTTGCTAAGGAAGAAGACCGGATGTTTATGTTCCAGAGAGGTTTACGGCCTGAAATACTAAGCAATGTGCAAATGGTGGAACCCCAAACTTATGGTGAATCTATCAGAAAGGCCACCCTAGCAGAGGACGGACTGGAGATTGAAAAACTGCGACAACAAGGTGCCAAAAGGGATAGAGAAGCTACTGGTGAAGGGTGCTCTAATAAGGTTCAGAACTTATCCGATCAACCTCACGGGGAATCGAAACAACCATTCCAACGACGCTGCCCTAAGTGTAATCGCGTGCACCCATACTCATTTCGATGTGACGGGTACCCTCGTCAATGCTTCAGTGGAAGAATTGGCCATTTGCAACATCAATGCCCATCTGGTTCTCAAGCTCAACAACCAGGTCTGAAGTTTCTGGCCCGTGGCGAAAATGTGAACGAAGGTCAGAAGCCGGAAGATGCGGCTCAAAAATTCAACTAGTTTGTTTTGCGTTGAGGTAAGTTATTTTAGAAATTTAAACTAGATATTTTAGAAAGGAAAATTCCCCCCTATAGCTATTCGAGGTAGATAAAAATTCGGTTGAGGACGGCAGAACCCAATTTTACTTGACTATTTTGGTTTAAGGCGGCGGAACCTTATTTTACTCACCATTATAGTTTAAGAACAATCCCATTTCGGGAAGTCCAAGTTAATAAAATGTAAGAGAAGTAAAGTTATTTGTCAATACCAAATTGAAATTTCACAAAAAAAAAATGTAAATAAAATTACTCTTATCTTGGTGACCCGATGAAATGATAAGCTTTCGAGTTGTTCTTAAGCTTCGTAAGATATACGACAGTGGTTAACCATTTAAAAGAAATTTAATAACCGAAAAAAACGAGGCTGATTTCTAGGTTTTGAATTTGGTATGAGCGGAAGCTTATTTTCTTTTGGAAAAATCGAAAACAAACAAAAATTATACCGATTTTGGTCCGGCGAGCTACCTCTGTTATTGATACCATGTTAAATAACAAATAAAATATATTTCGGAGATATTAAATCAATTACATTGACATGCTCTATTTATAGAACATAGAGATTAATTATGAAGTAAGGAAAGAGTATAATATTAAATCAACTAAATTATATAGATTTTCAAATCTCCAATTTTGAGAATCAATCAAATATTAATATACTTAATATATTCCTTAATACTAATTGTCAAAATTCAGCCGTGAATATATCATTTATAAAACACTAGAAAAACTAGTCTTTGTTTATTTATTAGTATAAATTTAAAAACAGCTTCATGATCGGGGGGGATTTGTTTTTGTTCGGAAAACAAAAAGTCCGTTTCTTTAAATGATTGACATCTTTCAAGTTTTGTTGTTTGATGATTATTATTAATTGCATTTTATACTAAGTTTTTCTAGACTAAACCACCAAATATCTTGTTTTCATTAGATTTTCAATAAAATAAATATTGTTACGCATTTACTTGATATATTTGACAATGTAAAACCCACCTAGATTCCCCACAAAAATCTAATTCTTGTAAGTCTCAATAAATATGTTGATTTGGAGGTAATTTATCTTCTGTTATGACTTATGACACATTTTTTTATGTATCTTTGGCTTAGGGGTGGAGCAATGGGAGGATACACTCGGCTACACATAGAGTCCTATACGGTGGAAATGAAGATAGATACACTATAAAATTAACCTCTTACGCCGGTGATATGGTGGAAGTACCGAAAGAACTGATTGACGATGAGCATCCTTTGCTGTTCAAACCATTCTCTAACTTAAAATATGCCGAATTCAGCAGAAACAAGTTGGGAGAGTCAGCTGATAGCGGCGATCTCAAAATTTACTGCGGTGTTTAGTGGAAGCTAAAAAGTGTGATACCGTGAGCTCTGAATTACTGATAAATATGTCAAATATTTACGTGCCATACTATAGAAGTCTGCATCCAAACATGTCATGCTAATAAGTGGTTGCAGACGTCTAATACGATTGTATTAATGTAATAGACTTTCCTTTTTCTTTTTCCCAGTTGTATTATAATAATTTCGTAATGGAAAAAAATGTTTCCATTTAATTGATTAAGATGATTATAAATCTTTTAATTCTTAAGGCATGTAATTAAGTTGTAATATATACGATATCGAAATTTACGATAAGCTCCATATTTCCAATCAGTGACAATTTAAGGATCAATGGCAATACGATAAATCCCATTCAACTGGAGAATGAAAACATGTATTGCTGAATTTGAATGTATGTATGTAGTTTCTGCTCTTCTAATGCTTATTCCAAAGGTTGATAATCCATTAAATTTCTCCCAATTTAGGCCGATAGGCCGATTAGCTTGTGTCAGGTTTTATACAAAATTGTCTCTAAGATCATAACTGCTAAACTTGGTAAAATACTCACTAGAATTATTTCTCCTAATCAAAGTGGGGTTGGAGAAGGTAGAATTATCACTGATGCTATTCTATTGTCACACGAGCTTCTAAAACACCTATGTTATACTACTGCTAGAGGGAAAAATGTTGTTTTTAAATTAGACATGGCTAAAGTTTTTGACCGACTAAATTGAAACTTCTTAAAAGAGGTATTGCGTGCTTTTGGTTTTAGTCTGACTTGGATTGATTTTGTTGTTAAGTGCGTCACTAATGCTAATTATTCCGTATGTATCAATGTCACTACTTCGAGTTTCTTTTCTTCTTCTAGGGGTTTAAAACAAGTTGACCCACTGTCTCCTCTACTCTTTATTATAGCTGAAGAAGTCTTAACCGGTGGTTTGTCTAATCTCATTAATAATGACACTTTTATCCCTTTTTGTGGATGATGTTCTCATTTTACTGATGGTAGTAAGAATAATTTGGATACACTTATGAGATTTATTAATTCTTATGAAGCTGTTTTTGGAAAGCTATTAAACAAGAACAAAAGTGTTTATCTTACTCACAATATGTTACAGAATAGGAAGAGAATTATCGCTAGAGCCACTGGTTTTGTTAAATGTAACTTTCCTACTAAATACTTAGGCATTCCTTTGCATCATACTAGGTTTACTTCTACCATGTATGAACCTCTAGTGGATAAAATTTACAGAAAATAGTTGTTTGGAAAGGTAGATTATTAAATGATGGTGCTAACATTACTCTCATTAAACATGTTCTATCTTCTGTACCTATGCACTTACTCTATGTCCATAAGTTAGTACTTGATAATATTGAGAAATATTTTGCAAATTTTTTCTGGTGGGAATTTGAGGACACTCATAAGCATCAATGGGTTAAATGGTCTAAAATGACATGTCCTGTATCTGAGGGAGGTATATGCATTATAAGTTAACACGATACCATGATATCTTTATATAGTAAAATGAGTTGGAGACTTTTAGATAAATATTCACCTTGGACTACTTTCATGTTTTAGAAGTATTTTGCTAATAATGATAATTGGGGCAACCCTACTGTTCGTGCTTCACATTCTTATGTGTGGAAAAATTTTAGCTCTTATTTTAAAATTTTAATCGACAACAGCAGCTGGAACATTAAATAGCTCGCTATAAATTTTTGGTATGAAAATTTGCTAGGAGATGGACCACTCTGCAATTTTTTAATGTAATATTTCCACATGTTTTGCTTAATCAGGTGTGTAGCTCAAAAGCATGGGATACTAATCTCCTTTTTCTCATGGGCGGAAATGAACTCATTATCAAAATATCAACTAGCAACCTTTATAATTTCACTATGAGAGAGGGAGAGGACATTAGGTATTGGCCACACACTTTCAGTGGAAATTACACTACTAAGAATGCTTTTGATATTTTTTAGAGTTAAAAAGCCTAAAATTTCTTTAGCTAAATATATTTGAAATCCTATTTTAACCCCCAAAATTAGTGTTCATTTCTGGAAAGTTTGGGTTTCTGCCATTAAAGTTGATGAGCATTTAATTTTTTTTTGGCATTTGCATGGTTACTAAATGTTCATGTTGTAAGAAGCATGCTCTACACTCTATTAATCACTTATATAACGACAGTGAAGTGGTTCATGGAGTGTGGAACCACTTTAGCACTATTTTTGGTTTTTCTAGTTTACAAGTAACTGGAGAAATTATGTTTTTAATTGGTGTGATCAGTGTGATAATATCCAGGTCGGACAGCTTGCTACCCTTATTTCTTTTCTCATTTTTTGAGAGATTTGAATTAGTAAGAATAAGTTTACATTTGAAAATGTTAATATGGTTATCTATGATATTATTTGCAAAATTAACATATGGTTAAGGGACCTTAACAGGACTATTAAGCCTAAAGCCCCTATAAAAAACTTTCATGCTATTACTTTTCAATCCCTTTCTATTAATCTCGTAGCTTGTAGAATGAAAAGGCCTTTCTTGGTCTCTTCGAAATGCCCTTCTTCTGGTAGGTTAAAACTCAATTGTGATGGCTCGGTATATGGTAATCCCGATAATAGTGGGTGTGGAGTCATTTTAAGAGATGATAAATGTGTTTTACTTTTTTGCTTATTCTTTTTGTCTTGACACTCAAACTAACACCTATGCTGAAGTCATGACCATTAAAGAAGCTTTGCTGATTTGCTACAGTTTGAACTTGTGTAACATTTTAATAGAAATGGATTCTGAGCTGGTTGCTAATTGGTGGCGTAATGGTACTAGCCCTGGACCTAAATTTGATACTTTATGTCTTGACATTTGTGATCTAATGAGTTTTGTTAGTGGTGGTTTATTTCATATTTACAGAGAACAAAACCAAGTTGCAAATGCTTTAGCAAAAAATGGAGCTAACGGCTCTAATGGTTGCTACTTTTCACACAGAAAGCTCTCAAGTCTCACATATGCTACTTATTTGCTTTACCAAAATGGAACTCCCTGTTTGAGAGAGGGTAGTTTTAAACTCTAATTTTGACTTATGATGCTTTTGCGCTAAAGTCTTTTTGCTCTTTAAGTTTGCTCTATAAGATTTTTAGCTTAAATAACTCTTGGTATAACTTATTTCAGTAAGTTTTGGAGTATTAGGTTACAAGCTAATGATGATACATTTCTGAAGCTTTTTTGCTTATAATTAAAATATTGGGGTAAATTAGCTCACTTGGTTGCTCTCAGATTCATTGCAGTTTAGTTTGATCTAAGAGTATTTGATGTAAAGAAGATTATCACTATGTTCTTTATAATTTCAAGTCCAGCGCTTCGAATCGACAGTTTGCAACCATGACATAAAGAGTACTTTGCCTTTGTCAATTTGAAGATGTTGCTGACTTTGGAATTTTTACTTAGGTCTTTTGATTAATGATACTAGCTTGTGCAAGAATTTGTTGTTTGTATGCTCAGAAAAAGTTTTTTTACCCTTTGCTAACAATAAAATGTACCACCCCTCAAAACGGTTTTGCTATTGAATTTACTCTTTAGATCACATTGATCATGGAGATATAGGGGAGACATAAGCATAGCGGGTATAAGGAGTAAAATAGCAATATCGTAGCCAAAACAGTTTTAGGAGGTCGGATAATTAGAAGTACTGTTGGCAATGCGGTCTTTTTTCTGGTTTTTCCGATGCTTTTAAGCCTATTTGTTACTTGAAATTAGTGTGTATCTTCCTATCTGTTATTACCGTTTTAAACGGAATGGTCATCATGTGGGCATGGTTCATGAACAAAATAGTTTGTTTCACTTTTTCTATATTAATAAAACACCGGATAATGATTAAAGAAAAGAATTTGAATGTATGCCCTCTAAGAAAGTAAGATTATAAGTTTACAACCAATATCAAGAGAAAGAAAAGAGAATGATGATCATCTTGTGATTACGAAAGACGTGGATACTAAGATAATTGATAATTTCGAGTCCGGGGTTTCCAAAGATTGCTTAAAGCCATACGCATTTTTGTAAGCCACAAATGTGTCTTTCCTTTTCATTCATTATATTCTTAATCACCATACAAGAAAAATGATTACACAACAAACTTGTACGTATTTTTGTCTATCGTTACAGGCCAACTTATTTGAACGTTTGTGTCAAGTATGTTAATATTTACACACGGTTGTTTCATATCGTTATTTGCTCAAATTATATTATCTTCTTTTGGATTGCAAATTCTCAAGATAAAATCATGGCTTTTATGAAATAAAAAACCAAAGTCGGCTTGAAAAGGTAAAGAAGAAGGTGTAGAATGACTAGTGAGTACTGAACACAAAATGAACGAAGAATAAAGGGAATGACACATTTAAAGGACCAAATTTGCACACCGTCATATATGTTTTCGTACAGGTGTGACGTGGCAAGGCGCCACAAGATCAGTCACGCATGGGGTGTCCAGAATAACATCTCAGACTTCAGTCATGGTTCATGTGATTAATTTCAAAATTGTTTACTTTAAATGAACGAGGATTCGATGGGGGAAAAAGAGAGAGAGACGTAACCTCCATGTCATAAATAAATCTAATTCATAGTATTCTTCCATTAGTAAATGTAGAGCATCTCCATTATTAGAGAGGTTATGTTTTACCAGCTAAATTTGTCACGTTCAAAAGAAAGCTATTTTATGGTAAATTTAGTTCGTATTAGGACACTACATCGGTTTCACTAAGTATATACCAACTATTGGTTATTCTAATAAAAAAAAGAATTTGTTGTAATACTCGGTATAAAATAAATTTAGAACTTAAGGTCTTGTCTTATGAATAATTGTAACTTGGCTTGAATTCTACTCCAATAGTTTATTCCTGTTGTGTGACATATTAACTCGTTATAGATATATATAAAGATATGTATACATATAGAGAGAGGTATGAGAAACAACAGACGAATTGTTTATTGATTAATATGATTGTACAAAGAGATACATCAAGAGACCACTGACCCTCTTTATATAATAGAGGGTAGGGTTAGATATGCTAGGAAAGCTCAAGATAGGTCCAATAATATCCTACAACACTCCCCCTTTGGACGTCTTGATTTCTTCGTCTTCATGCTGTCGATGTGAGTCGAGTTCATTCGCAGTGCTAAACACATAAAAACCTTAGGGCCGGAAAACCCAGTGTGGGACAAAACCGGTACCTATGAGAAACTGTGTAGCCGAACGATATAGGCCGAAATTCTATGTAATTAACTAGCCACAATACAGTGTACCTCATCAAAACCTTGCCAGAGCAAACTCAATTGGAAAATCTCTGATCGAAGAAAAAAGAGTACAACAATGGTAGTAGTAAGGATCAACCACAAAACAGGTGCCTCATCAAAACCTTGCTAGAGTAAACCCAGTGGGAAAAAACCTCTAGTTGAAGGACAAAAGAGTACACGGTGGTAAGAAGTATACAACAGGATACTCCCCCTAATTTCGACAATCTTAAATGAAGTATGATGGGAACGTGTCTCGCTAAAAACCTTGCCAAAGAAAACCCATTGGGAAAAAACCTTGGTCTAAGGATAAAAAGAGTACACGAGCATGCGACTGGATGCTCCCCCTCACTTGCACACGATAGGGTGCGAGGATTTTGACTAAGTAGTAATTAGTGTAATAAGCATTCACCTGAATGTTCCCCCTCACTTGCACACGACTGTGTGCAATGATTTCATATTCGAATAAACAGTACGAGCATTCGACTGGATGCTTCATTTACTTGCACATGACTGTATGCAAGAAAATATAACGTGGAATAAAACGAGCATTCGACAAGATGCTCTTAAACTTCATATGTGAAGATTTATTTCGACAATAAATGCTAAATAGCATAATGTAGTCATGTCTCTCTTGATCGATAACAACAAGTTGTCTCTATGACAAGTGTTTTATCTGGATCGTGAGACAGATAATATGTAATTCAAATATGGCTACTACTAGCTCGAAGCCATATACACTCTCTAGTCGTCTCATAGAGCACGAGATCAGAGTGATTCGTTTGGAGTCATTCCAAGACCTCCAAGATATCGCCTTATTCCTAATGGCAAAGACATACCATGTTAGAAATATCCCTTATGCGGGTCTGATAAGTAACCGGCATCGGTATAACCGAAAAAAAAGGGTTGCGTTAATTCGAGTACCGAAAGGGGTAGGTACACTCAATGATGCAAATGGGATAAACTAGCCCACTTCCAAAATTACCATAAGGTAAAGGAATGTGTCTTTAGTGCCAGTTCGATGGCAGTGTGTTAGCGCGATGCTGTGTCGAGCTATACCATTCACAGCATACGAGATGTTCGTCATAGCACATTAGACCAAGTACAATGATGTGCTTATTGTACTTAGATATGAACATGATGGTTCAATATCTCTTCATCGTCACATCAGGAACGGACTGAGTCTATATCAATGTCTAGTGATCGAACGATCATGCAAGAATCTGACGACTTATCGTCATAACACCTTCTGGGTGTAATCTGAATCATGGACTTAGATTCAATCTTTACGGGACTCGATCATCAGGCCGAGTCACTACCGTTTCTTCCCAAGATCCTTCATCTCGAACGCAAATCCAAAATCGCATAATAAAACACGCAAGGGCATAATACTTGTTCAAGTATCCCAAGCTAATCAAGTACTCACTTAGGCGGGTATACCACATCCGCTCAGATTATATTAATCCATATAGTGAACGTCTTAGTCAATTGAGATCGTGTTCCGTGGTCAGGAACTACGTGATTCAAGCTTTAGGAAGTCACACAGGGACCTTCATCTATATCTCTTTATCTAAATCCCCATAGAGATAAAACCGTGACCACATTCATGGCTGCATACTCAGTTTTTCGGAAACTACTAAACTGGTAAAGTAGGGGACTGTTATAATGTCCATTACGAGGAAATCAACCATCTCGTAATCAATTCCAAGGTGTGAGAGAAGTCTTGCGCTACTAGGCGAGCATTCTACAATCTCATTATTCTCATCACTTTTCCTTACGAATAACCAAATAAACGAACTCGTTTAACATTGGTGATGTTGGAGCTACAGGTCCGAACATACTTTCACTAAGGAGTCTATTTGGATTTCAAGTTTCCATTAGTCCAGTCTATTCTACGTTGACTTCAGGCAACGGTACATGGTTCCCTGTCATAATTTCCTCATATTATCAGTCGTCACCGAATATATGAACAAGTAATCAATGACAGTCTCGTTTCGCTTCAATATCGTCTAAGATTTCATGATCGACAGATATTTCGAGATTCTTAGGATGAGGAGGAAATCACACATCTCCTTGATCCTTTATAATCTCGTGCGACAAACGAGTTTCAGTTCAGCACCTCTGGGCTGAACGAATTAAGAACCGGTCAACTTCCTCGTATCTTGGGAAGGACGACAGACTGACAGCCGACGGCAGCGTCCTTTGCTTGGCGGGTTCGGCCAAACCAACGTGTTACGATAGGAACACGGCGTCCGACAGGGACGTCTATCCTTGTAAGCATTTTGCAGCAGGTATAAATGATCTTGTGACATCTCATAAAGTCATTAAATGCGTTTGGCATTTACTTAGACTTGAGGGAGTCTATGCACTTATCACTAAGTGCAGTTTTGGGGATCAAACTAAGACTGAGTGGGTTATGCCACGTTACTTCACGTCGTTTCTTATCAACGGTAACGTGCAAATCTCCCCCTAACGACGGGGAGAACAATTTTAGCGATGTCACTTTTGCATATCATGCGGTAAAGAGATCGCTTGCCAAGGTTACTCTATCAAATGATAGGCAGGGGATTCATAATCGACTTATGTCCCCTTCAGAGCTCCATATTTTGAACGCTATAGCGGCTCAATCAAAGTATTAATTAAGCACTTTAAACACGCGTTAATATGAGACTTCTGGATCATAACAAGTAACCAGCTGGTACGCATATGGTGTTTGAGTGTCGATGGGCCTCATGACAGACCAATGCAGCAAAATAGCATAACCCCACACGGAAATATAAATCTTGGTGCGCAAGACCAAGAAATGCATGCAATCATTTGCAGTCGCATCATCAAACTTTCCGTGAGTCCATTTGGGTCTGAACATAATCGACAGGATGTTCAATTTCAATTTCCAAACTCAAGTAATTTAAATCGAAATTTCGATTCTTACTCTTCGGAATTATCAAGTCGACTAGACTTTTCAGGATAATCCGGATCATGGACCATCAACTTAATGATAGGGCTAAAAGTTTGGGAAATGCTGTATTTCTGTGGACAACAATAAAATGTGACCATATTGTCGATGCATCAACCATAACCATTTATATTTATGGTCCGTCTTATGGTTGTATAAGTCCACAATAACTCCTTCAATTCTTTACAAGAATTCTACGAGTTCATTTCGTGATCTTTACACATACTGGTCTTTCAAAGTGAGCATTAGTGGCATGAATTTCGGATTAATCACGAAATATATTCTCAGAGAGAATCCAAATGCGATGCGATTATAAATGAAGCATCGTCTTTTGACCCGGGAATATCTCATCCGGTCAATGCCACAATATGAAAATGCTCTTATCAATCGACGACATGCGAATGATAGTATAGACAATCATGTCTTAGCATCTAAATCATTTATCATTTCGACGACAGGCGAAAATGATAAGGTAACTTTAAATGCTTTAAAGAATGTGGTAGCAACCACTTGAAAGACATTTCAACTCCTCTAAAATACGATTTTGGTCGTTTTGAATGGAGGCTATGTAAAGAAATTTTAATTCTTTCATGAGCTATTACCAGATAACACTGGTTTTCTCGAATATTTTATAACTCAACAAGGTACAGCAGGACCTACATGAGTATAAGACCTCATATTTGACAAATCAATTTGGTTTTACCAAAGATTTCGATTTTGGAATGACAGGTCCAGAATCGTTGTCACTGAGTACTCTTTTAGGCAAATAGTTGGTGAAATTATGCGGTCCACTGTTACCCACTATTTCTAAAAAAAATCAACTACCCCACAAGTATTGCCTAAAATTTCATAATTTAATGTTTGGTCACATTTGTCAAAGGAATTTGCTCAAAACACTTTAAATTATTTCGAGAAATTTCGTAAATAGGCAAATCATAATCCAAAAGTATGTCCAAATGAAAAAATCATAATCCAAATGGAAAAACATAATCCACATGAGCGAAAAAATGGCTCAATGATTTATCAAAATCAATAAAGAAAGGTACCAAACTTATTTGAGCCACAAAACCGGGGGTCTCAATAGTTTCCTTTCAGTTATCTTTAACCACATTAACATCGGTTTTTTCACATTTATAATAGTTTTGAACTATTTAAGGAGTAACCGTGCATGACCTTTGTATTTATAGCATAGAGTTGCCTCATTGAGCATTATCTCTTGCTTTGTGACAACGGGTCATATTGTTCCTTTCAATTACTGTCTTGGAGCCACAGGTTTTCGATTTTGACGATTGTCTAAAATCTCGCTTGGCTAGGCGATTCATCGGGATCGCGACAGTTCGAGACAAATAACACTTGTCTCGGTTCTCGATTCGTGGAAAAAAATATACATGAAGAGCATTAATATCAGGCAAACAATTCGCCATTGACCCAATAGGATTAAAACTACTCACCGGGGCAATTTTCTTATCCAATAACATATGGGTGATAAAGGAACATGGTGAATATAAATTCACCATACTGCTTATGGAATACAATTTCCAAGCTAGTATTTTTGGTGAAGGATAGCTCCAATATGTCAATTTCAGACATTTGTTCACCATAGACGTCATCACGTCTCAAATGTGGCGACGGAATAAAATCAACGCCTTAGCATTCATCTCGAGGGTAACAACAAACTCGTGTTTTACTCATCAAAGATGACATCCAAAAAAAATTTGGGTATCACATTTTCACACATCAGGGTGAGTAACATGTGGTGACGGATTAAAATCAACGTTTAAACAGTCATTTCGCAAGTATGTTTTACGATTTTTCTCATCATAGATGGCATCCAACATGTGTTGGGAGTTCTGGATTATTTATCATATAAAACGACTGGTTTATATGTTTATGGTTTGCACAAGCATAAACTTTTTTTTCGAAACGACAGATTCAAAAACATTAGTTTTGCTTCTCATGTGAATCGGTTCTCATTGATCGAACGACGGGTCGATACTGAAACACCAATTCGGTGAAACATACATCACTATATAAACACACTCGGGGAAATTATTATTTAGTCAACCCCTTTCGGTAGCTCTACTTGAAAAACAACCAGGAAAGACGGTGAGGGTGGAGGGCACGAATGCCACTTAAAACCCGACCTCATTAGGATATCGACTTCCGCCTATATCTTTCCTAGACATCGTATCCAAATAGGTGAGCCTAGTTGAGGAAGGTTCATAATTTTTCCAACTTAAATATGAAAATATATGATTTCGCAAATTATCATATTATAAACATGGCAATGATTACATATATAGATGTTGCTACTTTTGATATTTACTAATTATCATCAATCAGCACATAATATATCACAATTTATACTAGCGAGATCTAATTATTATTATTAACTGCCATATGTGAAGATTTTATTCATGGTAATTACAAACATGCAATAGGGTTGACTAAAATTATATGAAAACACATCAATTTGTTCAGTTAACATATAATTTTTATTCACTTGCCTTTTAATAAATTAACATGCATGTGGGTGAGTGTATATTGACCGAATATTGGTATTTATCAAACATATAAACTGTTTTGCATACAAGTAATTACTACAGGACCATATGTGTAATTTCAGTAAACTATTTATTAGTTACAACATTATTACATAGGGAGTCCAGAATTTCTGGAGTGTTTCAGTTTATTCCCTAAGTATGTAAACCTACATAATGGGTCCAGCAGAGTTATTGTACTACCTACCAATCTGACATACAAGGTTTGTTAACAGTACGTTTGATATATATACTATCAAGGGCATGCCGAATTTAGTGATTTATAATACACGCATATACAAGACTTACATGCAATTGTTATTTTTATAACATAGACTCAATACAGTGGTACTAGTCAAACATATAGCATGATATTATATATATATTAATCAAAACACAATTTGTAATTCTAACATGCAAACTCCAAACAAGTTTTTTCAACAGTAATTGACATAGGTTTATTACTATAGTTATCCAGTGTGTGTAAACTAGCATATAACATGCAGTGATACAGCGAATTACGTTTTTTTTTTCTTCATATCATGCATTTGATCATAGGTGTAAGTATTAAAAAAAAATATACCTTATTCCGGGTAATTTGGGGAAGACCGGCAGAAAAAAAATTTAAACTTTGGCCGTAAATTTATAACCCAATATTTGAGCAAATACCCCAATCTCCTATATTTTACTCCAATCCATACGAGCAAAACGTGCTGATAACGTGTTGTGTGACATATTAACTCGTTATAGATATATATAGAGATATGTATAGATATAGAGAGAGCTATGAGAAACAACAGACGAAGTGTTTATTGATTAATATGATTGTACAGAGATACCACTGACCCTCTTTATATAATTATATAATAGAGAGTAGGGTTAGATATGCTAGGAAAGCCCAAGATAGATCTAATAATATCCTACAACAATTCCCTTTTTATTAGCATAAATTCCCCGAGTTTAAAGCTCATAAAACAAATCCATTGTGTATTCTTCTCTTCTAAATTTATGATACTACCACTTCTGTAAACCTAAATCCACTGTGGACGTTGAACCATATTACTACTAAAAGTATATTTATAAATTGAATAAAATTAGAACAACGAAATGAGATTGTAGTAATTATACCAACCATATGTCTGTTGGTGTGATTGTTTATGTTTTGATGTTTTTTTCCTGGGGTTATTTTGTGTGTGATTGTTCTTGTGATTTCTGGGACCTACGTGTGGAAGGAAATCAAACTGATTACAAACTCCACGTTGGAAAGGACACAACAAATTACAAAAACAATTTCGAAATACCACATTTTTCTCAAACATGTAACTCACTTCATTTTCACACATTAAATGATACACATTTATTGACATTAGTAACCCTTCAAACCAACTTATCCAAATCAAAGTTTAAGTTTCAACAAACAAAGAACACAAAATAGAGATGTTACAAATTGACAATGGACCAATTAACCTTCTTGTTCTAGAATTCCAAGCTTCACTTAGAGGAATTGAGCTTCACGGAAATATTAATGTTCAGGGAAATTTTATTGATCGGACAAGGAACAACTTTGTCGTCTGTGCTGTCATCCTTTTTGTCGTCCGTGTTGTCATCCTTCTCGTCGTCTGTGTTGTCATCCTTCTCGTCGTCTGTCTTGTCATCATTCTTGTCTTCCTACAATAAGGTAAAAACTAAATATTCAAAATGAACTGTATCACATTTTATCTCGTCTTCAAATTTTGACTTTCCAGTACTCGCTTTGTTTATGATATTAGTGTCGTTATTATGACAATATCATTGGATTATCTTTTACTTTATAATGTAATTCAAGTTACGTAGACCGCAATTTATATCTCTACAGATAATTGGGGATGGGATCGTATATTATCACAATACTTCATGATATACTCTAGCTTTTCCTTTCAAAAAAACACTTTCTTGAGCCAAAAGATCCGTATAATCGCAATACTTCATGATATATTCAAGTTTTTTTTGAGAAGATACTTTCTAGAACCAAAATGATCCGTATAATCACAATACTTCATGATAAACTCTGCAAGTGTCTTGATATTAGACATGTTACCACGTTTTAAAATTTGAAACGATTGCAAGTAATAGTTTATTGCGCGATAAATTTGATATTCAGATTACGACCGTAAATTTTGGGCCAATGGTGTATGTTTTGATGTATTAATATGGTTTCAACAGAGAACTGAACTATGTATTTATCATTTCAGTTGTCAACCTTTCTCATGGAAAACATATCTACAATCTTCAACAGACTATATAGGTTATTTGTTCTTGAACAGAAAAGTTTATGATTTATGACATGTATAAATGATTTATTGGATAATGAAGTAGTAAGGAGAGGAAGACTTGCCTCGTCTTCTTCGGATGAACTATTCGTTGCATAGATACCAATGGCATTTAGGTACAAACCAGAACGCCCAAAAAAGCCAACAACACTGCCGTCTTTAATAGGAATTGAAAATATTGATCCAGTTGCCGTGGCTTCGCCAAAAAAGTCAGAGACCTTGCGATTAGTGCGAATCCTCAGTTGGTTTATAACTTTGTGCCCATCATACTCACCAGCCCTCATGTCTATTCCCGTTATATATTCTCCAGAACCAAGGACTACCTATACAAAAGCAGGAGCATTTTAATTTGGGGGATGTTAAGTTTCATACTTACTTGACACTTTGTTTGAAAACAATTGATATTTATTTTTCTTTCTTTCTTATCATTGAGCTCAAGTATGAAAAGATTAAAACAAAGAGAAAAAAGAAACAATATTATTCACATCGAACATCAGTAGCTACTATTAACGGAGCCCATAACCCAGAACTTTCTTTTATAATAAAGTTTCAGATTTTCTACAGAAATATAATTCCCTTAATTTGAATTGCTTGTTTAAAAAATATTTCACTGATAATGATGTATGAATGAATATATTAACCCTTTAATAAACCATGCAATTTTTAGCAAGTAATTTCGTGAATTACATCTTCAAATGTTGATCGTGAATTATCAATATGATATACTGAAATCAGATAGGGTTATCCCACCTGAACAAATCTTAGGTAAGTAAATAAGAAAAAAGAAAAATATAAAAGTACCCAAGATTCGAATAAGTAATGCAACACTTTTTATGTGTTATAATTCTCGGAGAACTATCTAACAAGTGCAAAAACTTAGTTGTGGAATTTCTCTATATATAACTAAATGCCTATTAGGGCCGAAACAGATTTAACCGGTAACCAACTAACCTCCTTAGTCGTATGTCCACCAGGACCACCATATTTTGCTGTAGAAGTGCCACCATATTGCTTAGAACAAATAATAGCACCATTTCCCCCTTTACACTCGAAAATGAGAGAGTCGATACAACTCCCAAATGTAATCACTATCTTTGTTATGATCCCTGGGGGAAGGTAAGTCCAGGGTGTCCCCTCCGAACTACCCCATGGCCCAATAGTCATGGCTTTGCTTCCCTGCAATAAATAAGCCAATACATAGATTTAAAGTACTCAATTTTCCGTAACAGTAGTACATTGGATTATTTTAAAAGCTGATTTCTTGATAATTTTCACAACTATTGTAGAGTGTAGATATAAAAAAAATATTCAAAAACAATCTTTTGAAACAAAAGATAAAGCTCTGAAATTGAAGTTTTAAAATTGTCTCTCTAAGAAAGATTTGTTCCGAAACAAGACTCTTGTTTTCACAATATATATTCTTTTTAGAAACCGACAAGTCTGCATACCATGATTCCCATATATGTAGAAGCAGTGCAGCCACGATAATGTAGATTACCTTGTTATCTTGAATAGGATTGGTGCTTTTAGGTATGACAACAGCATAAAATCCGATAGCATTTAAATACTGTGAAGCCCTTCCAAAGAAACCTATTACTCCGCCATCTACAACCGGAATAGAAGTTCGAGTTCCAGTTTTGTTCCCAAAAGGACCATAGGTAGTTTTATTGGTTTTAATGCACAAGGTTAGTACAGCTGAATGTCCCTGATAGTCTCCAACCATGACCTCTAATCCAGTAATTGTCTCCATATCCTTTAAGGTAACCTATACGTAGATAGGGAAACATAGAATCGGTAACATTAGCATGACGTATAAGAACTAATTGAGAAGTATTATAAAGATTATAAAGTGGGTTAATTATGCTTTGATGACCTGTGTTTTGGCCAATTTTAAGATTGGTGAACTAACTTTTTACAATTTCGTTTTAGTGAACTAAGTTTATATTTTGACTTGTTTTAGTGACACGCCGTTACATTTTTTGGATGCAAACCGTTTTAAAATTTAATTTAGTCTGTACAGTTTAAAAATTTAAGATAAACGCTTAAAATTTTAAAAAATTACACATATATAAAAACACTTATATGAAATTCTATAAAACTATCAAATGCAAATTAGATCTTCATATGTAAATTGAAAAAAAAAACAATTTTCGTTAATGCAAATTTAAAAATGATATAAAACTACCAAATAACATGCTACAAATTAATTAATATAAGCTAAATCGTTTTTTTTACTTCGTATTATGTAAGTTCATTATTAAACTTTTTAAAGACTAATAGTTTTTTTGAATGACGAGTCTTATGTTAAAATAAAATAACAGCCTAATTAGATTCTAACCCTTACATTGAAATTGAGTTGTTAGTAAGTATACTTTCAATTCAATAGATTTATAAATATATATTTATATCATCCAAACTAATATAGTTCATATGTTGTTGCATACTTCTATTCATTTCATTTGCTAATTGTGTAACTCATTAAACACATGTTTTATATAAGTGTGTAATTTAAGTGAGCTTATAAAAGTGTGTAGTTTAAGTGAGCTTATATAAGTGTGTAATATTTACAATTTTTAAGCGTTTATCGTTAAGTTTTAAACTAAATTGAAACTTTAAAACAGTTTTCATCTAAAAAAATACAACGGCGGGTCACTAAAATAAGTCAAACTATAAATTTAGGTCACTAAAACGGGATAGTAAAAAGTTAGGTCACCAATCCTAAAATTGGCCAAATCACAGGTCACCAAATCATAATTAACCCTTATAAAGTAGACTTAGATTTAGAACGCATATCTACGAGTAGGAATGACAATTTCACAGGTTTCAATCCGATATAATCCGACCCACCGCGGGTCGGGTAAAAATGCAAAATTATTCGGGTCGGGTTTAAATGGGTAAAAATACAACTTAAAAAAATGCAACTTAACACTTTCCATTATATCTCTCTAATACATTTAAATGAGTAAAAATACAACTTAAAAGTGCAATTTAAGATTCCATCTTCTCTCTCGTATACATTAAATTCTCTCTCATATATTAATAAATAACATATATTTCGGTGGGTTTATTAAAAAAAGTCTTATATACAATTAATTTATTAATTAAGGAAACAATATTTATTGTAAATGTGAATGAAATTTATTCATATTAATTAATGACCAATATGGCATCGTCTTTATTTATAGAATGATTTACGGTAAACCAAATAATTATATCATTCATATACATTTATATTACATTTTTACATATATCAATGTTTTAATTATCGAAATTAATGAGTCCAAATTAATTCAATAAAAATAAAAATGTTAAAAATAAGATTGTAAAATTTAAATCACAAAATTAATATGAAAGAATATTTAATATCACATTAATATTTATATATTATATTTCTAAATAAAATGATTTTTTAATTTACCATATTGATTTTTAACAAATTCTGTTTCAAATCTTGCCATTTATAAGATTTATTTTTCAAAAAAAAAAATATTGTTATAAAAAAACGGGTCAAATGGGTCGGGTTGAGTCAAGTGGGTAAACGCGCAACTTTGTATATGGATCGGGTCGGATTTTGAATGATCCCACCCAATTGCATCTCTACATGTGAGGCAAATACTAAGTGCCTACAAGTTGGAATTAAAGAGCAAAAATGTTAGTGTACGAGACATGTAAGTTTGGAGCGATGCAATTTGCTAAATAATTTAGTTCTGCATATGAAATCATTTGCTAATTTCCCAAAAAATAGAGTAAAATTCCGTAAAGGTTTTAGCACTAGATTACTGGACACATTGCATAAGCTTGATTGAAACATGTTACTAGTTACTATCCACTCCGATTTAATATTGTTTTAGCTCAGCAAACAATCGATTGTGGGTTGCAAATATTCAGTATTTCAAGTTCTGAAATGATTTTATATGTAGTCAACTCTTGAATAATTTCCTTCATCCCAAAATGAGACGTTTCTTTTTTTGCTAAATTGAAACTGAGGCAATACTTAGTAGTTAATTCTCACATGAAACAACTTCTGTTAAATTATAGGAGTTTACATCAGTACTTTTCATCTATAACTTTTGAACTAACTTAATGAAATTTTAAAATACTGTTGAATTAGTTCAACGTTTGAACTAATCATTTCATTCTCTACTAATTATTTTACAAAAGTTTATTTAAGTGATAATTTAAGTACCAGTGTACTGGTAAAACGACAAAACGAAAAATGATTATTACGATAAATTAAATTAAATTGTTGATGTGAAGTGTTATATTTGTTTTGTTCTTTTTATAAAACATACATATTCGGAATTTTCTTTTTCGTACATAAAAATTGACTAGTATTAATGTAAATGGCATCTAGACTGAGTCGAACCTTTTTTGGGTGGGTGAAATTACTAAACATCGATCTGGTCTGTTTAACTTGATTCAATTTGTTATCGAATTGAAAAATGCATAGGGACTAGAGATAAGCACTGTCAATATACTATTATACTGGTAATTGTGCATACGATGTTGTGTGTGCAACGTGTAACGTATAGTGCGATGAAGAGAAAGCAAATATCGAAAAAATTGAGAGTATTTTGAAATGTTGAAGAGGGAGAAATAGAGTGTGAGCAAATAAGGGCAATATGGTAATTAATTAAAAATGTTACATGTATTTTAAAAAAATAATAATATTTGTTAAAATTTGTCAGACTAAAAAATCTTGGATTCATTTATTAATATAGTATGAGAAAGCAACCAAATCAAATTTAAGAAGTTCAAGGGATCTAATGTGTTAATCTTAACAAGTTTGTGGGTTTGAATAAGTGTTTCTTTAATTAGCATCTTCCGGATATTATCAGAGGATCAACAAATCTAATTTGATGTTTTACGTTGAAATACTGAAATATTAAGACAGATTTTTTACTGGAAATTAAGTCTATTATAACCAACCCAACAAAAGAAAGGAAAAGGCTCAGCTACTCACAGATTAAGTAGTCAAAGCACTCCCAAAGGACTAATTCTAATTATAAATAAGCATAACAAGGAAACATTCTGCCAATTTTGGCTTTGCAGTATAGTAACACGGGTTTGTTGAGGAAAAGTTAATGTTACACACTTTCATACTTAATTATTAAAAATTTCAATTTTCGTTTTTTTAATAATTGGTACAAAGCGTCATTTGGTGTCTCAAAATTAAGGACAGAGTAGAAAGAAGCAAATATGAAAAGAGAATGTTAACCACGCGGTTTTTTGTAGATTAATCTCAAACTTTACACTACTTTTATTTTATTTTATTTTTTAAGTATTGGAGTCTGTCGCACCGTTAATCATTGTCTAGTTCTTATAGTATACTGGTGTTTATGACAAATTTATAATCTCTGAAAATGACAATAAGTAGATATTGCTAACCGTAGAGAGTTCGCCACCACCACCACCAAACTTCTCGGAAGTAGTGATCTGACCATTATGCATTCTGCTCTTGAAAGAGATAGAATGAATGACATCCGTTGCATGTCGAATTAATATATCCGTTAAAATCACATTGGCGCCGTTGTAATCCCACGCTATCCCTTCACCTTCTGGCCCGCCCCATGGCCCAACTGCTACCGAGTTCGGAATGATACCCATCACAAGATAATATCAGACTGCGCGAGCGAGAACAACACGGAGAAAGAGAGTTTAAGACTTCTTTGCACGGTGTGTGAGTATTTATAGCCGAGCCAGACACAACAATATGGCACTTCCAGAAAAATAAAGCTTATATAAATTGACTATAAACGAGTCTCAAGTCTTTATTAAAGTAAAAATGAACTCGATATATCGTGTTAGTTGGTGTTTGGTGTTTTAAATTACAATTGCATGTTAATGCAATAATAGAGTAATTAAATATATACTAGAGTAAGTTGGTCCTTCTTTTATATTGGTATTCTATAGGGGGAGTCTTTCTTTAATAGTATTCCGTATTCACACCAGACGACGACTTTCTTTAATTTTCTCAAAATTAAAATTGCATGTCAATGCAATAATAGACTAATTAAATATATACTAGGGTAAGTTGGTCCTTCTTTTATATTGGTATGAGACTGGATTTTTCTACTACATTTTTTCTGAAAAAACGTACAAACCGTAATTTTTTTGTACGGACCGTACATTTTAATTACAAACCGTACATTTTATTCACGGTTTGCGTTTTTAGTAAAAAACCGTACAAAAAATGTACAGACCGTACATTAAATGTACGGTTTACACATTTAACAAACTAATAAACAGAATTCGATCTCTCTCTCACAAAAGACACAGAGAAGCTTTAAAAAAACCCAAAAAAAACCCCAAATCATCACTAATCAATCAAGATAAAAACCATATCCATCCAAATTCGTCCGATTAAACCACGTTTACATTTAATTCACCAAATTAGATACTCTAATTCAAGGTATTTCTTTATTCCCTAATTTATTATTTATTTTATATAGTTTCAATTTATAAAATAGGGAAAAAGATATAAAATATGCCCAATGGTTATTCAATTGGTTATTATATTGCTTGTTATTAGTTGAATATTAATTAAAATAAGCTGTTTTTCAAGCTGTTTTAAAACAGCTTAAAAGCTGTTTTTTACACAGCTATTACGTGGTTTTTTAAATTTATTATTTATTTTATATAGTTTCAATTTATAAAATAGGGAAAAAGATATAAAATATGCCCAATGGTTATTCAATTGGTTATTATATTGCTTGTTATTAGTTGAATATTAATTGAAATAAGCTGTTTTTCAAGATGTTTTAAAACAGCTTAAAAGCTGTTTTTTACACAGCTATTACGTGGTTTTTTAAATTTATTATTTATTTTATATAGTTTCAATTTATAAAATAGGGAAAAAGATATAAAATATGCCCAATGGTTATTCAATTGGTTATTATATTGCTTGTTATTAGTTGAATATTAATTAAAATAAGCTGTTTTTCAAGCTGTTTTAAAACAGCTTAAAAGCTGTTTTTTACACAGCTATTACGTGGTTTTTTAAATTTATTATTTATTTTATATAGTTTCAATTTATAAAATAGGGAAAAAGATATAAAATATGCCCAATGGTTATTCAATTGGTTATTATATTGCTTGTTATTAGTTGAATATTAATTAAAATAAGCTGTTTTTCAAGCTGTTTTAAAACAGCTTAAAAGCTGTTTTTTACACAGCTATTACGTGGTTTTTTAAACAGCTTTTAAGCTGTTTTTAAATAGCTTAGAAGCTGTTTAATTAAACAGCTTTTAAGTTGTTTTTACAAGCTATTTTTAAAACAGCTTAAAAGCTGTTATTTACACAGCTATTACGGTTTTTTTTTATAGTTTCAATTTGTAAAATAGGAAAAAAGATATAAAATATGCCAATTGATTAATTGATTATTCACGTAGCGGTTATAATTGCTTGTTGTTTGTTTATATTAATTAAAGAAAATTAGGATTGTTGATATTTGTCCCGTTTCATAAAAAAATAGGGTTTTTATTCAAATTTGTTTATTTAGATATTTATTACTAATTGTTTGGTTTCCTTATCTTGTTTTGATTGTAAAAAATAAAAATAGTTAGAGTTTATTAATATTTATCCGTTTTGAAAATTAGGTTTTTTTAAAAAAAATTTGTTAATTTTTTATGTTAATTACTTTGTTTGCATAAATATTAGTTGTATATTAATTAAAAAAACTTAGGGTTGTTGATATTTTTCTTGTTTTATAAAAAAATAGGGTTTTTATTCAAATTTGTTTATTTAGATATTTATTACTAATTGTTTGGTCGTCATTAAGCTGTTTTTAAACTGTTTTTTTAGCATCTTTACTCCTAGAAACAATTTTTGGAGAAGTATCCTCGGAACACCCAACTTATAAAAAAAAAAAAAAACCTGATTGTGAAAAAACTTCCGAATGTATCTTAATTAGTATAGAAAGTATTCACAGAAAAGAAATCCATGTTTCTTTGTTTTCGAAATAACTAGAGTGTTGTTTCATACATATTTTGTCAGGTCTTCAGTTAGCCACTATATGCATATTTGGAAGGAGTGATTTCCAGAAAATTACCATACAGCAAATTCGTAAATCACGATTACATTTTAAATATCTCATTGTTTCCGGAATTAAGGTGATCTCCTATGGTTGTGCTTTCGGACTGCTTACGTGACGCTAATCACATGGATTGCAATTATGTTCCCTTACTTCAACCAAGTTGTAGGATTTGCATGCTCCTTAAAGTTTTGGCCCTTGGTTATATACTTCCCAACGGAAATGAATATAACACAAAAGAAAGTTGGATCTTGGACAAGGAAGTGGATAATTCTTCGTATTTAAGTCGTCGTTTGCTTTTACGTGTCATTGTTTGCTTTTGCAGGATCAATTGAAGGGCAAATCAAAGCCAAGATTAGATAAAATGTCGTTTTCTCACCCAGATTAGCTTTGAGTTTTCAACTTCTAGGCAAGATCACTTCTTCAAATAAATAATTAAAATGTGGTCCTTACCAGAAAATTCTTGTAAATTATACTACTAAATCATATGTATATTGAATGTATTTTTGTCTCAAATTAATAGCCTAGGTAGATAGATATCTTTTTCTTTCAGTTTGATGACCCTGTTGCATGAAGTTGGAAGTAGCGAAGTTTATGACATGTTGAAATGCGGAGAATGTGTACGAAATGAATAATTAATCTACACCCGTGAAACTTCCATTCCTCGGTAAATGTACATTTCCATTCATTGCAGTTTAGCATTAATGTGCAAAGAACACTACATACATATTTCATTTCTACTAACAAGAAGAGGAAAAAGGAAAAGTAACAGAGCAATGTTGCTCATGCTTATATAAATAAAAATATAGGACAGCTCTTATTCTATAAATACAAATTTAGAGTACCTGAAGAAAAAAGTAACAAAAAATTACTTTTTACAGTTTTTATGGGTATTTCCTGATGCTTGCTAACGCTAAAATACAATAGGAGTTTCTATCATTCCTCTGACCGGTCCTATTCTGAAATATAGTTTCTCTTTGATGCATGTATTCGTTTATCAAGCAAAGTATGACGATGAAGATGATGTATCAGCAAGGACCTGCAAGGTAGACATCAATGAAAGAAAAAATAAACAAACAAACTTGATGCATAATAATCAATGCAACAATAAGAATATACAAATGAGTTCAAAGAGGAAATATTTACCGCCAATGTAAGTTGGACGTTTCAAAACTCATAGAACTGATCTGAGAAACCAAACCAGCAAAATCCGTTCCATCTGTATTGACATTTGATGTCCCCAGAATGCTTTTAGACTAAGCCTTCATACAAAAGTACAGCACATAAACAAGGGAAGAATTGGATTAAGTTTCTATCACATAGTGAATTGTGAAAATATTTTGCAAAAATTTAGTTCCAGGACTTTGTTTTCTTTCCTTGTTTAAAGAGAGGAAAAGCATTTAGAGGGTAAAACCAGAGGTCCAGAACACACTAAACGGATAAAACAGAAGATAAAATGCAAGTCGCAGAAAAGAGCTACATGATTATTCAAATGCACTAAGAAGATGGAAGAGTAGGTCCAAGCCAAAAGCTAAAAGTACAAGAGCAAAAAAGCATATGTAAAAAATGAAGATATGGTAGAAATTACTAGTAATCAGAGCTTAAAGAGAAAAGAATAGGACAACACAAGGAACCCAAAAAAAAGAAAGGAAGCTGTTGCCTTGGCATTTCATCTAGTTCTGATTGCGTTTCTAATAATTAGAGCTGTGTTTATGGCTATATAATGGCACTTATTCAGGAAACTTGACTTTAGATTTAAATCCGATCCTTACTTGCCACATTTATGATCATGAACACAACAAAAGATGGAGATGTATGGACATAATTGTTCCCAACTTTCTTGCGAAAGACTCTACCAGGACAGCTTCTATGCTAGCTCTCAAATCTTGTAAATCATAAGATATCCGGTTTTGCAAATTAATTAATGGAGTGGCTCTTTTTGCTGGTGAATCTTTATTCAAATTTTAACTTCAACTCAATCTAAAACAAACTATATTATAACTTCCAATTTCCAAACTAGCCTTTTCTGTACACAATCACCATAGAGGCAACTTTTGAATATGATTGGAGTATAAAACTGACATGCAATAAGAAATCATTAAAGGGTAAAAACTATCTCATAAGAAACATGGAATTCAAAAACCTCATTGCGGTAAAGATCTAACCTCATAATTTCCCCCTCAAAATCACTGTAAAACCATCTTAAAACCTGTTTAAAAACAACTTAAAATCTGTTTAATTAAAAACCCGTAATAGCTGTGTAAATAACAGCTTTTAAGCTGTTTTAAAAAAGCTTGTAAAACCAGCTTAAAAGCTGTTTAAAAACACCTTAAAAGCTGTTTAATTAAACAGCTTCTAAGCTGTTTAAAAACAGCTTAAAAGCTGTTATTTACACAGCTATTACGCTGTTTAAAAAACCACGTAATAGCTGTGTAAAAAACAGCTTTTAAGCTGTTTTAAAACAGATTGAAAAACAGCTTATTTTAATTAATATTCAACTAATAACAAGCAATATAATAACCAATTGAATAACCATTGGGCATATTTTATATCTTTTTCCCTATTTTATAAATTGAAACTATATAAAATAAATAATAAATTAGGGAATAAAGAAATACCTTGAATTAGAGTATCTAATTTGGTGAATTAAATGTAAACGTGGTTTAATCGGACGAATTTGGATGGATATGGTTTTTATTTATTGATTAGCGATGATTTGGGGTTTTTTTGGGTTTTTTTAAAGCTTCTCTGTGTCTTTTGTGAGGGAGAGATCGAATTCTGTTTATTAGTTTGTTAAATGTGTAAACCGTACATTTAATGTACGGTCTGTACATTTTTTGTACGGTTTTTTACTAAAAACGCAAACCGTAAATAAGATGTACGGTCTGTAATTAAAATCCGTACAAAAAAATTACGGTTTGTGCGTTTTTTCAGAAAAAGTGTAGTAGAAAAATCCAGCCTCTATTGGTATTCTATGGGGGAGTCTTTCTTTAATAGTATTCCGTATTCACAGCAGACGACGACTAGGTAGGGAGAGGTGGCAAAATAGACCTACGAAACTTGACTGTAAATGCGTCTAGAATCGAAAAACTGATAACCGATATAAAACTGAATGAAGTGTTGGCCGGACCGATACCAATTGTTACGGTTTGGGTTTGAGTTTCGAAACTATAACGGTCAACCCGATCGAAAAACAGTGACCGAAAACCGAATCGTTAAACTCGAACAATATCTGAAAAGTAACTAATGTGTGTGTATATATAACATATATAAATATATGTATATAATAGATATATATATTTATATTAGCTATAAAATACATACATATATATATATATATATATAATGTATAATGTGTAAGTTTTAGATGAAACTTATAAGTTATATTGTCTTAAAATTGTTCAACATTGATAATACATTCCAATTTTTTTTTTAATTCAGTAATTTTATTTACATATTTTCTTATATAATACTCCATATGTTTCCAATTAATTGTCCATTACGAAACTACGTGCAATTTTGACCGGCCAATAAGTTGTATAAAAATTATCGGAATGGAAATTTTCAAAAGTTAATAATATAATTCAAACATTAAATTATATAATTTAAGTTTGAAAATTTTCATTTCGACAATTTTGATACATGTTATAAGCCCGTCAAAATTGCACGTAATTTCGTAAAGGACAATTAATTGATAACGGAGGAGTAAGTTATTAACAAAAAATTACAACAAAAAAATTAGTATAAAAACAAAACAAATAAATAACAATTATAATTTTGAAGTAATTCTAAAATTTGGTTAAAACCGAACTATCCGAAGATCGAAAACTGCTTGACCGGTCGCATATCTGGATACTGGACGATTATTCTGTCTAATTTTTTCTCAAAAAACCAATCGAAGATTTTCTAATAGCTGAAGATAACCGAAACCGACCTGATCAAAAATAAAAAAATTTGATCTTGAGTGGGTGGATGGTCAAAATTGCCGGCGTTACAACTAGGACAATAATAATATATAGTAATTAATGTAGATATTCCTTTTTGTCGCTAATGAGAATTGAATACATATTGGATGTTTAACCCACATGAGTAGTTAGGTGGGTGATTGAAGAGACAGCGACACTATTTTATTTTTATTAAGAAAATAGCGATTTAGCTCCCGTCTCCCAACTAACCATCCATCCACCCACACACCCAAGTGAGGAAAATCGAACAGAGACACATTATCCCTCGTCATTAAATAAAATAATTTCAATATGAATAAAAGTCTAGCGTGTACACGATAACGTCTGATTGGATAACTGAGCCATAAGCAAGACTATAGGCCTCATCACGGTCTAAGTCAGCACCTGTACATCGATCGAAAATAAAATATACAGAAAACAAAGAAAGGAGGTAAGGAAACAATCTCGCCTTAAAAGCGGTGCGTACTACTAAACACGCACACACAATACTAACAGGGCAAATATGCTATCATGGTAATTAATGACACAGGCAGTTATACAAAAATATAACAACATGAATAACTCACACATGCACGATTAAATGAACAGATAACAAAGATTAAATGAATTAATAACAATAATTAAAATAAGACTCAACGGAAAACAAAGTTGGAATTGATCATATATGTATCCACTTTTAGAACCACTCCTCTAGGACCCAAAGTGCAATGGTTCTCCGAATAATGCTAATGAGCCAAATAGACTCAAACAGACTCTCACCACACTAGGTCTTAATGTAAATTTATAATTTTATTTTCACCCCGAAATTTAAGAGTCTGCTATTTGGCCATATATTTAATATTTTTAATTAATATTTAAGTTTAGGGTAGTTTCAAATAGGGTTCTATAATATTATATTTGGGTTTTTATTTTGTTAAATCGTCAAATAAAATATATTAAAATCATTAACATTTTAAATATTTTTAATTAATATTTAAGTTTAGGCTAGTCTGAAATAGAGTTCTATAATATTATATTTGAGTTTTTATTTTGTTAAATCGTCAAATAAAATATATTAAAATCATTAAAATTTTAAATATTTTTAATTAATTTTTAAGTTTAGATTAGTCTCAATTAGCATTTCATAAATATTATATTTGAGTTTTTATTTTTATTTTGCTTGGGTGTCAAAACAATTCTAAAAATTAAATAAAGGACTGTCTGGTAATCAGTCTGGTTGAGCCAGTCTAGCTCTATAACATTACTGATGTTTCCTCCACCTACACTCTAGCTTTACCGTATGTGTCATAAAGATATGGAGCCGATTTTAAGGGCACTACCCTATGTTACCGATATACCTAATCCTTGCACAAGTTTGCGGGATCTCACCATAAGCTGACACAGCTCCGCCTTATAATCACTTGGTACTATAATCCCTAAAAGAAATATAAAATGACTCTGAAGGCCAAAACACGAAAACAGTAAACTCCACACAAAAAAGAAAAAAAAACATAACACACTTTATTATATTTTATGTATTTAGATATTAAAAATAATACTTTGAACACATCACTTCTGTCACGGTATCACCACAAGAGTATACACAATATCACCACTTCCACGTTTTCAATGTTTTAATTTAATAACACATTTAAATCACATTTTTCACTAATCCTTTTACAGTATACTAAAAATAAAATATTCACCATAACAATATAATAACCATAAATGTAATGATGCAACTGCCCAAAAATATAATCACTATAATAACATACAACAATATCCGTTAACTACTAAATCTAGATTAACATGCAACAAACAATACACAGAACCCTCTTTTAAAACGAAATCATATTCCTCCCCCTTACCGAAACAAATAAGAGCTCGTTTGTCAAAATATCTCAAACTCGAGCCGAATATCCAGCAAACAATATAACAAGATCTGGACAGCCTGCTACTTGCACTCAAACGACCCCTAAACGATATTAGAACGAGCTATGAATTAATAAAACTAATATAAATTCGGATTATTAATAAAATCCTAAAACTGGATTTTTATAAAAGTGAAAATCAGAGAAGCAGTCTTACACAGTTAGATAGATATCGAAGAGTAGATTAAGAAAATATATTTAATTATGAAAATCGGACTCCGAACGAACACCAAAACACCCAAAAAGTTGCTACTTGATAAAAACCGAAAACACACCACAATCACTGTAGTTTCTAAACAGACCAGGCCGTTGGACTGGTCAACGCCTATCAACTATCTCTCTCCCCGTTGACTATCTCTCTGAATATATATATATATATATATATGTGTGTGTGTGTGTGTGTGTGTGTGTGTGTGTGTGTGTGTGTGATTTATAGATTGCACAATCAGAATAAAAGATAGAAGATTTACAATAACTGAGATATTTATTGCATACCAAAATTTTTACATATAATTATCGAGAGTAAAAAAATTCGGATGGATTGGACAAGCCCCATTTCTCTCTATTTATAGCCAAATAATTACACAACAACTCATTCGTTTATTACAATATTACTTTACTTATTACAATACACACCTCTAATTTTATTACACAATAACATACCCCTATTTTTATTATATTATTCACACCCCGGGTAAAATAAATTACATCAAAATTTTCCGAAATGGTTGGGGTCCTTAATTGGTCATTTCAGAGAGCAAAGATAAATTTCTTCTGTGGCTAGGAAATTATATTTTCCTTTTTATTTTATTTTTATTTTTATTTATTTTAGGACAATTTGTCCTACAGGTTTAGGTTAATTTATCCTTTCCCTTGTCATTTTTTAAGGATGGGATTAATTGCGTAATTATCTCATTAAATGATTCTTCTGAATTAATTAATTCGATGTCTTGTTCTTGTCCTTCTCCTGCTAAATGAGTGTCTTCCATAGTTTCATCCGAATTTGATTTTTCTGATCTGGACATATTATCTATATTATCTGAGAAGGTGGATTTCCATTCGTCATGCATGAATTCCATGCATTTTATCATGAGGTCCTCTTGACTTAAGAGATGATATTTATATTTTAATTGTCTTTTAATAGTCATTAAGAAATTTTCTTTTTTATCAAATGGAAATCTTTCCCTCTCAATATCCCGTTGATTGACCTTACATTTGATACCTGTTTGTATCTTTTCGATGGTCGATTCTAGGTTAACATTATAAGAATTGTACCATATGTAATGGAATCTCCTTGCTAATACTGGTAGATTGATATTATCAATTTCTACTAATAATGTCCATTTCCATATCCATGGAAGTTGAAATTGAGCAAAGAAATATAATGGACATTGTCGCTATATTAAGTCTTCTAATTTAGACAAAATAGGATGGGATTCCACCCTGGTGTGTATAGATCTTGTACCTCTTTGGGTATAGTGGCTCCATAACTAATCCACCATTTATAAAACTAATTTGGAAGTTGTTTTTTCAAAATTTCTGGAAATATTTGAAAAAAAAAATGTGTGTGTGTTTTCTTTGGGTTTTCATATAAGAAAGTCGAATTCCATGCTTCAATATAATCCCAATAATTGTATGGGTATATTTGGTTATTTACTTGAATTTTTTTGGGGCTACTAGGATCTAGTCTCCAATCAATGTGTTTTAAGATATTTCTTATGGTACATTTACTGTAACTAATGACCGTTTCATTACGGTCTTGGAAGGTATGCGTAAATTCTACTGACCCTATTATAGAAAGAATTTATTTCATTATAAACCGATTTTTATCAGCTTGTGATGGGTGGGACAATCTGTTTAAATATTTTTGTTTTATTGTCCACATATCATTTTGTAAATGCAGATCCTCTTTCTCAATGACCAATATGGTCTCCCATTTGTCTTTATTAACAAAAACATGTTCTTGTTTAAGAATTTGCGTTGCAGTTAGCTGTGGATTATCAAGGTATACATTTTTAGGTGCTATACCCTTTTTTATTTCTAGAATTGTTATGTTTTTCTTGGAATCCAGAGGTTTCTCTTGATAAAGTATTTCTTCCTTAGGTCTATGTAAGTATTTTTGCAAATCTAATCAATTTGGTCTATCATTGATAGGTGGTGCTTGAGTGACTGGAGTAGAAAGTATATATCCCCATGAGTTCTGTCACGCCCTCGGCCGCGTGGGCTGCCCCTACCTCTGGAGTTAGAGCTCATTTACCCTGCAAAAATTTCCGTGTTAGATAATCTGCAAGACTATTAGTCTATCCTTTGATATATTCAATGTCTAGGTCAAATACGGATAATTGTGCTCGCCATCCAGCAAAAAATTGCTTGGAGACTAGATGTTTAACATACTTTTCAATAATTTGTTTTGCTGCAGAGTAGTCAATTCGTAATAAGAATTTCTTATTTAGTAAATCATCTTGCATTTTATTTATGCAATTTACAATAGAAAGCATTTTTTTTCTTTATTGTAGAATATTTTTCTTGTGTTGGATTCCATTTTCTTGACACGTATCTAACAAGTTCTTCAAAATTTGTTTCAGCGTTTCGTTGCTTCAATATACCCCCATATCTTATATTGGATGCATAATAAATAAGTCGGCTTATTTGAGTCTGAGTGAAAAGATGGTTTATCCTACTTAAAGATTAAGCACATTACGACGGTATAGTTTTTTGGTTATTTGATTAGGTGATAGTTATCATTAAAAACTCTACAGTTGCTAAATTGGTTTATGAAACTTGGTACCTGAATTTAGCTTCTGATTAGTTTTATTGCTATGGGGAAACTCATATTGACTATAACTAATCAAGGCTAAACATTCAATTGTAATGAAGCTGATGTTTGTGATGTTACCAAAGTGATTTTGTTTAATATATATCTCTTGTGATTATGGAGTTGTCTGGATGCATCTTTTCAAAAAAAAAACTTCGGTTTATTTGAGGTTGAGTGTTAAAATGGCTCATTGCTCTAAGCTTAGTACTTTGTGTTTTTTTATAATTTTTTTTTATGGCATACGAGTGTGTCAAATGCATTTTTCTTTAAGAAATTTTTTTGACTCAGTTGAGTTTGTGTAAAAAGATGGCTCATCCTGCTCAAAGCTAAACATTTTATGTGATAGTTACCATTAAATCTCTCTGATTGTGAAATTTATTTTCTAGACTTGATATCCTTTATAGCTTTATAGCTTTTGATTAGTTTTATTGCAAAAGGGAAACTCATAACTCATGTCAATCATCTAATTGTATTAACAATACTATGTTGTAGTTCTCACTTCTGAGGTTGTGTGAATTCGTCTTTTTAAGGAAACAAGCTGGTTTATTTGAATTCAAGCTAAAAGATGGGTCAGGCTTTGCACTTAATAGTTTTCGAGGAACGGAACGAAGAAGAAAAAAACTCAACTTTTACAAAAGCAAGGTGCTTTGTTTGGTTCTTAATAACTATATAGCTCATCGAGCTGAAAGTTAAGCACTTTATAGTCTTTTCGAATAATGAACCAGAAAACTCAGATTTAGAAAAGCAAGTTGGCTTATTTGATTCTGATGAATAAGATGTTTCATCCAGCTTGAAGCTTAGCAGTTTATAGTTTCTGAAAGCGGAAAATCAAACAAAGATTTATCTTTAAGATGGACAGTCAAATTACAGTAAAAGCTTATGAGCACAAAACAAGTTGAGTTGTTTCTTGGTTTTTTATACTTGCTTCTTTTGCTTTTGAGAACTTATACCTCTTGGTGAGGAGCGAGGACCCTAATAAATAGTATTATTGAGACAATATTTTCAACAATGAATCATGGTTTGTTTATACATCTGCTTACAAGAAAGCTTTCACTTTTGAGTTTTTAATAATGATTGACTCAAAGCTGGGGATATCCTTTTCTATTTTGTCTATCTGTTTCAAATAAGTTGATATTTGAACTATCTTTAGTTTATTTTATAATTTTTCTGTTGGCTCCAAATCGGTTTATGTATGATAATGCTGAGTCGAACTCTTACATGTATTGTTTTGTATAACATAAAGAATGATGAATGAGGTATTCGTGCCCTTGCAGGTTGAAATGGCTGAAGTTGCCTACAAAAATACGCCAGTTTATGATTAATCATTGCTGGAAGATTCTATGATATACTCCAAAATGAATTTTACAAAAAGGTTGATATGGCTGAAGTCGCCTACGAAGATGACTGTAGTTCTAACTTCTATGTATTTTGGAATCTTGTTTTAGTTGGTAGTTCATTTTGGGAGACTGTTTGATCGGTCCTACTTAATAGCTCCGGTTTTATAGTATTTTATGAAAAACCCTGTAGAATTTATTGCATCAGTGTAAATGATGGCTTGTAATGTGTAAACACTAGATATCATAATTGGGCAATGCACTGGAATGACTCCAATGATTTTGTAAAAATAGCTAGTTTAGTCGTTTCGCTTTCACTCCGTTTCAGAAATATTCAACTTGAATATATTGGCGTTCCTATAATTCTGATGAAGTGCAATGTCTACTCTTTCTTGTACTTAAAACTTCACTCACTTTGTTTTCATTTGGTTATTTGTTATGTGAAAGAAAGTTAGAAAAAAATATAGAGGGAGAAAAGGTTAAATACAAAATAATAAAATATATGGTTAGTTAGGATAGAGATGTTAATATAAGGAAGCTGATGTAAGAATAATCCTATTACCAAGAGTTACAATACATAAATTCTTGGTCATTAGTGTGGTCTTTTTAACATTCATAGGTTAAAATGTTTATGACTTAGTGGTAATGAATGGTGAGTTACAACCTTTCATTTCTTGACATTATGGATGGTCAAGATTGATCCTACCATGATGGATGGTTGAGATCGAAAGTATTTTCATGAGGTTGAGTACTCTCCCCACCTATATAAAGGACTCAAATCCATCAATTTGAGACACACCAAAAAAATATAAGAAATAGCATAGGTAAGGGGGAGAAACTGAACAATCAAATCCGTGTTCAAGTCCCGAGCTCACAAGCATTCTCATGGCTCAAGGTATGCGTTTTGACATACCTTTTGTAACGTTAAATGTATGATCATCATGTAGCAATAAGATCCTAGCTTATTATGTTTGTAACATAATTATATAAGTAATAATATAGACTTACATTTGGTATCATGAGCAAAGCTTAATTTTTCTTGTGAAGTTCTGCATTGTATGGTTGTTGTTGTTTACATCTTGTATGTGATTTTATTTTATATTGCTGACTTATATGTATTTAGTTATATTCAGATTATTATGTATGGTTTAATGCATAATTGAACTATACTCCCATACATGTTACTAACGTTTCAAGTTCACATATATATAATATCATTCGGTTATTGCTACTGGATTTTATTTTTATTTTCCTTTTCTTAGGCATTCAATTTGTATGTTAGTATGTTAGTATATCTATGTAGGTCATTTAATTATGTTTTGGGTGGCCTGTTGTACTAGCATGGAATCAATTTATATTACATATGATTTGTATTCAGTGTCACACATCATATTGTTGGGAAAAAGCATACGACTGGTTTTTTATTTTAATTTTAATTTTATATGCCACTCTTGAGTGCTCTCTGTAAATCAAATTGATTGCTTAAACAACATTAAGAAAGGTTACGAATATTTAATACAAGTTTTATTCGTCGAAACGGGTTTACATGTAACTCATTTAATTTGAAATGTGCATATAAGAAAATTGTTAATACTACAATTATGTAAATGTAGTTAAAAGTTTACGAACAAGTTTAGACTCACATTAAGGTTGGAAAATTATAAATCTTTCCCGAATAGGCTCACCTAGTATGATGCGATGGCAAGGCAAGACTTCGGCTGATACTTTGTATCTTAGTAAGGGCGGTTTTTAAGCAGCCTTAGCTGCACCAACCCTCACCCTCTCTTACCTGGTCGGATCATATTAGAGCTACCGAAAGGGTTAGAGTATGAAATAGTTTTCCCGTTTGTGTTTCTACACTTATGTTCGTTTGTTAATATTTAAAAGTTAGATCAAACACAACACATGCTTTGATCCGTATTGAATAAATATTAACGAAATGTTATCAAGCATTCATATAAGTATATTTTGGTTGCCTACAGGTACAAAATTTTAAATAGTGAATGCTCAATTGTTGGTAATTATGTAAAACATTTATTTAAGTTTTGTTACTAGGTTGCCCACAGGTCCGGTAGCATTAATAAATAAATATAATTGGGGTAATAATTAGTTAAACCTTAAAAGTATGAATAAGATAGAGGTCACCCACAGGTGCCATATTTTATTTCTTGGAAAACTGTTAGAACCCATTATGTTTTAATACCAACATTTATATAATTTTCCTTGCATTTATGTTGTGTGTCATAATTTTAATTTTGAGCATGTTATAAAATAAATTGCAGTTTCAAACACAGTCCCACTAGCCCTTCACTCTCAAGCATCAAATATTCCCCTGTTTGATGGCACCAACTTTTCTGAATGGAATGAGCAAGTTCAGTTCAGTTTGGGTGTTCTAGACCTTAACATGTCTCTTCTCGTTCATGAGCCCGCTGCTATAACGGCTACCAGTAGCGTGGCCGAGATAGAAGTTCATAAGGCATGGTCTAGATCCAACAGACTAAGTATGATGTTCTTGCGCATGACTGTTGCCACAAACATTAAGACTTCCTTACCTGAGGCAAACACTGCCAAAGAGTATCTTAACAATGTTAAGGAACGTTTTAAGGCTGCTGATAAGTCACTTGCTTCAAAGCTTTTGGCTGAAATTACGACAATGCGTTTTGATGGTTCTCGAACGATGAGTAACCATGTCATTGAAATGACAAATCTGGCTGCGAAATTAAGAAACTTGGGGATGAATTTGGATGATTTTCTTATCGTCCAATTTGTCCTCAATTCGCTTCCTGCGCAATATGGACCATTTCAGATCAATTACAACACTATTAAGGAAAAGTGGAATGTAAATGAACTGCAAAGTATGTTGGTCGAAGAAGAGCGTAGGTTGAAGCATCAGAATATTAATGTGGCGCATTTTGTCACTAAAGGAGCTGGTAAAAGCAAATTTGGAAAAGGAAAAAAGCAAGGCCAACCCAGATTTGATGGATCATCTCAATCCAAAAAGAAGGACAAAAGAAATGAAAGGTGCAGATGGTGCAAAAAGATTGGGCACTTTCAGTATGACTGCCTGAAACGTAAGGCTTGGTTTGAAAACAAAGGTAAACATTTTGCCTTAGTATGTTTCGAATCAAACTTAATTGATGTTCCTTCTAATACATGGTGGATTGATTCTGGATCCAGTACTCATGTTTCTAATACGATGCAGGGATTCCTTACAACCCGGAACACAAACCCAAATGAAGCCTTTTTATACATGGGAAACCGGGCAAAGGCCCCCGTTGAAGCCATTGGAACCTTTCGTTTAATTTTAGATTCTGGTTTCAGTTTAGATTTAGCTGAAACACTTTATTGTCCTTCAATTTCTCGCAATTTAATTTCAATATCGAAACTTTCTGTTGATGGTTTTTCCTTTCATTTTAATAAAAATGGCTTCACTTTATTTAATAATGCTTCCGCTATTGTATATGGTTTTCTCTCAAATGGATTATACAAACTAAATCTTGAACCTTCTTTTTCTGAATCCCTTGTTACCTTGCATCATAATGTTGGAACTAAACGTAGCTCATCTAATGAGCAATCATCTTACTTGTGGCATAAAAGATTAGGGCACATATCCAAAAATAGATTGGAAAGATTAGTGAAAGATCAAACTCTTCCAAATCTGGATTGGGCCGATTATGGTGTGTGTGTGGAATGTATTAAGGGTAAACAAACCAAACACACCAAGAAAGGAGCCACAAGAAGTACGCAGCTTCTTGAAATTATACATACAGACATATGTGGACCTTTCGATATTACATCTATTGGTGGAGAAAAATATTTTATTACTTTTATCGATGATTTTTCACGTTATTGCTATCTTTATTTATTGCATGACAAATCTCAGTCTATAAATGCTGTTGAACTATTTATTACTGAGGTAGAAAGGCAATTAGATAGAAAAGTGAAAATAATAAGATCCGATAGAGGTGGTGAATTTTATGGTCGATATGACGAGACGGGGCAACATCCCGGTCCTTTTGCTAAACTCCTTGAACGATTAGGTATATGTGCACAGTACACAATGCCAGGATCACCTTGGCAAAATGGTGTAGCTGAAAGGCGCAACCGTACCTTATTAGAGATGGTTAGGAGTATGATTAGTAATACTAATTTGCCTATATACTTATGGATGCATGCACTTAAAACCGCTGTGTATGTTTTAAACAGGATTCCTAGCAAAGCAGTTCCAAAAACACCTTTTGAACTGTGGAAAGGCTGGAAAACTTCCCTAAAACATTTACGTGTTTGGGGATGCCCAGCAGAAGCAAGGTTTTATAATCCACAAGAAAAGAAATTGGATCCAAGAACAATAACTTGTTATTTTATTGGGTATCCAGAAAAGTCTAAAGGTTATAGGTTTTATTGTCCTAACCAAACTACAAGAATAATGGAAACCGGAAATGCCAAATTTCTTGAAAATGGCGAAGTCAGTGGGAGTAATACTCAAGTTAGCGATGCAATCATTCAAGAGAGTAGGGTACCAATTTTGTTACCTGAATCTCATCAAGAACTTGGTGTTCCTAACCGTGTTGATCCAATCAACATTGAACGACAAGTAAATGATCAGCAACTCGTTATTCCACAAAATGTGACAATTTCCAATGATACTGTTGAGAATACACCTCAAGGGGGAGAATTAAGAAGATCTCAAAGAAATAAGAGATCTGCTATCTCCGAAGACTATGAGGTGTATTTACAACAAACAGACATTGGAGATATAGATGATCCGGTTACATTTACTCAAGCTGTTAGTTGTACTGAATCTGCAAAATGGATGGATGCTATGAAAGATGAAATAGAATCCATGCGTTGCAATAAAGTCTGGGAGTTGGTCGAATTGCCAAAAGAGAAAAAACGAGTAGGTTGTAAATGGGTTTTTAAAACCAAACGCGACTCACAAGGCAATATCGAACGACATAAAGCTAGACTTGTTGCGAAAGGATTTAGTCAACGAGAAGGTGTTGATTACAATGAGACATTTGCTCCAGTTTCAAAGAAAGACTCATTGAGAATCATTTTAGCCTTGGTAGCTCATTTTGATTTAGAGTTACATCAAATGGATGTTAAAACAACTTTTCTAAATGGGAGTTTAGAAGAAGAAGTTTATATGGCACAGCCAGAAGGCTTCGTAAAAGAAGGAAAGGAAAACATGGTCTGTTTATTAAAGAAATCAATCTATGGACTAAAACAAGCTTCTCGCCAGTGGTATCTTAAGTTTCACGATACCATCACGTCTTTTGGATTTAAAGAAAACACTGTTGATCGGTGTATATATCTTAAGACGAGTGGGAGCAAGTTTATGTTTTTAGTCTTATACGTCGATGATTTACTTATAGCCAGCAGTGACCTTAGTTTATTACGCGAAACTAAGAATTTTCTTTCTAAGAATTTTGAGATGAAAGATATGGGAGAGGCATCTTTCGTGATAGGAATTGAAATATTCCATGACAGATCACGTGGATTATTAGGATTGTCTCAAAAATCCTACATTACTCAAGTTCTAGAAAGATATAATATGCAGAATTGTAGTTCTACTGTTGTTCCTATACAAAAGGGAGACAAGTTCAGCTTAAGTCAATGTCCCCAAAATGAACTCGAACGTAACAGTATGAAAAACATTCCTTATGCCTCTGTGGTTGGGAGCTTAATGTATGCTATGGTCTGTACAAGACCAGATATTAGTTTTGCTGTTGCGATGCTAGGAAGATACCAAAGCAATCCGGGACTTGATCATTGGAAAGTTGCAAAGAAAGTATTGAGGTACTTACAAGGAACCAAAGATCACATGCTCACTTATAGAAAACCGATCACCTTGAAGTGGTTGGCTTTACAGATTTAGATTATGGTGGTTGTTATGATACTAGGGTAAGCACTTTTGGCTATATTTACCGTCTAGCCGGAGGAGCCATTTCATGGAAAAGTGCTAAGGAAGGTACCCTAGCAACATCCACCATGGAGGCTGAGTTTATAGCCTGTTATGAAGCTTCAAATCATGGTTTATGGCTACGTAACTTTATTTCAGCCTTGGCAGTGGTTGACTCCATCTCCAAGCCACTGAAAATTTATTGTGATAACGCCGCTGCGGTATTCTTTTCAAAGAATGACAGATATTCAAAAGTTGCAAAGCACATTGATATGAAGTATCTGTCGGTTAAGGAGTATGTTCAGAAGAAAAAAATATCAATTGAACACATTGGTACAAGTGTTAATATAGCAGATCCACTAACAAAAGGCCTACCACCAAAAACATTCATTAAGCATGTTGAAGATATGGGTCTTGGTAGTAGCATTTAAAGTTTAATGGGTGGTTTTGCTTAGTGCTTATATGTTTGATACATTTTGATATCATTACTGAATTTCTGAATAAATATAATTTCTGTTAACCTTATGTTTTACATGCATGTATTATTTATGTGACAGAAATAGTCTTTCCTCAAAGACATTATGGGACTATTACAAGATAACTCACATTAAAGGTTTTTCAAGATAAATTGTTAGTATAGTAGTACATGGAAGGAACCATACTCTTGATGTAGTATGGAACCGCCATGACTCTTACTGACGATTTGTTTAGGAAAGCATGTCATATTATAATTGCGCTCTTATGATTGCTTATGAAATGTTCAATAGACCAAGTGGGAGAATGTAAGAATAATCCCATTACCAAGAGTTACAATACATAAATTCTTGGTCATTAGTGTGGTCTTTTGACATTCATAGGTTAAAATGTTTATGACTTAGTGGTAATGAATGGTGAGTTATAACCTTTCATTTCTTGACATTATGGATGGTCAAGATTGATCCTACCATGATGGATGGTTGAGATCGAAAGTCTTTTCATGAGGTTGAGTCCTCTCCCCACCTATATAAAGGACTCAAATCTATCACTTTGAGACACACCAAAAAAATATAAGAAATAGCATAGGTAAGGGGGAGAAACTCAACAATCAAATCCGTGTTCAAGTCCCGAGCTCACAAGCATTCTCATGGCTCAAGGTATGCGTTTTGACATACCTTTTGTAACGTTAAATGTATGATCATCATGTAGGAATAAGATCCTAGCTTATTATGTTTGTAACATAATTATATAAGTAATAATATAGACTTATAGCTGAAAATGGAACAAAGTTAAATGGTTACCCTAAAAGTGTAAAAGTGTGTTAATTTGAAAAAAAAATTAGAGATACTGATGCGGTTGCCGTTAGTGTTGTACTTTCTTTTAAAAACCTATTCTGAGTTCACATAATCGTTGCCATCATCTTGTGGTGGTACCTAACCATTTAAAATACTACGTATAAATTTTGAAATGTTAAAATTTGATTGATTTGACACTATTTTTATACCGAGTCATAAGAAGTCTTCCAGTAAAGAAAGGCCTGTCATAATCGAAAATAATAGTAAGTTGATTCTTCAGGAACTTGTAGTTGGGTATTCTCATTCATGTTAGCTGCATCTCAAGGTCATAAAGAGTTTGTTGGAGAATTTTTGAGTCCTAAATTATAGCTTGAAGCTATAATTCACAAACTAGGCCGTATCTTCACGGCTTCTGAAGGGCACAATACATGTTAAGGGTGCCAAAAATGGGTGTTCCAGGTGGTGGAGGAGGTGCTTCGATTCAATTCAAATGTCATTCTAAAGCTTCTGCTAGCAGCTGTTAAATACAAAGGGTTTGTTTATGCCAAGGTTCCAAGGATGATTGTGGCAACACTATATATTACATCTAGCTGTCCACGAAAAACAGTTACAGGTATGTCTCCGACAGTGGGAAACAATTATTTAGATCCTCTGCGCAAGCTTGAACATGTTAATTTATTCTTACCTAAATTTTTTTGGGTGGATTAGAGGGATATATTTTTCTCTCCGTCGAACGTTAGGTTTACTTTCTTTTTTATATATCTTCCCCCAAATTCTACGTCGTGTTTATTGTCAGAGTCGAATTATTTGCTTTTTACTCATATTGCGCTACTAATTGTGCATTAAAACCTTAAATATGGAAGCCTTCATAATTAAATTGAGGTGATAAGAAACAGAAGTATATTATAGAAATTTCAATTCATGGATTTCATTATTTGAGTTGCAGTGCAATAGGCCCTAATGCTATGCTCACTATTAATGTTTCAAGCGACAGAATATATATATTCTTTTCTACAGCCAAAATGACGTGAATGCCAAAAACGTAAGTGGTAATAACAACATTGGACATATTATCCATGTTAAGGATGTTAAAAAAGGATATGGAAACTTGGGGAACTTGATGCTAATTGGTCATTTGGGGTATCTTGTTAAAACTTGAGTGCACAGGTGTGGCAATATCTATGATATTTGGTTGGAAAGTAGAGACATTATTAATGTGTCGCTTCTGTCGTCGCAGTAACCACGTTTCAAACAACTATATATAAACCCGTCTCGTGGCTTTTGGCATGACAATTTAGAAGAACAAAAAGCAGGAGAAGTTGTATTGTCTACGAATATCCCGCAATTATACTCTTATAGCAAAAACTTGACTCACCTTATTGTTGGAAAGACGTTTTATTTTGCAGCGGAAAACTGGCATTCGATCCTGATTATAGTGTATATGGATTATATAAAAACAATACAGAAATAACTCACGGGCAGATGTAGATCACACTTTATCAAATAAGTCAATTAAGGCGCTTGTAGACCGCCTCGAAAAGCTATATAACCGCCTCTAAAACTTTTGAGGCTCTTCACAGGGCGGTTTGTAAAGCGTCGTGAATGCCTGCGTTGCAAAAACCATTGAGGCGGTTACCAAGCGCCGCGAAAGAAAAAGGCGGTTAGATCTCCTTTTAAAGGCGCTTTTTTACCGCCTTAATAAATACTTCAAATAAGGTGGTTGAATAGCTTTAAAGGTGCTTATTTACCACCTTAATAGCTACCCCAAATAAAGCTGTTTTGAAGGCTTTTTAAGGCGTTTTATTACCACATTTTGTTTTTTCATTGTGGTTTTTAATATATACAATATTTGTTCTCAAAACTTCAACATAAATAAGATTTTAAATATAAAAATCCAAAATAACATCCAAAACAAGCAATATATTCTCAAATACCAAATATAATGTTTCACTAAATAAACATAGAACAATTATCCTAAATAGACTATCAATCCTTAAATAACACTCGATACAGACTAAAATACGTTAATAAAAACCATTGTCTGAAATGGTAAAAAAAATAGATAAAATATTCACTCAACAAAACTAAGTTTTCAACATATTGCCTGTGAGATTGGTTGGAGTTCTTTCCAAGTACATCCGTCAGGGAAGGACTTAAACCCTGAGTAAAAACACCGCCATGTTTATCGCGTCTAAGCACATCAGTAAACTCTTTCTTTAGAAATTCAAGAGGGTGTTGAGATTCTGGCTTTTCTTCTAACTTTTTTCGCATTTATCCTGAATGCATCATAAATAGAAAACAAACAGAAATATTTGAACAAGTTGGTTATAACGATTATCCAAGTTAATCACTCAAGATTAAAATTGTATCAGTAAAAAGAATTAAACTACAATAAATGAAACTTTCAAATAAAACAAGAAGCATATACCATATACCATTAAGAACCTATGAAGAAAAGAAGGGAAGGAAACCATTTTGTGCAGATCAAAACTTTCCGTTTTAAAATCCTTTTGTTTGTTACTTCCCCTAATGTGATGAACAAAACGGAAAACATATTTTTTTTGCAGCAATTACCAATACACAAGAGTTCAAACAAGACCCATAATAACAAACAACTAAGACTTAGAATTTCAAACAGAAAAATTAATGACTCAAAGACATACCATTCCATCCCATCCCCAGTAGCTCCACGAGTTCCTTTATGACTTTTCCAGTAAACAACTACTTTGTCAGGCTCTTTACCATCTATCGTCATCTTCATTGAAAAATTGTATACTACGACATTATGAGCACGTATATAAGAGATTGTAACACATGTTAGCTATTATAAGTTAATTTACCTCAAACTTTAGTAGACCAATATCAACATCTTTTCTTCTTCATCGGTGGTTGGGATGGGAAACCACTTGAAAAGTCATGTAGATTCCGAATTTTCCAAAATGAGAATGATACAATTAAGAGCGAAAAAGAGAGAAATATACCTAATAAATCTTTCTCAGACCAATTAATGTTCAAAGTAGTTTTTTTTTTTTTTTATAAATGTAACCCACCATTAGAAAACCAGCTTACTGAGACCATGGCAATACAAGAACCTCGCATGTACAAGTTTAGTGACTCATATAAGACCTCAAGCACTGGGTACTTTCTATGTGTGGTTTTTTTCATGAAACTAATATCCGGAAACTACGAAAAAGTACAAAAAAAAGCAGAGGAAAGGAAATCAGGAAACCATATTGAAGTCATAGAAAACCAGGAATTTGCACTCACTTAGTAAAAAGAATGTTGGCATGAGCAATTTGCTATTAAGTTTTGAAAGTGAGCTTTGGATACTAAGTCTCAATCTTTTTTATTAGTAAATATAGACACACAAACAAAACAAGGAAAAAGAAAAAGAAAAACTTTTGCAATACGAGTTAAGAAAAGTGGTGGTAGAAATTTCCATCAATAGTTATTACGATTTTGAACATCTAACTCATCATCCCATATAAGATTTCTTCCCCGTCTTAATATTACCCTAACCTGACTAACATAGAAAGTGACAAACTAGTGTATAATTAATAAATAAATAAAACAGCGACAGAACTAAAAGTTCTAATGTGTTTGTGGAAGATTCCAACATAAATACAAGGCACAAATACACACACACATACACAAAAACCTTAGACCAATTACAATAGAAAATAATAAATAACATGGGAGCTTGCCAATATCGGTCCAGAGCTCTAAAGCTAATTCTAGTAAAGGTTTGCATTATTGCGACTTAAAAGCTCGGATTTTTTTGGGTTATAAGAACCTCGAGTGTACATGCTGTATTATCGTCATTACGAGGAGGAACTAATTTTTGATTAAATAGTTGTGCTTGTATATATTCAAAAAAAACTAGATTTTCATAATGTATCAAATGTCATTAATTTAGCGCCCCGTGTCGCACTTATCTCTCCGTAGGGCCGCCCTGATTACCTAGTTTTGATTACAAAAGTACTAAATAGCATCCTTTTTTGCAGAACTGGATGAAACCGTAGTGCTATAAGCATATAAACAAAAAAAATTTAACAAAATTGTGTAAATGTGGGAGCCTCATAATTCTTGTAGAAATGAGTAAAGAATAAAGGACATAAAAATTCCACAAGCTGCAAAAATTGGAGAGATAAATATAGATAAAAAAAAAAGACTGTTTTTTTAACACTAAGTGATTGAGAACCGTAGAAGCGAATGTAATTTTCAACAGAAATAAACACACACATATATATATACATAAATATATATATGTATGTGTATATATATACTATAATAATTAGTTTATGTCAACACCCCTTATGAAGTCTTAGACAAATATTTACAAACTAACTTTATTAATTAATCAAATTAAAAAAAAAACTGCTTCAAAAAAATAAATTGACATACGTTAATAACTTTTAGTATCAGTTTCAAACAAAACTTCTATTCACCCCACATTTACCACCCCTGTCTCTTTTCTATCAAATTCGAAACATTAAGATCATAAAAATATTTAGGTTACTTAGAATTGTTTAGGCAATAAAAAACAAAATCAATTGCACGCATCGGATGCCTTGATTTACTAGTATATTATATATATACCTATATATATATATATATATGTATATATAGATAAGGCCAGCCTTTATCACCCAGGCCCCAGCCTTGATTAGTGATCGTAAATAAAAACGACTATATATGTTCTAATGTCCTTAAATTAGAATAGAAAAAACCTAGTTAATTATGTGGATAAGAAAGAGGGACATAAATCACGATATATACATATTTTTACACAACTTATTGATGAAATTAAATAGATAGAGACATACCATGTGATACGAAGAAGGGGGATATTATTAGTATTTTATTTAAAATATTAAAATGTTTGAGGCAGTTTGTAATTAGCGCGGGGCGGTAAACTAAAACCGGCTCTAGTAGGACGCATTAAAGGCGTTTATACTAACCAGCGCTATTGGATATTTTTTGAGGCGGTTTTATAACCATCACTCGAAAAAGCACCTTAATTGACCTATTTTCCTGTACTAATATTGCTTACTGCTTAGAGGATGAGATCTCAATAGAAACTCTAGAAAAATATTTTATGAGACTTATATTACTTTTTCACAGAAGTATATTTATAGGCTACAGTAGGGACTCAGTGCGCACAAGAAGAATAAGACTTTTACTTAATCTAGATTTCTAACCCTAATTAGATTATAATTTAATTAATAAATATTATCTAGTATTAATTAAAAGACTAATATAATATTATCTAATTAATACTTTTATAATCATAGGATAATTTATCAGTAAATTATATTCATTTCCATTAGAAAATATAATTGCACTCTTAATTATTCTCAAAATAATATTTGAGAGCACATTATTAAATACTTAAATATCTCCTCACGTTAAGATTACAGATATCCACCGAGTAAATAAATTACTGATAATTATTTTACTCGGCATATTATTTTCTTAACTTTTCCACTTAACTTATTTGTTGTGTCGGATATAAAATCCACTTGCAAGATTTGACACAAACAAAACTTATAAGCTTCTCGAGGGGATATCATCAATCATTGTTAACGGATGTGAATTCTTTCGATTATGGACACATGCATATAAATAATATTACTGTCCAACGTACGGACTTGTTGACCACAGCAAATCTCACTAATTGCAAATCAAAGCAGTATATATTATAAATATATGTATCGAAAATAATTTAGGGATTAAAAGTATAAGTAATCATAATAATTTTTTAGGTATAATTATTTTATTCTGGTCAGTACCATAAAATAATACCACTTTGTACTATTCAATATACTCTAAGTATACTGGCACAAACAGTCGGAACTCAACCGTTCCTTGTAGTCAAGACAGACCTACTAAAACTATGTGCTACAACTATACCGATGGTTGTCCACTCCATCTAAAATTATGAACGATAAAATATATTATGTTAGAACCAGTGATTTGATCTTCCGTGTGTAAGACGTACTCTACACACCAAATCACTTACTATACAAAATAAAAGCACATGTACATATAAATAACATGTACAACATTGCTCAAAACTATTCTCAAATAAATCATTCATTATTAATAAATAATACTAAAAATAACAATAAATTATGTATTTTAATATAGGGACAATTAACAAAAACATACCCTTTCTCTATTATATTACCAAAAACATACTCCCAAAACTTAAATTACAAAAAATATACCTATATATACTTATTATTTATCTAATTCTAATCAAATCATAATATAACACCCCTCTCTCTCTCTAACCGCAACTCTCTCTCTCTAATCGTACATCTCTCTCTAACAAACGATAATCACACCTCTTTCTAACACGTGCTAATCACCCATCCCTCTCTCTCGAAATGACTAAAAACTCACAAAATATTCATATGCTAATTATAAAATGTCATACCCTAATTTTAAAATGTCATACCCTAAATGTTCTGAATCACAATCAAATATCTAAAAAAAAAGTTCATACCCTAATTTTAAAACTTCATACCCTAATTTCAAAACTTCATACCCTAATTTTTAAACTTTATACCCTAATTTTAGAACTTCATACCCTAATTTCAAAACTTCATACCCTAATTTTAAAATTTCATAACCTAATTTCAAAATTTTATACCCTAATTTTAAAACTTCATACCCTACATATGAATTTCTCTCAATACTATACTTATGGATTCTCATCCTTCAACTTGAAACCCACAAGTTTTACAATGGTCTCAAAGCTCGATAAATAGAAAACAATCTCAACAAATTTATATATTTTTCATATATTACGGGATAGAAAACAATCTCACCAATTTCATATATTTTTCATATATTACGGGGTATCAATTAGTGTAATATTTATGTATTACGTATGTATATATATATATGTATTTATATGTATATGAATGTTTATATAATTTAGATGGTATTCGGTAGTTAGTGGCGGGTTTTCGTGATGGATGAGGGGAGAGACATAGAGTGAGATATAAAATAAAGATACAAACAACAATGGAGGAGAGCGACTAAGATCAGAGAGAGATGTAGAGAATAATTGGTGAGAGAGAATAATGGAGGAGAGAGATAATAAGGGAGTAGAGAGAGAGTAAATGAGATATAGAGAAAAAAGAGAATAAACAACATTAAATTTGTTTGGTATGTTTTTGATAGTTAAAGTTGTAAGAGTATATTTTTGGTAATTTAGTTTCAAAAATAATATGTTTTGTTAATTTATCCTCTAAGTGATCATTTTAAACCTTAGAAGTAAAGCTAATATATATTTTACCCAATGAACTCTTTCGTGCATGTACTGTTGTACACAATTTTTTCTCACTATGGATGCTCTATCAAAGGTTATACTAGTCTGAAGTAATATTTGGTTGATAGTGAAAACACAAAACAAACCTAGATTTTCTCAACACATGTGACCAATTAATAGCACTGTTTTTAAAAGCGAAATCTTAGCTGAAGCGTTTTGTAAGACCAAGGCCAAAAGCGTAAACACCGTAGTAAATTTTAGCAGGACTAAAAGTGAAAAATCTACCTTTTTAAGTTTTTTTAAGATTTGAATTCAACTTTCATACTACGAAGTGTGCTTTTTTTAAATAAGTGAGCATTGGTATCATTATTAATGCCATTAAAAGTTCTATAGTTTGGTACCACATGGGGTAAGTTGCGTCACCATATACCGCATAGTTAAAAACGTTACGTTTTTTAACTAAAAAATTGATTTGGATATTTTTAAATGTTTAAGCTAATTATGTTATTCAAATTGTATTGTGAAACCAAACAAAAAGTAAATTTATATATTTTTTTGTTAATATTTCATTGTAAATGTTTGGTGTCCACTTTAATTAAGGGTATTTTAGCCTATTTTATTTTTGAAAATTCTTAATAAATATATAAACACAAGTTTTATTAATTGAACAACTCATACTTACATAAATATATACGATTGATATATATACACATAGACGAAATAAAAATGATCAAATTTCTATTAGTTTACACTATGCGGCACGTATTGCCGCTAGCTACCCCCATACGGCACGAATGATGACAAAACAGATATTTTGGGGGTAATAATAGTAGTAGTTTTTAATATCCTGAAAAATGGGAGCAAATTTTTGTGACTAACACAAGCTAAAAGAATAGAGGGAAAAGTATAAGGAGCAACCAGCGTAATTCACTCATCGTCCTATCACGCTCTTTACACAACCACAATATACACACACAAACACAAACACAAACACAAAACATATATTACATAATACACAATTGTGTGAATTGTTTAGTTTGTTCACTCGAAATCAGCGGTGCTGAACACCCCCATAAACCGCCAACCACCGTACACGTGGCAGGAATAGATGCTACACATACCAATCGCATCTCTTTATATTCTCGAACCTGATTCCAATTATTATAATAATTATAATTATCCACAATTAACCAATACTAAAACAGAATCCGTTCATATTCGTTCACTACCAAAATGCTCTTTATATTCCTCCTCTTCTTGTTATTATTATTATAATACCTCCTTGAAAATGCGATTTCTGAACCAGCGAACCACTCTCTATCTCTCCGCTTCGCTTCTCTCTCCTTCTCGGTTGTTCGGTTCTGCTTTCCGGTTTTTACCTCCTCTACACATTCCTAATTGCTCTCTTTTAGGTCCGTCTACCTTTCAACATCGGTACTGATTATTCCTTTTTTTTTTGTGTTTTTTAATTTTAAGTGAAATTGTTTTTCCGTCTTCTTCTATTTGTTTAATATATCTATATAGATTGAAAATTAAGGCAATTGAGACTATTCGGTATGTTTAAGATTCGAGACCGGTGCTGGTTTCCTTTATTTATTATTATTATTATGTTGAATTAGGCATTGAGCTTAAATCCTGTTTTAGTAAAAGAATACGTATATATTGATTTAATTTGATGTGTTTCTATAATTCGAGTATTTGGAGCATAGTGCGAGCTAAATGAAAAAAAAGATATTTATAAATAAACAATAGGTTGAAATGATGTGACCGAATTTATGGCAATTGAAACTAATCGACATGTTTAAGATTCGAGACTGGTGCTGGTTTCGTATTTTACTATTATTAGTTATATTGAATTAGGGCTTGAGCTTAAATCCTGTTTATTTGAGAGGTAAACGTTTTGTTTTGTTCTTATTTTTTAATCAACTTCGGCATTCTCATTATTATTGAAGTAATATGTATTTATGTGCTCTGCTGGTACAAGTGTCTCCCCGACAAACCGTAAACATAAAAAGATACTGATCTAAAATAAAATAAAAAGTGAAATATTGTCGGCATTCTCAAACAATCCAACAGGCGATGCTCAACAATTGAAGCACATGTTGCCACTCATAGATGAAAAACATATCTATACATGTATATGTATATATGGGATTAAATTCCCAAGTTATTGTGGAGCAAAATTAAAATAAAAAAACATTTAGATTATGGAAGTAAATATTCCTGCATTTATTGCTACTGCGTTGATTGTTCTCGTGCCTACTGCTTTTCTACTTATCATTTATGTAAAAACAGTCAGCCAAAATTAAAGTAAGAATGATTAATAAATTTGACCGAATGTATAAGGTCGGTCTATGATTTGACATCGTTACTGGATTTGTTTTTTCGTATAGTATTGAGTTAGGGCTTTGTGGAAAACTACTTGTTTTATTTTTGCTACTTTCTAATATTGGTGAAACAATGATATTTTGTTTTTGCTTCTTTCAACATGTCGTGACCAAATGTAATACTAAACAATAAAAAAGAAGCAAAAAAGGCCAGAAGAAATGATAAATTGAAAATATTAGACCAAATTACTGGGAACTGAATCCTGTGATATATTCCTTTGGGAAGTAATACTGTTTGTATGTATGGTGAGATATTGATTTGGTTTGATGTTTTATGTAGTTTCTAATTTCGTTCCCATCGGGGATGGCTTGAGCGATTGCAGCTATCTGCTACCTAACGTGATACCAAGACAAAAGAAAGAAAGGAAATTCCATTTTAATGATAAGCTTAAATTATGAGACCGAATTTGAATTGAAAATTTGAAACTGTGAGATTAGGTACAAAAAACTATAAGGTACAAACAGAATAGTTAATTTATATAATAGTATCTGGGCTATGAATTTTGGCGAAATAATGATTCAGCTTGTTCTTAAACTGAAATTAGGGCTTACGGTATGGTCGATCATTCTGATAGACCGTGTTTTTTTTAATTGTATTCTTCTTTTAAACTATTTGTATGCTTTTCCGTTTTCTCAAATTGCTGCATAAATGATTTTTAGCTGTTAGGCTTCGATGGTTTTCTTAGTTCTTAATCTCATGTCCGTTTATACTTGGATGACGTTAGAATCGTTTAATAAATGCTTTTAGTGGGATAAGAAGGACAATGGCCTTTCTGTTGCAGCTACTTTTTTAAGGTGTTTTAAAGAGTATTTTCGTTTTAGTTTTTAGAATGAAGATTTCTTTTATATAGCGATAGCAGTTTGTTTAAAATTTCCATTATCCATTAAAGATATGCACTCTATTACATTCTCACCAAACGGAAAATAATGTAGAAATTCACAAAATAACTTCTTGATTTGCTTTCTAAAAGATGTGATCTGTTTTTGGAATAGCCGGTTTTAAGAAGGTGATGTGGAAATGCAACATCATCACTTAACTACTTCTTGGTAGTTGCATTCACGAATACTACAAGCTCATATAAATTGGTATGTCTTGGTAAGAAGACGAATAGCACTTTTTTGGCTAATAGAAGACTAACTTCAAAACCCTTGATTCATCCAACATTTTAAGGATCAGTCTGTGATCTGATAAGCTATTGATAAAAGCATTAAAATTGACTGGGTGGTCATTTTTTAGAGTCAGTTTTAGTTGAAGTTGGTGTAGGACATCGTTCAAATACGATTTGTGTGACTAGTGGAGCTTGTGTCTCTCAGATAATCTAATTGCATTAAAAATTGACCAGCTCACCATTATAAATATTTACCTTTTCGTCTAATATAATTTGTGACTCAACATAGTGTGCCTACCCAATATAACATTCTCGGTATACATGTTGAATTAACATTCAATGTGCAATAGTATAATTAGTTATGTGTTATGTTAATATGTTTCTATTGATTTGTATTTATAATGAATCTAGCTCTCATCTATTGATTTTTTCTTACTCCGTTAGGAGCTAATCAATTGCATACGAGTTATACCATGGCTGGAACTAGTCTAGATAACAGAGAAACACAACATCAAAATTCATCTTCTAATGATGGTGCTCATGATCCATGTATCTGGTCAACCCCCGGAGGTGGTTGTAAAATTGATATGGGGAAACAGATATTCTGCAATAGATCTTTGAATATGAAGAATATTGTTTCCGTGGGTTTCGACATGGATTACACTTTGGCACAATACAAATCTGAAACTTTTGAGACGCTTGCATATGAAGGCACCATCAAAAAGTTGGTTTATGATCTAGGATACCCTACTGAGGTTAGTCTTCTTTTTTGCTATAATGTTTACCGACACTGTTGTGGGGAGAGTCTAATGATTTCATTCTCAGACTTATTTTGTCACTGTTTATAATTCTCTCATTTTTTATTAGTTATTGTGTTAGCATTTGAATGCCAGGATTATCTATTTTTGCAGTTATTGGAGTGGACTTTCGATTGGACGTACATGGTGAGAGGTTTAGTCCTTGATAAAAGGAGGGGTAACATACTGAAGGTTAGTTTAGTTCTCATGTCATATGTACTTTTTATTGTTAAAAAAGGAAACAGAGAAATGCTAAAGCCTAAATCTGCATACTTGCATCAAAATTTTGTGGACTATATTATATACATTGGGAAATCTTATTAGCCATCTTTATGGGTTTTATTTTTTCTATGACACAGATGGATCGACACAAGTATGTGAAAGTAGCATACCATGGATTTAGGGAGCTATCAAAAGAAGATAAAGTAGCCACTTATGGAAGCACTTTAATACGAGATGCATTTGATGAACCTGATTATGCTCTTATTGATACCCTTTTCTCACTAGCTGAAGCCTATTTATTCGCTCAGCTTGTTGATTTTAAGGATAAAAATCCTGGAAAAATTCCTGAGAGAACATCGTAAGAACGCGACTTCTTCACATTTCAAAGTAGCGTATAAAGGACTTGTTTATACTAATCACTTAAAAGAATCATGTGTTCGTCACTAAATATGATCAGAAAGCTTACTTCTGAAAATATATACTGATTGCCCATTCATATTCGTCTTAAGAAACAAGTATGTGAAAATATACAATGGCTCACCATGAGGGACAAGTTAATGTAGAAAGGCTTTTCGTTTAAGTTGAAGCATAAGTACATAATGAGAGGTCACACAAATAGTTTCTTTGAGTTGCCATTTTACCGTACTTCCAGTAATTCATTATTTGGCGTAATAAAATTTGCAAACAGAAAAATTTGTGGAACCTCGACAATCTGACAAAAACTTTCTAGCTCCATTTTATACAAAATATCCACAAGTAAGGTTTATAGTATGCTACTCTTTAGTTTACTCAACTACAGTTCATATCATGTGAGCTGTTCTTTTCTAACTTCCCATCAGTGTCCTAAAGCTATGAATTGCTTGCTTGTAGCTATGTGCGTATGTACAAAGATGTTAGAGCTGCAGTGGACTTGTGTCATCGAGATGGAACATTGAAACAGATGGTTGCAAAAGATCCTAAAAGGTAGTAGACTCTTTATGTTTGTGCAAACTGAAGTCTCTATAAAAACTTGTTAGTTAGCTTATAAAATGCTCAGATATAAATAATTTATAAGCTAGTTATTTTTCTTGCTATTTGACTTGGAATTTTTGAAATGTTGATGGTTCTAGGTACATTACTGAAGATTTGTCAATAGTTCCAATGCTTAAAATGCTCAGAGACTCGGGACGTTCTACATTTTTGGTGACAAATAGGTAGGGTTTTTTGAAGTTCTCTTTTCTTAGAAAAAATTATTTTAGACTTCGCCTGTATAAGTCGGTTTCTCCTTCCCTTCCTTTGTTTTTGTTTGTATAACTGAAAGTCGTTAAATCTGCCAATAAATGTACCTCATGAGCTAAATTCATTTCATTGGATTTTTTATGTATGCAGTCTTTGGGACTATACAAACATTGTAATGACTTTTCTATGTGGGCCCCAGACATTGGATGGTAGTTCTTCAAATTTTGGCTGGCTTCGATTCTTTGATGTGGTCATCACTGGCAGGTCGGTTTTATTCCTGATATGTTATTTTTCTCCTTTTCACATGTGCTGCACTCAATTTACAAATATCAGTGTTTGTAGTTTAATATTGTCGCTGCTTAATAAAAAAAAGTTTAATATTGTTGCCGATGGTTCTTGTTTATTAAACCATTATTTTTTTTTACTTAAAGCTCTAATATTGTTGCTGATGGTTCTTGTTTATTAAACCAATTTTTCTTACTTAAAGCTCTTTTGTTGCATTTAGAGAGTTGCATGTTGATATATGTAATTTAACTAGCGGTATTGGGGGCATTCTCCGAAATCATTATGGTGATTTTATTTTAGGGTATTGTGACAAAAGTGATTGTTCCTCAAGTATTGAAGCTGAAGCTAAAGCTAAAGCGTTTCTAATGGGTGTTAAAATCACAGGAGTAAATATTATTATAGAAAGTGACTCTCAAATTCTTGTGAATATTCTAAATAAAAATACAATTTGTCCTTGGAAAATTCGCAATATTATTAATCAAATAGAGGAGATTATGATAGGATAGGAAGCACTTATCTGATCCAATATGTAGCAAGAGAGGCAAATACAGGTGCGGATCTACTAGCTAATTGGGGGTGCTTGCAAGGAAGAATGATTTCAGAAAAAATTGAAGATTTTCCACAAAAATTGAAGAGTATTGTGGAGTTAGAGAAGAAGGAGATTCCTTACCTGCGTTTGTGATGATAGAGGCAATATGTAGCACAGCAATAACGAAGGTGAAGGAGGAGAACAATCTGTTTCTATCTCTACCTGGTTGTGTTTGGAAAGATCTGGAGATTGTTTTGCTGTGGACTGTACTTATACCTGGCTTAATGACACTCTTAAGTCCTCCAAGTTTACAAAAAAATTACTTTTTTAAGCTACCTTTGAATAGAGTTAGATCAAGTATCAATTTAGGGCGATTCAGTCTTTGTATTTTCGTTTCTTCTATTTCTGACTCGTTTTTTTCTTTTTTGGGGTTTTTCCCCCACTTTTTTATTTCTCATCCATAAATAAATAAAAAAAGTGGGTTTTCTCCACCATTATGATTTATATGTAGTTACCATCAGTTCCTGTTTTCAATACTTTTGCATCTCTAGACTGAAAAAGGAAGTTATCTATTTACAGTGCGAAGCCAGGTTTTTTTCATGATGAGAATCGAGCAAACCTTTTCGAGGTTGAAGCTGAGTCAGGGATGTTACTCAATACTGATAATGGAACTCCTATGCAACAGGTAGCTATTTATTTCCTTGCATTAGTAAAATACACACAATATATTATTACTCCCTCCGTTCTTATTTAATTGTCCACTACGAAACTACGTGCAATTTTGACCGGCCAAGAACTTGTATCAAAGTTGTCGGAATGAAAATTTTCAAAAGTTTATAATATAGTTCAAATGTTAAATTTTATGATTAGATTTTAAAAAAATTCATTCCAACAATTTTGATATAAGTTATAAACCGGTCAAAATTGCACGTAGTTTCGTAGTGGACTATTAAATTGGAACGGAGGGAGTAACTTTTAGCAGCTATGCCTTTTTCTTAAGAAATTTCATCCCTGATTGTGTAGGTGGGAGATACTATACGCCTGCCAATAAAGACCCAGAACAAGAGTTGTAGAGTTTTTCAGGTGAATCTATTGCTCATGCATAAAAAAATCAGGGATATGTTTCGATTGTGTTTTTTCTTGTTCTCTGAACTCAGCTGTATTTGCTTTGAACCTAAGTGTTTCTTTCTCTGACTTACTATTTCTAGGGTGGAAATGTTGGTCATCTTCATAAATTACTAAATATCGAGTCAAGTTCACAGGTATGTTTGTATATTAATTATAATACAGTTTTTTTTCGTCACTGGGATTTTTATCCAAGTGACGTTGAAAATTGAAAAACATAAATTCATGTTGTAGGTATGATAGACATATTTGCCCATTTGTAGGTTCTTTATGTTGGAGACCACATATATGGAGACATATTGCGCAGCAAAAAGGTTTTAGGTAAAGTTTATTTTTTCCTGTGACCTAATCATGACTGCAAAAAATAAATAAGCCTATATGGTTTGTATGATGAAAAGTACGAATATTTGATTGCGGCAATGTATAGCGCCAGAGACATGGAAATGACTGTAAACTCCCTACTTTTGAGCAGGATGGAGAACAATGTTAGTTGTTCCAGAGCTGGAGAAGGAGGTTCAGCTCCTTTGGCAATTTAGGGATATTCGCAAGGTACTGATGTAGCGATTTAAATGCTTTTTAGATCCTTCTTATCTCTTGTTGATTCATGGTAATATTAATGATTTTTAATGATGTTTTTAGATGTTCTTTCGGGAATTCAAGTTTTATAAGAAACGGCCAATAATTATGTTTGCGTGTTTAAATCCCTTTTTTTGTGCGCATTTTACAATTGAAGATTTTGATGTTTGGAAGACTTAAATAAATTACTCGTAGTTAGAATTATAATGAAAGCCTTTTTTTTTCCTTCTTTACTGTTGGATTAGAAAGTTATTGACTTTTGGAGCATTGACTATTCTTAAATGTATTGATTTATGCAGCAACTTCGACAAGTGAGAAATGAACGTAATCTAGTTGAAGATCAAATTCATCACCTGAAATGGTCACTCAAGTAAGTAATTCCCTTTCTTTTTTTTACCTATGGACGGATCCATGATTTTCATGGAGGGGATGATATTTTATATGCCCCTTTTTTCATCCATTATGGCCACCATATATCAGTAGTCAATCTCTTAAGAAGCAGATTAATGGAAAAGAGAAATATGGAAATATTAATTTTCCTTTAATTTGACACATTTAAAATTTCTTGGGAAAAATGACATGATTGATTTGTGGCTTTAGCTTAATTCAATTTTTTCATCCTTTAGAAAATTCTTGTTTGGATTTTTTTTGGTAATCTGCTCTTTCGTTCAGTTATGAAGGTGTTAATGGCGAAGAGAAACAGAAACTATCATCTCAACTTGACAGATTAGAGGTTGGTTCATGTCGTATTTCCCAGCGTTCGGTGTTAACTACTGAACCTCTTTTACTGTTTGATTGTTAACTCTTTAACCTTTTTCTGATATTAACGGCTGTTTTCTACAGATTGATAGAGAGCAGGTTCGACGTGGTCATCAAGAAGCTCAGCGAGAATTGCACCAAAAGGTGAATTACATCTTAACCACTCATTAAAGACGTCCAAGTATTTATTTTGGTGGTTAATAATTATGTTTTTTTACTGTGTTGGTGCTAGTAGAGTTTAAAAAAATGGTGAAAGGTTAAAACTTATGGTTTAAATATTCTCCTGTTATCGGGTGGAGAGATTGTTGATTTTCCTTGCATTATGTTTCCTGGGAGGAATTTACCCTGTTTAATTGATAGTACAATTTAAGCACTTTCCCATGCTCTCAGTGAACAAACCCATTTCGGTAGTTAACATTGCATTTAACATGTGAGCGGTTCTGTTTCAGTTCCACAAAACATGGGGGCAACTCATGAAGACCGGCTATCAAAATTCCCGGTTTGCGCATCAGGTAGACCTAGATTTTCTATTATTTTGATGTGGTAAAGAGATATACTCATATTTGTTTTGAAAAGCTGTTTCAAAGCTCAAAAGCTCGATTCTTCTTCGTCAAGCAAAATAATGCTGTGTGAAAAAGCTCGAGAAGCTTACGCTTTTATACACGACAAAAGCTTACGCCTTATTGAAGCTCTTGATAAAAATGCGATTTAGCTACTCTTATGTGCTTGAAAACAAAGTCAGATTTAATACGGTCCTTAATTCTTCTTGCACGCGTATGCAGGTGGAGAGATTTGCATGCTTATATTCTAGCCAAGTTACCAATCTGAGCCTGTATTCGCCCGATAAGTACTATACACCAAGCGAAGATTTCATGCCCCATGAGTTTGACATCTTGGATCTCTGATAAAGTAAAAATTAAATTTAGTCAGAGTTGATGCTCAGCTTAATTTTTTGATATGATATATCGTTTCACTTTGTTATGGAAAGGATAAATGTGTACTAGTATTATTTAAGGGTTTCTAGTTATTTGATTCATTGAAAGTCCTTGCATGGTATTTTGTACTTGGCAGTTAGCATTGTAATATCGACAAAATGACCCGATTATAATACTGCAACTTCCACAAAATAAATAATCTAAAAAATGAAGAAACTAAATACAAAATCTTATCTCTGGTAATGAAATTACAGATGTATGTTGTGGAACTTGAGTTATTGAACACACAGTAGTGGGGGACTATACGGGAGCTAGGCCATTCCATGCTAGCTAGGCCAAAAATAACTTTTTTTATGGACTTGAACTAATTTCAATTGGACATATCATAATATGTTAATTCCTAATTCTATTTTTATTTAAACGTGGTTACAGTCAAAAGACTCGAAACCTTCCTATTAATTAATTTATTTGTCAGTTTCAGGAACCCAAAACCCCTCTCTTCCCTGGCTGCTCACCTCCATACTTTACACTATCTCACCACTCTATACTTCAAATCTTAACCGTACATGTGGAAAAATTACATCTGAGTGGTCATTAAAACCTTCTCAACACCACTAAAAAAAAAACTTATCTCTAAGAAGAAGGGTACCTGACTCTGAGTCCGAGTTACTGTGCTTTCCACAGCCATTAGATCTGTTACAGTTTAAATTTAATAACAGATCCAATGGCTGTGGAAAGCAGAGTAAACCTGACTCAGAGTCAGATACTCTGCTTCTTTATCTCTATTTATATATACGTCTTATCATTGCATCCTAGTAAATTCATGGTCAAAATTTAAAAATTTAAAACTAATAGTAATATTTTCATTTTACAAAATCAAGGCTAGCTGCTGACCTTTCCCATTCAGTAATCATTTGTGATCATATAGTATTCATTTACTACTCTATTCATTCTGTTTAGATACAATGAAAAAGACCATGCATGTTGATTGTGATTAAATTTATCAATAATAGTTATAAATTTAGAAATTGAGTTTAGAATGATTTTACAACCCAAATTTTGGAATATATCAAGACTTGCACGAAATATACAGATTTATTGATGGAAATAAAAAAATGAAAGAAACAATAGGAGGAAAGAGTGAGAATGGTAAAAAAGGTCCCACTATTTATTTTTAGGCTTTTACCCATTAGATTTTTTAATGTCCACATGTAGGGTTAACATTTTAAGTATGAAGTGGTGAGATAGTGTAGAATATGGAGTCCTCCTCTCCCCCCTCAAAGTAATTTATTTATCTCTCCTTCCCTCCTTCTTTTCTTGGAGATAGCACAAAAGACTATAAATTCTAAGGGTTTAAATATTTAGATTCAAAAAAAGGTAATGATTAAGATAAATGTTTAAATGTTGTCTTTCAAACCCATGTCCCGCGCCGGACGAAAAACCGAAAAAACAGAAAAAGACCGAAATCGAAAAAATTTCGGGTCGGTTTCGGTTTCCAGTAAAACCGAACCGAAAAAGACCGAAAAATCAAAAATAAAACCGAAAAAAAACGAAAATGGACCGAAAAAACCGGTCCGATTCGGTCCAAAAAATAAAAAGACCGAAACAAAAAAAAACGAACCGAAAAATATGCTCGGTTTCGATTTCAGTAAAAACCAAACCGAATTGAGCCCTACCCATATCACTTAATCTAAAGTTACTCCAAAACCGAAATAGTTATTTAGTATATTCTAAGGACTGTTGATTGAATAGTGAATGTTGACAAGGCTGGCTGTATATCAATTTTGGTTGAGAAGGGTAAATCCTCCCCACACCACGAAAATTTGTGCTGGAATGAACGGCTGTTGATTGGACAAATCTCCCCAGGTTAATGCATTTAGTCGCAAGCTTATAGAAATATACAAGAAAAATGATCTGTTACAGTACACGTGTTTGAATTAATTGAGTATCAACTTGGGTTTCGAGGGCCTTGTCATTGTGTCTTGTTCGATACTTAAATTTTTTATTACCTTTAATATTAATCAATATATAGGAAAAAAAACGTAAAAAGTGGGATTCGAAACAGCACAAATAGAGAAAATACCTAATAAAAACTACAACTAAACATTGAACTACACAACTACTTAGTAATTTATTACTTAATAAAAATTATTAATACTAAAAATTGTATGAGTGGTTGACATTGACCTAAAAAAAACTTGTCGACATATTTTGTCCAAGACTCGAGCCTTGGTCGATTTGCACCAGGCCCGCCGCCCCTATGTGTTTGTCGAGTTGTTTGATGGGATATGTGAGTTTTGCATCGTTGTGTCTATACCAGTATTCTGAGACGTTTTATTACTCCATCCGTCCTATTTTATTTGGACACTGTACTATTTTGGGGTGTCCCAATTTATTGGGACACTTGCATAAAATAGTAACTATTTTTATTACACTCACTATATTACCCTTATTTTAAATATATCATCATATTGACCAACACAAAAAGTAAGGGTAAAAAATACATTTATCATAAAAGACAGACAATCATTAGGTCTACTTAATTATTTTGGTTCCCCATAGTTGCCCAATAAATTGCGACGGAAGGCCTATAAATTTGGAAAAAATGGTCAATCTAACCAGGTTACTAGTTCAGGCAAAATAATCCCCAACAGAATCGATGAACTATAATTCCGCAGAAAGTTGATTTGCTGGCAAGATAAAGTTCCAATGTAAACCATCATAAATTTTTAAAGATGTCAAGGTACAATGAGTAATGCATACTACATGCATAATATATGAATACATAATGATGCATTATTAGTATTTTCCAAATCAGTGGCTACACAATAACTTTTCGAACGTTAATTGATAAATAATTAATAACAAAACATATTCTCCATATCATGAATAACATATTGTCAAGTTCTCTTTCAAACTCTTCTAATAATTTGAAATTGATGTAATATTTGGCCAAAAGCACTATAGTTTTGATAAACTTATAACACAACTAACAAAGCATCTAACTTTTAAATAATTGATATAACATAACATTTGGTCCATAAGGTTAATAATTCAAACACCAGGGCAAAAAGTGCCATCTCCAGCTTCAAATCTCTGAACCCAAATGTAGTAAGCTCTTGAGCTTTAATCACCAGCTCCTTTACCAACCTTAAGGAACAATTTTATATTCATTGCGGCCAATTCAGCAGCTAAGTATCTAGTCACATAAGGCATAGCTACTTTCTCCATTCCCCGAGTTGAATTACAGCAAGTGCAAATGACCTTTTTTGTGGGTTTATAGTTTGTGAGCCCACGAAACTCACGAACAGGTTGTTTTTGAGGTAGAATCATAGATGTAGTGAGGATGCTACCACAGAAAGTGCACACATCAGCAATATGGTGATCGGATGATAAATGTAATCTGTCGTGTAATAAATATGCTGCTCCGTGAGCGATAAGGGCGTCTCTCTCCATCTCACCAAAACGGATGCCACCACCTCTCTTCCTTCCTTTTAGTGGCTGTCTGGTCAGCGGATCTACTGAACCGGTGGAACGAACCTGCATGACAATATGGAATAAAAGATTATTATAAAGGCAAGTTCACATAACAAAAGTGTATTGCCTGGGGGAGTTATTATAGGCTTGAAAATGCAAACAGTCTGGAAATATCTCAGATAAACAAACAGAAGAAAATTTGCTAACAATTTGTCATACAATAACTTTATATACAAAATCAAGTATAATCTCTGTTTGGTACCCCTGCTAATGAAGCAAAAGATAGATCGTCCTATATGCAAAAGAATGTGACTGAGACATCAGATTTTTCAAAACCTTCGTGATTCGAACTATTTTTGTTTTTTGTGCATGCATCAATGAAATATTTCAAACGTTTTGGCAAGATGTTTACTACCTTGCATGTTTTTCCTTTTTTCTAATTAGCATTATTACCTTATTGGGGAACCTGCTTTATTTCTGAATCATTTATTGCTACAACTTAGGAAAGAAAATTAAAAGTGCTCCAAAAAATAATACTGCCAGAAGATCTACAGTTAAGACCCTTCAATAAACTTAAGATAATACGGAATAATTGAGAGATATACAAGAATGAAGTAGATTGCAAACTAGACAACGTAACCAAGACCCCTTTTGTAAATGAGATGGATCCACACATCAGAGGTATAAATGAATTAGTCACCGCGTGAGTTGATTATCCTACGTGACTAAGTCCTAACTTTTTTCAGATTAGAGGCACAAGTTTTATATTGGGCTTGTTTGCTTCACTACAAGTTAGTAAAGAATCACGAACCCAAACACATTAAATTAATGCATATTTTAATATGACATAAATCTACATTCAGCCATTCTAGGAAAAAATAGAAGTAGTAGGTGCACAATGAACGTGGTATATACAAGAGAGGCACGAACCTGATATTTGTCAGAAACCATATGGCGAAGACGTTGGTAATAAACAGGTCCCATGAATATCTTACAAGTCAACTCTTCCCCATACATTCCACTGTACAATACTTCTGACCCATGGTAATTAAAGCCATAAGATGCTAATTTCGATCCAACTTCATCCACAAGAGAAGTTGTTGATTCAGATTTCAGCTCCCCATTTTCCCCTTTCTTTACTGAGCTAGAAAATGGTGTTGCGTCCACATATTTTCCACTCAAGCAACCCCCCTATGACAGAATCCAAAGTAATTTTGCTAAAAAATGTGAATACAACACGAAATCTTATTACCACAAATAAGAAACAACATAGGTACATTGATAATAGTTATCAAAAATGTGGAACCAACTAACCAAGCCCACTTAGTTTTTCTTTTGTTTTTGTCTGTTTCCAAACTCTGTAATAAGGCTTTTTTAGCCAGTTATTCTAATAAAATTCAACGTGGGCTTGAATTCAACTCACATTAATTTGAACAAAAAACTAACCAAGCCTACGAACCACTCTTCCGTTTAGATGATAAGAACCAATTGAAAATAAAATGTGCCATGTCGATTAAAATATTAAAGACCACCAAAACGAATATCCATGATACGGAAGCTGAAACCATAAGCTACTTAGAAGAAGTCTGCAACCATAAATCATAAAGACGAATGCTATAGGCTTTTTTATTTTAAAGAATTCGCACTTTTATCACAAAAACAATATAGAAATATTTATATACACTTCCAATAAGTATAAAAGCACCATTAGATTCATGTTATTGTTATTAAGTTACTAAACTGAAATATTAATGACCTCTTGACGGTCTAAGCGCAGTTTCTTTTCAGACTCTAGTGAGTCCTGCTCTTATTCCAACTACGAATTCTATGACCCAAGGCTACCAAGACACCAAGGAAGTTATGTTACAAAACACTACACTTATGACTTACCTACCAAACAACTAGATATTTTCGAAAAGTTTACTTAAATCATAGCTGTAAGAGACTACTATCTCCCTCCTCTCTCCCTCCCTACCTCATTTTCTCTTTCTACCTCTTTATCGCTCTCCTTTACTCTCTCCCTCTGAATAACTACTCCAGGTTACACGCACAGAATCCAACAACTCAAGATAACTTCAAAAGGGACAAAATTTGCTGAAAAATGTTCTCAAAAGCTTTGTTCATTTTCAATGATATACAGAGTACAGAGCAAGAAAAATTAAATCGTGTTGGGTACCTTAGCAGCAATAGATTCCAAAAGCATAGCAATAGTCATCCGGGACGGGAACGCATGTGGATTAATAATAAGGTCTGGTCTCATTCCTGTAACTCCAGAGAAAGGCATATCAATATCTGGCCACAACTGAGAACAAACACCTTTTTGCCCATGTCGGCTACTAAATTTATCACCAATTACAGGATTTCTGGCATGCCGAAATCGTATGTTGGCCTATTCAAAAAGAAAAGGACATTATATTATTACAAATCATATACGACCAAATGGAAATACAATAAAACACTAAATATAGGCCATCTTCTGGAACAAATGCAAAACCAATAGTATTGCTATTCTTAACAAGCTTGACATGTTCCTAAATAAGATAAATGGTGTCCATATTTGCACATTGCATTCAAATTACTTTCTTATTCTTTTAAAAAATAAAATGAACTGCCTGTTTTTCATTTGTCTTGCATTTATTTATTCAATGGTAAGTATGACCAAAAAAACATTAACTAACAAGGTCGATGTCCCTTATACAGCTAGTAAAATAAAGTTCCCAATTTTTGTAGTTAACTCGATGGATATATAAGTGAGCAGCAAAGACGAACAAATACCTTCTGCAGATGCTTCTTGTTTTTCACATCAATAGAAACATAATCAACAATAACAGGTTCTGAAGCCTTTGAAACCACAGATTTGGTCGTGCTTTTTTCCTCGTCGTAGACAGTATAATACGTATCTTTATGTTTTATTATCTGGATATAGGTACTCAAGAGTCAAATTCGAATAATAAAAACCACACCAAGAATATAAGTTTTCGCTAAAATAGCTAACCTGCCCAACAAATGGAAGTCCATCTGAATCAACTGTAGAGTGTGCGTCTTTGTTAAGATAGCTTCTCCTAAAATACTTCCGACCCTCATCGCCTTTGCTACTTTTTTCCGCCAAATCAATAGTTTCTGTCTGCGTGATGATTTTGTATTAATCGACTACTCACTAAATCACTATTTTTATTACATGTGAATGAAATCTATTGTTCAAAACAAGGGTTTTTTACCATGTTGCTAACCATTTTCTTCTCTGCATAGCATTCACTTTCAGAAGAAATACTATTTTTTTTATATCAGAAATGGAATGAAATGCTCCTTAAACTACAGAAAATATTAAAGGTATTAAAGGAATATTTTAAAAAAAAACTTATAGAACTTCATAAAATATTTGAGTTTATAGTATATTTACAATTTCATAAGAAATCATAAAAAAATAAGTTTATAAAGTCTTTTAAAAGCGAATAATAGGTGAAAACAATATAAATATTCGAAACAAACAAACTTCAATTCGTAGTAGAACAACAATTCATATTAGATACATATAAAAAAATTAAATAAAGACAGAGGCTCGCATATAAAGATGGCATAAAAGAGTAGATCAACAAGCTTTAAAGTGAATCTTTAATTCAGTTCTGTACTGGATGCATTTCTAAGACAAAAGGAAATACAATATATCTACACTAGGAAAATGGAAGGCTCCATGAAGCATAAATGGCAGAATTTTTCAGAATGCAAAAATAGTAGAAAAAACATCACCGGCATAGTTAGCAATTACTACACAACTAAACCTTTACAACACCCTGAATGAGCCAACTTTGATTATGTTCTTTATAACCATGGCATCAATAGTGGCGCAGTTAATATAAAATACTACTGTTAGTTAGGCTATGACTAATACTATCCGATAAAAACAATAAAAAAACAGAAAAAGCCAAAGAATTATTCCGCTTGAAAAAAATAAGAAATTGAGATAAATCTTAGTTTCTATTCTTTCTCTTTTTTACCTGTTCAGTTAGATAACTAAACGAAGCAAAAATTAGAAGTTCAAAGAGAAGAGACCTCATTATAATAGACATGTCGTCCTTATGCTACAGAAAATGTCAGCTATGAACAAATAATATGTATGACCAAAAAACTAGTAAATTTATGGTTCCGAAAGAACAATCATATTTTCTATGAAAAAACATACTAACCCAGAGCACTACTAGCGAACCCTAAACACTATTAGACCAATGACAGCCAAGAAAATCAAGAAAGTCTAAAACGATAAAGAGAACCACACAAAAAAAAAAAACAAGAAGGTTCCCTGTCAAAAGAGGAGTATAATTCTCAATGCCTTCATAACTGATAAGTTCTCCTTCAGCCGAATGTTATACATGACAAAAAATAAGGTGATAAAAAACCTACCTGGTATATTAGACCACGAAACATCCCACGGTCGACTGAAGATTTATTTAAAACCATAGCATCCTCCATGTCATATCTACACCCGGGGGGGGGGGGGGGGGGGGGGGGGTCAGAACACAAAAAAGATTCCGTATCACAAAGTTATAACGAACACATTTCACAAAGAAGCTTACCCTGAATATGCTAAAACCGCAACAATTGCATTTGTTCCCGAAGGATATTCGTCAATGCAGTACTTTTTGTAGGTTTTTGTACTGACAATGGGGGTTTGAGGAGTCTGTGAAGCAAATATTGGCATATTATAGCAAGAGATAGACGGTACTAAAACAAATAAACAGCCCATGCACGAGAGTCAGGGTTCAATCGTATGGAAAGAAATTAAAATTATCAATCCATGACACAAATTTTTTCATGTATAAAGAAAAATGTGACAGGCCCAAGTAGTAGTTCCGATACAATTATCAAGAAATGGACTTCTTTCATGCTGCTTTCATGTTGCTATTTGGTAAGAGAATGGTAAGCTATATTTGTCAAATGGTTTATGTTAGTTTCACTTGTATCAAAAAAAACATTTGTATTTCTTCTGTTAGTTTTGCTTGTATCACTGGTTCCACCCTTCACTGTTAGTTATTTGTTAGTAAGCTATATTTGTAACAAGAAAGTATTTCCGATCAAGGGTGGAACCAGTTTTGGGGTACCAAATTTTAGACACAAGAAAAGCAAAACAAAAAACAACCGCTTTCAAAAGGAAGTTTAAAATATGTATATCTCAGTAACTTTAGCATATTGTAAGAACCCGAAAGGATACGATCATCCATCCACTGAGTGAGTGGATGAGAGAAAGGACATGTTCGTCAAACGAAAGTACGAACATATATAAACATATACCAAACTTTTGGTACATAAGACATTGTACGGCAATATATTATTTGACCAGAAGACGGCTCTTTCAGAAAACAAAGAAGACAATGAGAATAGTTGTAGTAATTGACCAGAAGATGATATAGCTTTTGATCTGCACGGCAGTTAAGCGCTTGTGTAGAAAAAGCCATTGTTTGTTTCGCCATCTGCACAGAAACTCGTAAATATAAAATCTTAATGCATAAGCAGATGGCGGATATTGACCCCAGGGAAGGAAATGCGAAGTAAACCTGACACTGGTACATGTTACGTGGACTTTGGTTATGATTAGACCAAGGCGTTAAATTTCCCACAACGCTAAGGATCCCAGTGGGGTGAATTTCTTCATGAGTAGCTGGTGAAATTTTCCTTCCTCCATCACCACCATCTGCACACCTTATTTCCATGTATATCTACTGTTCATAAAAAATGTAATTAACCACTTCTTATTCATGTATTGAAGAAAAACAATTACAACCCAAATCATGTAGTACTTACTTGTTCAAAAGGACCTATAAGTTCAATGTCATTGTTCTCATTAGGAACAGAAATATTTCTGACAGGCCTAATAAATCTAGATGGAGAAGTGAAGAGGTACAGTCCTGGATAAGCCCCACCCATGCTCAAAGGAGCATAGCCCACCTCCAGGTCATCAGGAATCTGTAATTATGTATATCGACTTGTTAATGATAGTAAACAGGTCGTCACGAATTTGAAATCATGTATATCAACTGATTAATGATGAAAAGGGGGGAACAATTAGTGCACCAATGCTCGATTCCAACTTAGAAAACAATAATTACGTACTAAGATTTTGATCATGTTGGTTTACCAAGCACCAATCTAAACAAAAGCAGACAGTTGCTACATGGGCGTTTAATTCAGGGTGAACCAATTGTTTGTTTAGTCCAGAATAACGTGTAGATTGTAAAAATTGATAGGTTGCTACAGTTAATTCTAAAATGTGAAACTTATTAGTAAAATGTTCTAATAGTTTAAACTGCTAGGTTGGTTTATAAAAGTGATACTCCCCCATGGAAAATATTAAGATAGTATACGTGATAAAAATTTCCAAGAGAAGGGGACAAACAAACCCCTGAGATTGCAGAGAGTTTTAGTCTTCTCAAGTGAGTGACAGCTTTTTGGGCTACATTAGATGGAATGGAGCCAACTATGCAACCATCTAAAAGAACAGAGAGTGCTTTTGGAGGACCAGCTTGTAATTTTCTCGGTAATGCAGGTGTCATTCCAATTCCAATCAGAACATTGAGAATTGACTTTCTCAATCCAAAGAAGTTCCTCAAACTCGCTTTCGAATCATAGTATGAAGTAATACCTATAGAAACATAATAAAACAATATAACAGCTATTATAAGCACAATAGCCAGTTTAGTTCTGTGAAGGAAACAAACCTATTTCCTTGCAACTCATGGAAACAAAACAATACGAATAATACTGAAAGACTGCAACATAAACCTCCCATTCCAATAAAAATGTCCATTATATGGGTTCCAACTATTTAAGGAGACATAATTAATGCACTGTATTCGTGTTATAGTTACAAAGTTACTCTTGCTTTTTGTCTTAAAGTGTAAATAAATGAAAAAGTGAACAAAAGATAAAGTTAACAATTTTACATAATGATTTGGCCACTTTTGAAAGGTGAACCCTTGATTTGGGACACCTCAAAATGAATAATTGGCCACCCAATAAGGAATCGGGGAGTAATCAGATTTTGTACACTCATGCACCAAAATTGCCTTACCAAACTGTTAAGAGGAACTGGCATTATTAGCAAACAAATAAAATACATTGGGTTACTAAATACATTCAGAAGATCCCAATTTCCTTAAAAAGTAGTTATTGCGTCGCTAGATTAACTTATGGGGAGAACGGATCTTAACAAGTATAATTACTATGATCAAGCTTGTGTATGAAATGCCTAGGTGATGCCAGCCGCCTTTTGATCTGATTGATATAAATGTTTTAAAACTTGGTGTTATGGATCAGGGCAACTGCAGAGAGATAGCAAACAAAATTCTTATTACCAAATATGAACTCAACTGAATGTGAAACTTCATACAGGGAACTTTCTCGTAAACAGTCTATAAGCTACTTCAAATAAATGGCATCACTTTAATAGACTTTACTAATTCCGGAAAGAGTTTTTAGAGCACAATCAACAGTAAACTACTTCAGATAAATGACACAACTTTTATCCGCAAATGAAAAACGGATGTGATTAGGTGGCTTAGGTGGCAAACTTACGACAAGTAACAGTCAAATGGTTGAGCAGCCCACAAGGTTCCCCATCAGGTGTGTGAACAGGGCAAAGGAAGCCCCAAGACCTGCAGCCAAATAAATATATCAATTAAAGAAGAAAAGAAAATGAAGACAGAGAAGGCGGAAGAAATTGATCCTGGTATAATATTTACCTAACAAAAAAGAAAAAACAAAGAGGAGAAGTACATACTCGGGTAATAACTTCCTCACACTTGTAGTTCGAAGACCGGCAAATGAAGCACCTCTATGAACAGCTCGAAAATGAGAAAGGAAGCGAAGAAAATTAAGTCTCTCTGCCATGACTGTCATACCAGCTCTCTAAAAAAATGTAAGAACATATCAGAAAGAGATTTATACAAGCAACTGATTTGTTACCTTGACACATCCACAAACCACAGATGACATAGAAGTTTCTTTAAATGTTATCAAAACCTCAATATGGAAAGAGAAACAAGTAGTTGCTTTTAGCTTTGAAGGCATGTAAAAAAGCACGAATTAATGGCTAATTTGTTACACATGAAAAATAGGCATAGTACAAAAATGTGAATGACAGGTCACTCACGGAATATTAAGACCATATTCAATATATACGTCAATAATAGATGGCATTATCAATATAAAGCAGTGTAGCTATTTCAATTGATACAACCGTAACAACTTAGCAAAAAAAAACACATTGGAATCGGTTATTTTAAAGGGAAAAGGGAGGGAATATGCGGACCTGCTGTAAATCTAAACCTGTTTTTGTATTAAGTCTCCCCGTCTTCAACATATTCTCGATAGCATAGCTGATCTGTTTAGAAGGACTTTTATCCATCATCTTCTTCAGATTTGCTAGTACATCACATAAAGCCAAAAATTAAAATGAAGATGTCACCAATCGAAGACTTACATATACACATAACAACAAATATAATAATAATAATAACAAAGTTACCCAAACATAGGAGGCTATCATCTCAAGAACATTATAAACTTGCATACCATCTATACCACATGCACCAAATATAAGAGGTTCAGAGTATTACTGTTTTCAAGGAAAGAGTGAATTTGTATTGTTCTTATAAAGAGGAAGTATCATTACAAATTCCAGCAGAATTAAGGTCAAGTAAAACAAAGGAATTTTTTGTAAGCAAAACTTCTCAAGCTATGAAAAGGTGACAAAAACTCTCAGTAGAAACCAACAACCAACATGATGTGAAGCTTATAAAGGTATTTGAGTAAAAATGGTAGGTAATAATCCTGAATATGTCCAATATAATATATATACTTATGCTATACTAAGCCATCTGGCAACTTCAAGTACGATTAACTATCATTTAGCAAAAAGAAAGTCAAATAAAGAAAAATGTGTATATGAACAACAGCAAAACAGCCTGAATATGTCCAATATAATATATATACTTATGCTATACCAAGCCATCTGGCAACTTCAAGTACGATTAACTATCATTTGGCAAAAAGAAAGTCAAAGAAAGAATAATGTGTATGAACAACAGAAAAACAACATACCACTGCTGAACTCAAAATCTTTGCTCTCTTTATCAACATCATCTTGAAGAGATTTTCTACCATTTTCAAGCCAGTCTTGCAGTTTTTCCTACACAAAATAAGGTCTAGTTCAGAATTCAAACATCATAAAATCTTTTAAAAAAACAAAGCTCGGTAAAAAAACAGGTAATTCTGACAGCAATGTTGCCGAAAAAAAATCCAGACTTAGTGCCATCCAGAAATAGATACAATAAACAAAAAAAAATGCTTGTTTGGAGTCCTCCACAGATTTACATGCGGACATCTTAGTTGTTTGGAGTCCTCATGTCATGCCTCAAATTATTGAATCCATCTTTTTATTCTGAGAAAGGGTCCAGATTGATATCGTAGCAAATAAAAGACACTATAATCTTAATAAGTTCTCTCTTGCAACCAAGATAACCACTATTCTCCTATTAGAAGAAGACAGATGCCGACTTAATGAATGGATATAAAGCTGAAAACTATTTTTATTACTTCAAACATCGAAAATAACAAAAAGAACCAAGCTAACAAGACGGTGGTTGGACAGGCGACAAGTTCTCAAAAGGTGTGATAAATTTGGTTAAGATTAAGCGACAAGGTTGAATTGTTAGGATTAAAAGTGAACTGAAATTGTAGTGTAAACTTGAGCATACCCGCCATATCTATTTACCAGAGAGTTACAATCAACATTCTGCTATGCAAATCTGTAAGAGTTACAATCACCTACTACTTTCTAGAGTAATTTAAAATTCAACAGGTTAAGTGTTATTGTGTTATAAGATAGTGGATGTACTTTTGCTAAGGTTATGCTCTCCTTTTATAACCAATTATTTGGTGATTTATCATAAATAAATACACGACGTGATTAAACTATCTGTTAACGACTTTGTTATAATTGTCTCACATTACAACAACAAAAAATTAAAATTATAATCACATTTAAGGCGGTTTTATACTATGACACAATAAAGTTAAAATTACCTTAAGGTATATGGTAATTAGATGGCCAGGCAGTAAAACTTCCTGATTTTGCAAAGTATCTGGGTTGTCGGGAAGAGAAGTGTTATCGATAAGGGAGAAAAGTTTCTGCAGCATAAATCTGATTAAAGAACAACCTTAAGGTCAGCAAAACACAATCTATTTCTTAGAACATTGCTGAGAGGGAAAAACAACCGAATGTATACATACACACATATCATGGCAGTTCATGATATCAGATTAAGTTATAGATATATTGAAAATATTGAGTCCTGTGTTTAGCAAGTGAAAGTACATTTTATTCTTACATGAGAAGATTGAATTTGTCCTCGTTGTTGTTCAAGTGAACAAATATGTAATTATTAAGAAGAGCATCCGAAACCTGCAAAATGGGAAAAAGTATATTGATTCTGGAACATGTGAGAAACTTTGGATTTGTTTGGTTGCAGCTTTTGTGGATAGAAACTATCTTTTATAAAGTTGAGAAGACAACAGTGTGCTAAAAGATTATAGTTTTTCAGGCCAGAAAACTGGAAAGCTCAGCTTTTAACTTGAGCAACCAAATATAGTCCAACTTTTAAGCAAGAAACTTAAAAGCTGAGCTTAGGTGCTTCCAATTAAGGCCTTATGAAGAAAAACCATGGCAGCAATTATCTCACCGTAGAGTAGCCTTCATTTCCCATTCCAGGAATTCTATTTTTGAACTCCCTTTCTGAAAAAAACAGGTAAACAGTTGATGCCGCAAAAATAAGAAATGCCGAAGATAAACAAGGAAACATTTACATGATTGAACATGAAATACAGTACCGAGATATGCCAAACACTGCGAGCGGGTGAAAGCAGACAAGTTCCTAACTTCATCAAGGATAATTTTTGCCCTCTCACCAACATTTGAGGTACCAATACAACCCTTCCCCTCACTATATTTCTCATCATATATGCAAGTTAAGCTCAAGTATATTTCATGGTCAGTGGTGTCAATAAGGGCCTACAGAAGCAATATCAGGTAAGAAAAAAAATGAAAGTGCCTTTCAGTTGGAAACCTACATACAGTTAATTTAGTCTTTTCACTTAAGCATCCGACGAAGAGAGAGAGAGAGAGAGTATCTAGAAATAACTTCAGAATAATTAGTACAAACCCTCTACACATTTTTATAGAAGTATATATTAAATTACTTAAAATATAGAAATTAGTAAACTAACACAACTGTTTTCTAAAACCAATGATATAACTACAACCCAAGGACTAAACAAATTAAGTAGTTTCAAAGGCTCAGGGGTAAACCATATCATAAAACTTATGAAGCGCCACTAATTACTCAATGATTGCTCATTTGATAAATTAAAATGATTAAAGAATAAAAATAAATTACAAGATATATTTGTCCAAGGAATAATGTCCAACTTATTTAATAAATATATCTCATGTTTTCTACTGAAACGACTGAAACCTAGTTGTTTTTACCAACGAACACAATTGAATCCAAAGACGAAATTAGAATTTGATGTTATTATAAATTTCCAACGCACCAGAAACATACAAAAACAAACAATTTCTTCCAAATATATGAAATCAGCAGATAAACATGGGACAAATGTCGCAATCATCTTAAACTTTTAGCTCAGAAAACTTTCTTACAAAAAAAATTACAAAAATACTTTCTACACTCATCTAAGGAAACTATATAACTAGAATTTTTACATGCCTGTTCCGGGACTAGGAAAGAAAAAAGAGAATATGGTCTGCAAATGGTTAGTTTGTAACTTACGGCATGCAAGGGTAACCTTGTATGTACTTGTAATAGTTAACCTAGTCCCGTTAAACATGATTACCAACCAGAGGCCTTCAGCAAATCACGGTTTTATTCTTTTTAATCATCCATTGCTAAAGACATTGTTCATGGAAATGCTACAACCCATTTTTTCAAGTATTGCTGAATTTAACAGTAAACAAAATCTGAATTATACAGTCTGAAAAATGAATCGGCATAATTGCACTTTTCTAACGTGCTTACAGATTGGCAATCATCTTAAATAACAGCAAACATAACATCAAGAATACCTTGAGTATAAGTCCGACAGGAAGGAAATATTCTTGCCCTTGTATCCTGCAAGGATTAAAAGAGAAGAATATTCTTCACCGCTTCTTGAAACAGTATGGGGGAAAAAATTCATTGTTGTACACCAACTTATCTTTAAATGATTAGGGCACCAAGCTATCAAAATTCACATTTTAGTCATCAATCTACAAAATAACAATCAAAATCTACACAAACCAATCAAAATTCACAATCTAGACACAAAAACAAAAATCAAACAATTAGTATCCACAAGTTTTCAGAAGTTCAATTTATTAAATAGGTATACAAATTGTCTGATTTATGCAAATTGGGTCTTAGAACACCAGGGTATCGAACTATTATTAACTATATTGTTTATAAGTTGAATTTTAAGCAATGGTGTACTAACTGTTCGATTTTGAACAGAATAGTGTGTAAATAGTATACTAATAGCTTGGCGAACTAATTTTTAATGGTAAATAGTTGGTATACAAAACGGATATTTTCCAAACAAAAAGAAATGACAGATGTGGGAGTCTCCTAGGCTCACCAGACACCGAGACTGGCACTTCCATTGAGCAGATAATAAAGTTTAATTGTTACCGATGATAGATCTTCTCTTACACATCTGGAAAGAGAGAATAAAATCTGTCAGGATAAGAGCTACACCGAGTTACAATAACATGTTTTGTTCCTTATCATAAGCATAGAAAAAAGATACTTATGAATGTTCAACTTCAACGGTGCAGTTACAAATACCTATTATGGATTAGCTTTTAATAGTCGAGAGATGTATAGTTTCATCGGATATGCATTTTGGTATGTGGTATGTTGATCATTTGTACAGCAATCTTTCCTTGACAAGCAAGTGACTGGTTTGGGGTATAAATTATCAAAAAAATGAGCATATTTATATGACTACACACATACGTATGTATACACACTTTTCTGATCATGGTAAAAGATGTCATCGGTAATTCTTTTGATAAAACCCTGACTACAGAATTATCACCTGATTGCTAAGAGTTTCTTTGAGATCCAACATTTACGTTTAACAAATTATGCATTGCTTAAATTCAGAGTCTCCACACTATAAAACTTGAATGTTTGGAAAGCCGATGCTAGTGCATAGGACTAAAGTTACTACTTAGTATATTAATACTACGGAGTAGGCAAGCCAATCACATTTACCCTATTCGATTAACAGTAAAGAGAAAAAAGGACTAATGTTCTGTATAGTCACATCAGCTTGAAAGTATGACACTGATCTGCAATAAGATCAGATCTTCAATTCAATTAATATTAACAAAAACATATTTTCCAAGTGAATCCACCAAGGGAAGCCGTTTTAAGATGCTTTATTTTCTCAACACACTTCCATGTTACAGAATTAATTCACCATTCAACTCTTTCATCAAATACCCATATTCATAATACTCCCTCCATCCCATTTTATTTGGGCAGTATACTATTTTGGGGTTTCCCAATTTATTGGGGCACTTACCAAATATGATAAATAACTTTATTACACTTACTACATTATCCATCTTTCTAATGTATCAATACGTAAACCAAGACAAAAAGTAATGGGCACAAGAGACAGGCAGAACAGACATAATAATAGACAAAGATAATGACAGTGTCTTAATTTTTTTATTAATCCCCGTAGTCCCCCAATAAATTGGAACGGAGGGAGTGGTCTAGATGTCGAGATGCCAATTGTATAACAGAATTACTATATAAAAAAAAAAACTAAAATTTACTGCCACGCTCCATGGCATACTATTAGAGTCTTCTAAAACTATCCAGGAGTCTTCCTCTCACCAATTACTCAATGAATTTCTTACTTATGTGAATGCCCTTGCACAACTTACAACTAGTGAGAATAAAACTATACTTCCAATGAAAACGTGTCGGCTTTCAACCATAACCTACGCTCCTATTTAATTGTCCTATACGAAAATACATGAAATTTTGAGACCAAGAACTTGAACAAAAATTGCTGAAATAAAGTTAGTCATATAGTTTAACATTTGAACGAAATAAAATTTTCGGCAATTTATGTAAAGAGTTCTTTGCCGTTTAAATTTGCACGTGGTTTCGTATAGGAAAAAAAATGGAACGCAGGGAGTATATTTTACACACAAATCAGTTTATATCACCAAAACTCAAGCTGGAAAACGAATGACCATTTTTACCTATACGTTCACAGAACATATTGTATAAATCAACTAATTGAAAACAATGCAAAAGATAACTGTATGTGTTCATGTACAGGAAAAAACCTTATGGCAACAGCGGTCTCACTATGTCCATCTCGTAGACCAGCAAATGATTTCCTTACCATTCCCATTGGCTGAGCAAAAAAAAGAGAGATTATTTGTCCAGTTGGAATTATGAGTAAATAAGCAGATTTTGGAAAGGAGAAGAAACAAAGAGAGAACAGAACATATTTCTTGTAAAATGAATAGGATTAACAGATTAGTACATTGGCGCTGATTTCTTTAAGATCAATTTATAAGACAATCTTTTTTAAACAGATGGAAGAAAAAGGGAGTAACAAGCAACAAATTAAGAGTAGAAGATAAAAGATCATTAGTCCTCTAGTAAGTACATGTTCAGGACAGAGAAAAACCAAATGAAAGAGAAGAAGGTTTCTCTTACATAGTTCCGCTTAGATTGAATAATAAGGCGGATTACTCTTTCATGTCCATTCATTATAAAATACCTGAAAAAGCACAGAAACCAAATGATTACACATGGGTACCACTTGAAAATTACATTAGAATGGTAAACTCTGGTCTGCAAAAACAAGACCGAAAACAGAAAAAGACAAAAAATGACACGATGAATGAGAATGTACTAGGAACATGCAGGTGCTACTATCCTGCAGTGGAATTGTACTTCATACAAGGTCACTCATAAGGCATTATTCTCTGTTTGCTTAGCAAGAGTTTCTGAAATAGCTGTTGAATTTTATAGGATAAACCGAAATTATCTTCTCTTTCTTCTCCTGGAAAATAGTCTGACTACTTCTCCTGGAGTCCAGGACAACCTACATTGCATTTTTACTTTCTAATATGTATCAAAACCTACTTTATTTTTTTCATATTAACATTGTTAAGTTCATTCCAGTTTTAGCATCCCGTAGAATAATTAAACACCTTAAAGAATCAGAGAAAATGGGGGAATTCATTGTAATATGTCAGTTATTTAATTAACCTCGATTTAACTGTTTAGATAATCTAGGTTTCTAACAATCTCTCAACCAGTAAAAAAAATGACTAGAAGGTGGAATATTACAAGAATTCATAAACAAACTTCCAATAATTATTTGCGTGAGCAAATTTTTTTTAGAAAGAACTCACCCTCCCATTTCTGATGCCTCTTCCTTGCACTTCACTTGCTTTTGTGGACTAGCATCCTTCAAGTGACATAATTTTGACTGCAAAAGAGCAAACAATAATAAATCCGCATTTATGTAACTTGTCATTAAGGTCAATTTAGAGTCGACTCGACGCATAACAGGATGCATGCTGCCAATTTTCATTTGTGTAGTTACCAGGCTCTAGTTATCTATGATCTCAAAGAACAAACACAACTACATGTCCATTTAAGTCATTTCTAAGTAAATAAATTCAAGAATAACCCTTGAGGTCACAGGTCATGAGTCCCATCAGATTCAAATTCATTTTGTTACTAATTGAATGCATACTGAATCACTGATACGGTGATATCATAAGTAACATGATTTCCTACAAGAAGGTGTTTGCGTCTATGTGAAATGATGTCTCCATCGAGGAAAAACCTTAGTATAAAATCCCAAACCGTGCAAATGACACAAATGAAAATTTATCATCTTTCTCCCACTAAAAGAGTACAGGAATAGTTGGTATCGAACTGTTAAATAATTATTTAAGAAACAAAACTGTTAAAGAATTCACAATATGATATGAGCTCAAATTCGAGTAGGAGAAGCCAATGGGTACTCAAATTCTAGTACTAGTATCACTCGATCTAAATTTGTGTTTTTGTTAAGATCCATTCACTTCACTTTTCGAAAACTATATAGGATTCTCCTTCTATTAGTACGTCACATATACTGGGGAAGCATGGAATATAGATAATGCCAACAGTAGAATAACATTCATCCACAATTAAAATAAAATTTACTTATTTGACAATGTAAGGAACAGTATCTTAAAATAAATTGGTTGTGAATACACAATGTTCTTTATCTTTTTTATCATGTAGTGGTTATTAACTATCAAGTAATAGACTCAAGTGGCCCTAAAAAGAACTCGAACTAGTGATGGGGAGAAAAACTAAAACTTTACCAACTGAGCTACACATCTGGCTTTACTAGATGACATTCAAATATTCAATATATTCGATTGACATATTTTTTACACGATATCAGTAATATTATTTTCACGCTAGTGCCTGAATTATTGTCATCATATTCAAACTACTACTATAACCTCTCAGATTGGGGGAAACAGGAGCCCAGCTCGTTCAATTGCCGCTATCTACTTATGATAAGCGAAATTCTTTAAAATTACACTCATTTGCACTCTCTTAGTCCAGAAACTTCTAGCCATTTCAAACTGGACTATACTATTATGTGATATCTGAGTATAAATACTGTTCTTTGACATCGAAAACTTTGTTCCTAGTTGAGGTAATTGTTTTAGAAGCATTCAAATTAATGGCATCGCAATAATTCACTCTACTAATACTTCAGCCTATTGGCACTAACTGACAATTAACTTTGCTTGAGAACTTTGTGATCTAGTATTAGGGGAGAACAATTGAAATTCAGGGACAGAAAGGAGAGAGAAGAAGGTAAGTAGAAAAAGAAAACTTTTCTTGTACATTGGATTATGTAAAATCATATATGTGTAAACAATATCCTTGGATCAAAACTAGTAGAAGCGAAAAAGGTTACAGAAGATAGAAACCAAACCTACCACTTAACGTTTAAGAACATAACTAACTACTTAACCTGTAGTTTTTTGGGTTTTTCTAAATTCTTTGTTTCTCTAACTTTATTTTGGGTTTACTTCAACATTTTAATACAAGTTCTTTTGGGTTTTCCCTAAAATCACTTAGAACTAGGAGACCACCGAAGCTACCCCAATGGTTTACTTCACGTTAAAATTGTAAAACTCGAAACCTGTGTCTACTAGCAGATTACATTATCTCTCAATTGCTACAGACCATAGAGTAAAATGCAAATGTATCAGCATAAATAAACTAAAATTAAAATTAGCAACCAGCAATTTACACTGCAAAGATTCTTTAAAAAACGGCGACTAACCTTGAGCATTATTGGAAACTGTCCGAAATCAAATTTTTCACTAATTTCAACACCATCACCATACTGAAATTTAACCTCCGCAACAAACTTCCCGCAGTATGAAATTCTAGCTTGTCTACACTGTTTCAACAATTTCCAAAGATCTTTTAATATCAACAAACAAAGTAACATAAAAAGATTACAGACCTAGAAAGAAAATTATAAAGTTACCTCAAAAGGGTAAAGAGGATCACGTGTTTTCCCAGAACCTCTCTCCTTTTGGGGTCTGTACAAAATAGGCTCTCCAAAACAAAGTACAACACACTATAAAGTCAAGAAATAGCATTACGAAGGGACAATAGTAGCCAAAGTAGACGCTTTAAATGATTAACTAAAAAATGCTGCGCAGCCAGTTCTCTCATGATTGTAGAGACCATATAGGATGGATTGTAGAAACTAATTGGGGAACCTAAATTTTACCATACAAATAGCATGTGACAGAAATCGCAAAATAAAGGTATAAATATAATCAAGTCAACAGGCATTAAAATTCTAGATCATTGACTCACGAAACATGTCATGTGTTAAATTCCCAAATTTGAGAATAAATCTGGATCCCATGTCTACATGTATATCAATGTTGTGCATGTAACAAAGCTCATAGATTTACATCAACAGAAATCAGAAATCAAAATATAAACATAACAATCTCCCAATACTGGATAATTAACTTTCAATGTACTTCATTTCCAAAGTGATTCAGAAAAAAGCTAAATAACTGCAGCAAATGGGCAAATTTAGAACCCAATTCAGTAAAACCAGACATCTATATCTATACTATTATAATAATCAAACTCTATAAAAGTTAAGGCTGCCAAATTTTGCCCAATTTTTCCAAAAATACCCTCACTCTGTTTTAATAATTACCAATGTACCTTAATCTAATTAACAATTTGTCCTCACTATATTTTCCTAATTACCGGTGTAGCCCAAATTAATTAACAATTAGTTTTTAACCTACATAATTAAAATAAATGATACCAAATGTGAATATTGTGTTCATAATAATATATATTACGAGATTTATGTCATCACGCGCTGCACACGCAACGCATGGGTAACTTTTACTAGTATACACATAAAAGTAGTAAATTAAGCAGCTTCAAAACAAACAAACAAACAAACAAGAATGGATCTTTTTAAGCTTTTCGTTGTCGATCTTGTTCAATGAAATAAATATAAAAGCATCCTTTAAAATAACCTTAAAAAATTCAGCAACCCCCCCTTCCAAATCCTAGCTACCCCATTAGTTACTTCAATAAAATTAATCTTCAAAACAAGATACAAGTGATACAATTTTCTAGAATAAGCTAATTAATTGCAGCAAACAATCAAATATTGAAGCAATTCAGTAATACCAAACATACATACAGATAAACGAAGTAAATTAAACAGCCCCAAAACAAACAAACAAAAAAAAGTATATCTTTGAATTGATTAATTGCAGCAATTTAAGAGATTCTAATTCCCTCTTTAATTACTTGGAATAACATCATTTCAAAACAAGATAAAGGATACACTCTTCAGTAAAAAAAAACAGACTAATTGCAGCAAACGATCAAAATCTGAAACCAATCCAGAACTGATTAAAGTAGTATATAAAAAAAACCTCAACAAACATACCAGGATATCTTTACGTTGATTAATTGCAGAAAACTAGCAAAATCCTTGTTCCCCTTCGAATAATTCAATTTTACAACAATATTGGAAAAAATCTAACTTCAAATTGTGGCAAACGAGCGAATATGAAAACAAATTCAGTAATACCCAACATTAGCAAAAGAGGATAATCCTATTCTATAAAAAAAAAAATACTATCGTTTAATTGCGGCAAATAAGCGAATATTAAAACAAATTCAGTAATACCCAACATTAGCAAAAGAGATAATCCTATTCTAAAACCAATACAAAACATACTATCTTTTAATTGCAGCAAGTGAAACAATATAAGAACAAATTCAGTAAATACCCAACATTCATACAGATTAAAAATAGTAAATAAAGCATTTCCAAGACAAACAATCAAACAAAAAAGGCAAACAAACAAAGGATATTCTAAGTTAATTAATTGCAGAAAACTAGCAAACTCCCAATTCCCCTTCGAATAATTCAATGTTAAAACAAGATATAAAAAACACAATTTTTTAATTGTGCCAAACGAGGGAATATTAGAACAAATTCAGCAATACCCAACATTCAAACAGAAAAAAAATCAGTAAATTAGGCATTTTGAAGACAAAACAAACATAAAAGGCAAAAAAAGAAAAAGGATATTTTTAAATTTTTGGTTGTTGATTTTGTCGAAAACGAAAACAGGTGGGATAGCGGCGAGCATCTCCTTGATACCATGTTCAACCATGTAATCAAAAGACTCTATGTGGTGACTAAACAGCTCTTTTAAAGCCTCAAAGTCTCGAGTTTTGGTGTAATTACAAGGCAAATCTTGCTTTTCTCTATTGTAAAACACTCCATCTTCTTCTTTTTTCTCTCCATCTTTCTCTCTATTCATATTTGCTGTTTTAGTTGTGTTACAAAGGGTTTAGGGTTTTGGAACAAAGGCTGCTGGGTTTTGTTCTGTTCTTATTACATATATATATATATATATAATATGTATGTATGTATGTATGTGGGTGTATAATTAGTTTTGATTTAATTGCAAAAAGTAGCCCTGCTAGTTTCAACACAGATTCATGATTACTATTTTAATTGATATGAAGACAGAATTAGCCAAGTGTGTTTGAATTTGATATCTATTGAGTATTGACAATCGGCCGAAGCAAGTAGTGCGTCTTAATTGACAAAAGTGAATTTCCGTAAAATTAAGCAAAAACTAATCCTAAAAGTGAATTTCCGTAAAATTAAGCAAAAACTAATCCTATATCGAAACTAGTTAATAGTCTTGACCTTGCTCTATGCTTCTTCGGCGTTAACTACTTTTGTCTGGCACGTATTTTACAAAACTAATTCTATAACGTTATTGCTAAGGTTAAAACCAACTTCTCTCTCATCGAGTTAAAAATAATACTCAAAAAAGTATTTTTCACCGTTGTAATGGTACTCACTCCTTCAGGACGTCATCGATTTGAATATCGGAATAAAAACTTATTTTATATTTAGTGACATCCTAACCATATGGCATTCCTTGATAATTACATGTTGAAGTTTTGGAAAGTCTAATATAAAATCATTTAATATGTTTTGACATTTTTTTTGTTGATCTTAGCACTTAGATGTATTTTGTGGTATCGGGTCATGAGTTAAGTCGGATAGATCATCTTATAGATTTAAATTCATATCAATTAGACATGACTACATATAGTTGTTTATCCATACTGATAAACAACTATATGTAGAATTTAAAGTGTGTAGAAATATAATATTATTTTATGTTCTTAGCACAAATATTAATTTTTGTATTTTTGATTGTTTTTATTTATATATCTAAGGTAATAATATCGTTTCGAGAATTTATTATTATTAATGAAATGGTAGGTATTCCCTACCGACTTATATAATAAAAAGGGCAATTCCTTTTATGTAGTATAAAAAAATAAATTAATTCACTTTTAGTGCTAGTTCAATATAAGAAAACCAAAATAAAATATATAAAAATAAAAAATACATAAAAAATTATTTAAAATATATAAATTGTAAAAATAAAAAAAAATTCAAAAAGAAACGTTCATTCAGTTCAAGATTTTAGAATGAATGAAACAAATAAAATTTCATTCACTTAAAAAAAACATAAAAAAAAGCTCATTCACTTTAAAAATTTTAAGTGAGTGGATAAAAAAAATGTTCATTTACTTTAAGATTTTAGAGTTAATGGACCAAACAAAATCTCATTCAGTTAAAAAAAAACATAAAAAAAGTTCATTCATTTCAAAAATTTGAAGTGAATGGATAAAAAAAACATTTATTCACTTTAATATTTTAAAGTGAATGAACCAAACAAAATCTTATTTAATTCAAAAAAAAATATATAAAAAAAACTCAGTCACTTCAAAAATAACAAATAAATAGTACATTCATCAATATTTTGAAGTGAATGTACCAAACAGAATCCATACACTTCAAGTTTTTAAAATAAATGGACAAAAAATAACTCATCTACTTCAGTATTTTAAAGTGAATGTAACAAACAAAAGCTCATTCCGTTCAAAAAAATCAAACAAAAAATTATTCGCTTTAATATTATTGAGCAAACAAAAGTTCATTCATTTCAAAATAACAAATAAAAAACCATTCATTTCAGTTTTTTCAAGTGAATGTATCAAACAAAATACATTCAATTCAAACTTTTCAAGTAAATGGAAGAAACATACACCAAAAGAGAATTATTTTTAGAAGTATGACTTTTTAATAATTACTTGTGAAAATATACCCTAAAATATAATTTACTCCGAAGAAAAATGCATTATGCAAGCACACCGTCTAGCAGGGCTGAGTTCGGTCCGGTTTTTGGCAAAATGGGTACCGAAACCGAGTAATTTTTTTGGTTCGGTCTTTTTCGGTTTTTGGTATTTTTATTTTTTAGACAGAACCGAACCGGTTTGTTTCGATCCGGTTTCGGTCTTTTTCGGTTTTACATCGGGTCTTTTCGATTATTTTTCGGTTTTATTTTCGGTTTTTTCCGGTTCGGTTTTATTATAAACCGAAACCAAACCGAAAAAGTTTTGGTTTTTTCGGTTTTCACCCGGCCCTACTATATACCAATAAACCTATACTTGTTAGTGTAAGTGTAATGTACAAAACAAAAGGTAGTGAGGCGGGCGTGAATTTAACTGAAAGTGATAAATGCACTACTAAATTATTACATCCTCTACAATTTTTATTTATTAATTAATAGTTAAAATAAGTTGACAACAAAATTGAAAGGGGATGTAGCTCAGATGGTAGAGCGCTCGCTTAGCATGCGAGAGGTACGGGGATCGATACCCCGCATCTCCAATTTTATTTTTTCTCATTTAAATGTAACACTTTAAATTTTCATTAGGTGTACTATAAGTATTGTATACTCAATTCGTGGCAGAAATAATTTAAAAAAAAAACGAGGCTGGATTTGGCATAAACTTGAATATCTTGATACTTAATGCCTTATTAAGCTGAAATCTTAGCTAATATGTTTCAAGAAAGCATAATTATTTTGCGGGTAGGATTTCTTTTTCATTTGATTGATGCATTGTAACTGGCAATGGGTTGAGTGATGTGAAAAAGAGTTGAGCTTTTCTATCTGCAGGTTCATGTGAAAATTTATTCTGAAATTCCTGGAGGCAGTATTTCTTTTCTGTCAAAGCAAGTGTCGTTAAGGGGGCTTTATTCAAAAGACAAATATTCATACTTTTAGTAATTGTTCGTAGTTCGTACTGTGGGTTAATCGAAATGTATAATAATGATCCATTCCCAGTGGAGCTTGTTGCAAATATTTTTTGTAAGTTATTTATTAGGTGTTCGTTGATTACATTGGTTTCTATGTATTTAACCTTTTGTGCTCTTTCTTTAGCAAATGTTTTCTTTAGCGAATGTTCTTTCCATAATTTATTGCATTTTGTCGGATAGATGGTTCCACAATTCTGCATTTCTTTGTTATACTATGCTTATTCATGTTGGTGCTCTAGCTGAGTTTAGGGTCCCAGGAAGTTTCAACTTTTAACCATCTTGCGTTTACATTCAGTTCTGCAGTATTTGACTGTATTTTTGTGTTCCGGAATGATAAAAGTAAAGATTTTAGCTGAAGGAGTCTTTTTTGTTTTCAAATTCAAATATGGCTACTTATTTACTTAGTTGTTGCAGCCATGATTTAATCAGTTAAATTACGGTCAAAGACCGAAAACACAAACACTGTATGAATAATATACACAGTTAGATGTTTGTTATTGCTGGTTTTATTGCTTTCAATTCGATTTAGGCAGAAGCATTCGGAAGTCATAACCAGGATAGTACACACACACAAAAATAGTGACTTTTGACAGCTTTTCCCTTCGGTGGAGCTTTGGGTTATCCATAAACCTGATAATGACAAACAGAAACACAGAGAAGAGGCAACATTAGTTCTTTGAAGAAACCAAATTTCAATGTATAATGATCATAATTGCAAAGTTTTAGTATACATGCACCTAACATCACAAGTTTTCAACTTTTTTTGAAATGCACATGTTTTCAACTTACGAATGGAAGTTACATATCGGAAGACATGCAAAATTTTCAAGTTAGCTTGACAGTGAAGACTCAAAACCCAATTGTAGCTTTCCAACAATCCTAGTCAATGGTCTACAAAGTTTGTGCATGCACGAACTTATGATCAAACAACAAAATATTTTCCAATTGCGCTTGGTTGGAAATGCTAAATGATGGACTAATAAATTAAGTTTGCGCCTACTAAGTCACACACACATGCTTACAGTTTGCAGACTATTTGTAGTTTTAGTTTAATCACTGAGATAGCTAAGTGAAGTAACAAACCTAACCAAAAAGAGCACCTGGAAAGCAATTATTTACGTACATAAATTGTGATCCTCAAAACTTTAGCAATCAGGTGCTACTTTACAGGGATTTAGCAGCATTTAGATGTCAGTATTCATTGTTCAATTATCCACAATATTGTCAACATTACTGTTTTTACTTTCTTTTTCTGCAATTACTTTCCGTCTTGATATTACCTTATTCTGTTTATCGCCTGTCGTAACCCCTGCAGCTAGACCTGTAATTGGGTATCGGCACTTTATCAGATTCTATCTGCATAATGTCCCTCACGAGGATCTCATAATGCCTCTTCACTTCATCTGCCGATTTTCCACCAACTGCCCGGGCCACGTTGTGCCACCTGTCAGGGGTATCCTTGTCAAAACATGCTAGAGCCTCTTCGAACTTTTTGTTTTGCCTAGGTGTCCATGATGAGCTGGAACTACGAATAGAGCTTGATGCCATGTGTTATAGAGAGTAATATTTAAATAGAGACTAACTAGCAAGTATAATAAGTACCTTGGTCAAAGAAGAAGATTGAACTAAAAGGTTGATTTGGTGAAAAGATTGTGAATGCACCTCCTTTTATAGATGAGCAGGTTTTCGAATATATTTTCAGGAAAGGTACTATTAGATCTTTTATTTTCAAGACCACTATATGAAGAGTGCCGAAGGACAAATATTCTTTCAAAATTAGGTCGTTTTCTAGTCCTTTTGTAATATCACTTCATCCCAGCTGGTGGGAATAGATCCCCTAATCTAAGCTTACCCATAGGATAGATCTGCAATCAAAGAAGAATTTTTACCCTGATGATAAAATTCACTACGATATTCTTGATATCTTGGGAGAACTTTGTTGTTGTACTCATTCACGAACTTGTCATCACATAGTTACTATGGTCTCGTTTGGTTGCAGCCTCTAAGCTCAGTTTTTTGTTTAATTTTAGCGTAAAAGTTGGACTGTTTGTTGAAGAACTTAAAAACTAATTTTTTTTTGTTTTTTGCCCTGAAAAAACTAAAAACTTTAAACAGGATGAACCAAATCTGTATCTCAAGCTCCAAAATCCAGCTTGTTTGCTTACAAGTTTAAATCCAGTTTAATCCAGCTTGTTTTTTTATTATTATTATTAAAGAGGATCAAGGGATTTCACACCTACCCCCTTTAATCCATCTTGGTTACTTTAGCAAAAACAAAAACAGTAAATAAGAAAGAAAATGAGGATTAGCAATCGATTTTAGAACAATGACGAATGTACAGCTACTTTTCATCTGAGTTTATTTACATTTTGGAGATTCAATAGCGTGTGTGGTTCGTTACATCAGAGCTTCATTAGAAAGTTCCCCCCCACTCAATATAGTAACTTTTTCATGAATGAATCACGTTGAAGTCATCGGATGCACTGTTGAAACTGAATTTCATCTACCATCTTAGGTATTCAGTTTTCGGTGATGCCATGGTTATTCCTTAATTGTCTGACAGAAAATGAGATCATTTCAGATTTGTGCAAGTGATTAAGCTTCGATCACATCTTCCAGGTTCGTAAAAATATTTCTTTTTCAGGTATTGCCACATTTTAATACATATAGATGGTGTCTTTCTTATTAATTTTTCCAATCAGGTAACTTGCTCCAGTCATTTGCTATACCAACTTTCTCTTGGTGGAGGGTCCCTTTGCAAATTGGTGATATATATGTAAGTGATAACTGATAAGGAATCTGCATAAAATATGGTCTTCTTTTGCTTTGAAATTTAGAATCCTTATCATCTCTATACTCCCATCACCAAAGTTTATGCCAAATGAAAGGGGTTGCCTTCGTAGCTTTTAAAAGTTATACTTGTTTCTTATTTTCTGCTTTTTTTTCCTTTTAAAGAATAAGGATCACTGCATTTATCCTTCATCAAGAGTTGAGGCCTAAATTAATCCTTCATCAACCTGGGCCATTTCTGTTTTTTATTCATCAAAATGGCAAACTATTTCAATATTAAGCAAATTGAAGATTTTCTAAATGGAAAACACCTTCTTTTAAGTGCTAAAAACAAAATAAAGTCTCTTAGAAAGTGAATTCATAAAATGGCTCAGTAACAGCCAACAGTACACACTTTTTTTCTCTATGGTTAGGATTGTAGCATAGAAATACGACGGTAACCTTGTTCTTCTCAAGTCTTAATGAGCCACTATGGCTTTTTTGGCCAGTTGGTTGCATCTTTTGAGCTCCGTTTTTATCTTCGTACTGTCTATTGCATTTTTGGGGTTGACTTATAACCCAAGATTCATTGAATTTTCTGGCGGTGAAAGTTCAAACAAGAAGCTCTGAGCAATAATAAGCACAATGTTTTCCTCAGCATCAATAAGCAGTTTATCTTTTAACAAGCTTCGGTCAAATAAGGTCTTAGTTTACTAGGTTGGAGGTCTAACTTAAATACTGGAAATGTGTAGCGAATAATTACTGCCTCGCCTTTTTTGCTTATAAAGCTGCAAATAAGTTACCTATCAGGAAAGACTGATTATGTATAAAAAAATTGAACAAAGGGATAAACTGATATGGGAAAATTTGAATTATTGGCCCTGGTCAGATGAGTAAAAGGGATTATACTAATGCTGATGTAATGTTCCAAAAGATAAGGAGATAGATCATAGACAAGTGATATTCATCAATCAGCCAGTGGGAATTTCACAATCTTGTAATCTGTGAGTTAGACTCTTCCTTTTTGTAAATTGGTTTCTAATTTACAATCTAGAATTTTAATCAATATTCACTGATTAGTGATGTAGTTTTATGCTTATATTGTTAGCAGATTAGATATGTAAGCTTGGCTTATTATTCCAGTAGTACAATATTTGCTCTTTTTAGCCCTTACTAGAGACTTGACGTTTCACTTCGACGTTTAAATGCACGATCATTTTTGCAAGGTCTTATTTTGGGTGAGGTCTTACTTTAGGAAATACTCTAGGTTTAAGGATTTGATTAATTTGGTGTTAATTATCTGCATCTAAACGATAGAACGAAAGCAGCTGAGAAATAGGCCTTTATAAGTAACTAAAAGAGCAATATTTTTTTTTACAATCCGTACTTGTTGTTCCAACAAATAGGCAGTGTCTGTTAATCTGGTAATCATACAAAAGAAGCCCTTATTAGAGGCTTATGGTTACAACTTACAAGATAATAATTGACTAATGGTCTAATTGTCTTCATAAATTTCTGTAACAAAAGGACCTGGACATTGAACATTTTCATCATATGTTTGACGTATCCTCTTTGTGGAAAGGTTTCAGGGTCATGTTTATATTTCACATCGACTAGCTATGAGAAATCAAGTGTCTAAATATACCCAACTGAATTAGTTCAACGTCAAAACTTTTTTGTATATATAACAAGAAATGCTTGTTGTATGTATTTATACCTCACATCGACTAGCTATGAGAAATCAAGTGTCTAAACTGTCAATACTCCCCATAGAATTTGTTCAACCTCAAAACTTGTGTGTATAACAAGAAATAATTGTTGTCCTGCCATTTTAGCTTGCTTGCCCAAATGAACCTAAAACACGACCACAAGTAACCTATTGACGTAGTTCAATTTAGTCCTTTAATTTCAGTTTAAACAATTGAATAACCTTTTGTGGGGGTTTTCATTTTATTTTAAAAATCAATAAAAATAAAGAGTGGGTTTCCCCACCATTAAAAAAATAAAAAAATAACTATTGACGTTTTCATCTTCGCTATTGAATGTCCAATTTGCATCGAAAGCCATACTTGTGGTAATATTTTCTGTGTTATATTGACCAGATGGTGTAAAATGGCAGTACAAATATGTCCTGGTATACTTTTTGAAATTTCCTTGATTGTAATGAGATATGGTCATCCGTGCTAGACCAACAAGTTAAGGAGAAATATCATTCTGGAGAATTATTGCCAAGAATCTCTCCATAAAGTTTTTTTCTCACAAGAAGCAACGTATCAAGCATTGAATGTAGAAAAAAGAACTCAAGAGGTAATTCTAATTTCTAAGGTATCAAGCTAACCCATCCTTATACACTTTTCGTCATTTCTTTATAGATATCTTTCATCTTGTCCGCTTAACCAAATATTTCATATTGAAATTAACCATGACAAAGAAGAAACAAGGCTTCCATTTTCATCTCCCATGGCAGTCAAAAACTACAACTTGGTCTCCTCCAAAGCCAAAAATTCCCTTTTTAAACAACCAAACACGTCTAGAGCATGCGGCATCATCATCTGATAAGAATCCGCACTTTGATTGTATTGGAATAGACCCTACACAGTTGACCATTTTGTCGGGTTCTGACAATGAAGGGGATACAATTGTAGTAGAAGGCCAAGAGAGATCTCCATGGGTAGAAAAGGAAATTGAGAATCCTTTGAATCCATCGAACGAAACAGCTTATGAGCCTAGTTTATTGCCTATTATGAGCCAGTCGACTTCGGTTGCAAGTTTAGATATGACACCAGAGCAGAAAGTATTTCAGTTGGAAATGGAACGGGAAATTGAAAATAAAAATGAAACCTATGAAGCTACTGATTTCTTGAATAAGCCAATTGGATCAAATGTAGTGTTAAGTGTCCCTCTTGATATCGAAGCCAAAATGGGAACTGAGACGACGCCCTCTCCTTATTCCGAAGGAAATCAAACCAAAATTGCGACTTCGTATATCATGAATATGGATGATACAAGTGAGTTAGATACGTATGCGAGCAGTGGGTACGAGGGAAAACGTGCCTGTCTGGTTAAAGAGATCGAGAAAGAAATTTATAAGTTTGTTCAACAGCTAAGGCATCAAAAGAAAGAGAATATGGGAATTGTTATAACTCTAGTTGGTGAAAACAATGGTGTGCTTGTGCAACTAGGTTCACCTAAAGAAATAAAAACGTCGAAACGATGGGTAAATAGCACTTATCAGGGTGTCAACAACTCTATTGAGCATAACTATGGATTGGGATGTAAAACGATTGATTAAACTTCTGAATATTACTATTTTTTTTCTAATAAGTGTATCTCTGTTTAGCCAATCTGATTTGAATAAGGGTTAATTATGTTTTGGTAACTGCGTTTTGGTTAATTTTATAATTTATGACCTAAGTTTTTACAATCCTATTTTAGTTAGCTAAGTTTATAGTTTGAGTTGTTTTAGTGACCCGTTACATTTTTTGGATGGAAACTGTTTTAAAGTTTCAATTTAGTCCGTACAGTTTAAAAATTTACGATAAACGCTTAAAATTTATAAAAATTACACACATATAAAAACACTTATATGAAACCTTGTAAAACTATCAAATGCAAATTACATCTTCATATGTAAATTGAAAAAAAAACAATTTTTGTTAATGCAAATTTTTGTTAATATAAGCTCAATCGTTTTTTTTCTTCGTATTACGTAAATTCATTATTAAACTTTTTAAAGACTAATAATTTTTTTGAATGACGGGTATTATACTAAAATAAAATAAGAGTCTAATTAGATTTTAACCCTTACATTAAAATTGAGTTGTTAGTAAGTATACTTTCAATTCAATGGGTTTATAAATATATATTTATATATATTTTTTTTAATATATATTTATATCATCCCAACTAATATAGTTTATATGTTGTTCGATACTTATATTTATTTTATTTGCTAATTGTGTAACTCATTTAAACGCATGTTTTATGTAAGTTTGTAATTTAAGTGAGCTTATATAATTGTGTAATTTAAGTGAGCTTATATAAGTGTGTAATATTTATAATTTTTAAGCGTTTATCGTTAAGTTTTAAACTATACGGGCTAAATTGAAACTTTAAAACGGTTTTCATCTAAAAAATATAACGGTGGGTCACTAAAACAAATCAAACTATAAATTTAAGTCATTGAAACGGAATTGTAAAAAGTTAGATCACCAATCCTAAAATTGATCAAAATACAGCTTAACAAACCATAATTAACCCTTTGAATAACATGAAATCTTATGTTATTAATCTTTTAAGCATTGAACTGTGAACATTCCGGTATAACTTTTCAAAAAAATTAACATTATGTTATTAATCTTTTAAGCATTGAACTGTGAACATTCCGGTATAACTTTTCAAAAAAATTAACAGTTTTTTCTTCTTGTTTCTACTACAAGCAGAATGAATTAATATAAAAAGGTTTAAATGAGGTCGCTGTTTACAGAAAACTATTTGGAAAGGGTTAAATGCCAACGTTGTTGTGATGCAACAACTAGGGCAGCGAAAAATTTCGAAAATCCCGACCGGATATATGATCTGGCCCCGATTCGATTTTTCCCCTACCCAATGTTGTCCCGATCCGAAAGATCAGATTTTTGTCCCGTCCCGAAGTAATTCGGTTTGGGATCGGATTTTTATTTCTAATCCCGATATAGATTTCCGACCCGACCCCATAGGATTAATATATTTTACAAAAAAATATTTTTTTAAAAAAAATCTTAGTATGAATAGTAGCAGTTTATATTTATTAAAAAAAATGAATTTACTCTCACATCTATTTTATTTACTAAATAACATACTTTTATTTTCGTATGAGTTGTTGCATATGTTCACTACAAGAAAATTCTCATATTCTAACTATCAAATAAGTTAGTAAAGCTCAAAATCAGTTACTATATGCAATTTACTAACCGAAATTCTAACTAGTGCATCAGTTAGTAAAAGCCTAGTTAGTAAATTTTACTAACTGAATAAACGCTAGTTACTATATAACAACTGAAATAGCAACTGATTTTATCAGTTAGGGATTGATTACCAACTGATTTCATCAGTTAGAAATTACTAACTGATTTCCATAGTAACTATTTACCAACTAACAACAGTTGCTATTTTCTAACTACAATACCAACTACTTCAGCTACTTTTTGCAACTAACAATACCAACTAAACATCAGTTAGTAAATGGTCACTTTTCTAAACTGGAAATATGCAAATTTTAGACCCACTAGCTAATTAAATTTAATAAATGTGATTAAAACAATAATATAAGAAACTAATTACGCCGAACCAACATTTCATTAAATATTAACAACAAACTATAATCAAAATTATCATTTAAAATCAAATTATAATACAAAATGGTACAAGTCTAAATAGAATAAATTACAAGCTAAATCAAACTATAATACAAAATGGTACAAGTCTACATAGAAAATCACCGTGAGGCCAAGTTGTCATGGCCATCACTACCATTCTTGGAGACACTATGGGTAAAACTGAACCATTGTTTTCTAAATTCTTGGTGTTTGTGCCTTGATGATGCTTAAATCGGAAACTCAACGGCAACACATTCCTCAAGATAAAACTGCCCAAACTACACCCATCATTGGAAGAAGAACTAGAACTTGTACCCTGGCAATGTGTTTTGTCGACACGGTATTTCTTGCGTATTTGACCAGCATTGTTTACCAGTGCTACCACAATTGGTGGTACTAATGGGAGGTAAGTCGCATGGTACCTGGATAAAAAAATAACGAAAAAATGAAAAGGGGCTAACTTGTCAAATGCAAATAAGTATCAATGTAAAATGATGATAATATTCGCTTGTTTGATAATCTTAAGCAGCTTTTAAGCAACCAAACAAGGCCAGTGTCCTTTTAAGTGATGCGACAATATAAAATTAATAAAAATCATATCTATTTAGTTTGATAATTCATTCATGAAAAGGAGCATGACTTGCACGGTGAAGATACTGGGTAAGGAGTATATAAAAACAAACAGTATTACCAAACCAGACATATTAAACATGTAAAGAAAATAGTTTCTTACACAATAATACACAGCAAAACAATTAGCTCTCTCAGAATTACAGAAAATGATTCTCAAATTCATGCTTGACAAATATTCTTGTTCTTAATTCCATAATCAAACAAGTAACACCTTAACCATATTGAGTCGAATCATGGTGATTGATTTCTGTTGGTAATTGATTTCTGTTGTAGCCAATACTTTCTGCTCTTATTTATGTTTGACAGAAAAACTACTGATCCGGATTTTATTCACAGACTTAAGTACTACTAGTAAATAAAGTTAATTGTTGGAAAATTTTCAACTTTTTCCAAAAAATTACCTCTCTATGGCTGTAAGCATATCGTCCATGTCGAACTTCGACAAAATCACAATAGTCGACCCCGAGGCTAGTAGCCCAGTGGCAAAAGCAGCTAAGCCGTAGATGTGAAACATAGGGACGGTGCAGACGAAAGTTTGCTCGCCTTCTTCGAGATCAAATCGATTAAGTACCGTCTGAACCATCGCAATTAAGTTTCTGTGGGACGATACAACGCCTTTGCTAGCGCCTGTTGTTCCAGAGGAGTAAAGCAGAGAAGCCGTATCGTCGAGCGTCACTCTCTCTTTAACACGTGTCTCGGTTGGTTGCTTTTTCATCATTTCGTCTAATGTTGTCACTACTTTAGATCCACTTGCACCTGTGTACAAATCAAAGAGATAAATTAAAAACAAAGCCGGGGATGAAGCTAAAATCTTTATTTTTTATTTTTACCAAAATACAAAATAAATATCAGTTTTTCTTAGGGAATTATGGAGGTGTTGCAACGTCTCTTAGCATACTCATAGTTCCTCCCCTGCTCCAAGCCTCCACATTTTTTTAATATCGGCCCAAAATGAATCATGCATGACTTTGAATCTATGATATAATTCAATTTGGTACGATCAGTAAGCACGCATCTTAATCTTTTCCTCTACAATTATGGACCAGACATGTTCAAACTAAAAACCAGAGGCTCCATATATAAACAATCCCGAAACTACAAGGTCTATCAATAACTCTCAAATTCCGAGAATCATGTAAGCACTAATATAAATATTTTCTCCTAGATGTTTGGACAAAACATGTTCAAATTCTTAACATAATGGACCAAATATAAACAAAACCAAAAGTACCAGGCATCAACCAGAATCTTCCCATTAACATTACTTACCAAAATCTCCCCAAAATAAGCACAATCCATAGACCCAAAATCTCTACTTACTAAGTCCACCATTGTCCCAAAAAAATAGTCTACAAATTTGTATAACAAGTTGGACTTTCCTTGGGCATAATTTATAAATTCAACTATCTTTTTGGATGGAAGGAGTAATTAATAGGAACAAATCCAAGTACTTTTCTCCCCGAATGTCTCGACTAAACATGCTCAAATTATAAACCTAAGGGACCAAATAAAAACAAATCCAGCACTACATCGTAAATTAAGTGTCACTAATCAACTACGAAGAATTACACTTTTTTTGTACTTCAAAACTAACCATACATCAACCGATTCTACAAATAACAATATACTACAAAAACCAGGGAAATGCCAACTTACCAAGTCCAGCATTGTCGCCACCAATACGAAGTGGAAAGCTTACCGAGAAGCTGAGAGACAGTAAAAGCCAAAACAGGCTTAGAATCCTCAATCTGCTTCCCTATCTCTCTCTCCGTATTCAACGGATTTGTAGTCGTTATCACCGCCCCTATTATTCATCATTATAATCATACATTTACAAATACACTTACTTATTAGAAGTAGAATTGAAAGATATAGAGTGACTTTCTTCTTTTTCTTCTTTTCTTAGCTTTTTTGCTAAAAAAAATGTATCAGGTTTGGTTTGTCATTTTTTTTTAGCTTTTACTAAAAAGCTAGATTTTCGGTTACAAAAATAAAAGGTACTTTAGAAATTTTTTTAGCTTTTCCACACAAAAGATTATCAAAAACTGAAATTTTTTGAAAAAAATTGTTTGTATATTTATAAATCACTTATAAATTGATTTAATAGTAAAAATAAGTTATAAGCCAGTTATAAGTTAAAAAAGAAATACTCCAACATATCAGCTAATTTGAGCATGTTGATTTATCAATGCTGCTTTTTTTCTAAAACAGGTTGAAAAAGGCGGATGCCAAACGCGGCCTTGATTAGTAATAGCAGAATAGGAGAGTGAAATAATTATGTGTTAAATTTTGGTTACAAAAATAAAAGCCAATTTGGAAAATTTATTCGGTTTTTTCCACAAAAAATATTATCAAAAATTGAAACTTTCTAAGAAAATTTGTTTGCTTATTTACAAATTACATACTATAAGTTAATAAAAGAAAAAAAAATGATTAAATATGTAGTAAACATAAGTTAAAAAAGAAAGTAATACATCAGCTACTATTTTAAAGCGTGTTGATTTAACATCCCTGTTTTATAAATAAAAAATAAAAAAGGATGCCAAACGCAGCCTTAATTAATAATTAGATATGATGATAAAACATAAGAAAGGGAAATAACGGACGTTTTACCTTATAACTGGGGTGAGACAGATGACCACAGACGATGAAAGAGATGGTGAGATGAGGGAGTCGGCGCCTTCTTCTTCTCTCTCTCTCTCTCTCTCTGCTTTTGTTTTGTTTTGGAGCTTATACTAAGTCCAAGTGTAAGTGCAAGTGTAACCCTATGTATTTTTAAACCCCACTTATTTTATTTTGTTTCATTTTACTACACAATATTTTGCTTTCTAATTTGTAACTATTTATCCATTGGTCCTTCTTTAATACATATTGACAGATTCAAACCAATATAGATCACAAATATGACCCTTTTACTCTAATTTCTAAATATAATTTTATTTTAAAATTTCATTTTATTTGATACTATTGGCCCCATACAACTAAATTTTAGAGGGAGTGAACAACCTTTTTAACCGTTTTTTGCTCAGTTGAACTAACAACCAATTAACTTACTTTCTAACTTACCAATAAAAATTATGTGATGAATAAATAAGTATTCACGAAATCATAACATTATAAGTTGTCTAACAGTACAAATTGTACAAGAAAAATGACACCGCGACATATAGATCTTCAACTTAAAGGCTAGTCCTATCCTATGAATTTTTTAACCGAATATTATCATTACAACTTTTTCAAACCGAGTTAGTCTAAACGATTTGTTCCTCCTCAATCCGATATTTCTCGTCTCGATACAAGTGAAATATAATAAGATGTCTATATAGTCTAAAAAAAGTATTTTGACCGTTTAAATTAGTTTAACCTTTTGATAGAAAAATTTCACTGATCTCTCAATATTGAGGTTCTTCGGCTTTTTTTAAGTGCTTGCAAATTGCTTGTTCGGACTCCGAATCGACTTTTGTTTGAACCATTAACTTTGTTATTAAACGCTCTGTCATTTTAAGTTCTGAAAGATACATTTTAAGTTCTGAAAGATACATTTTAAGTTCTGAAACACCATTTTATTACATAGTAAACATAATTCTAACATAAATATAAACATACTGTATTATTTGCAATCTTTCATCCCATGTAAGTAATACTTTTTTCTATTTTTTGTTATTTGGTTTCATCTCCAAATTCGGTTTCACCAATAAATACATATACATGTATGTCTTTTCGACCATTGTGTTTGATAATTAGTCTTTTTTCAACCAAGTATATAAAAAAGAAGCATTCACAATTTATTCACTATCTTTGAACGCAACATGTTCTTCACCGGTAGTTCTATCAATTATCGATAGTACGTCAATAATTGCTCTACTTCTGATGGAGCAAACTTTTATTGATTTCAAATATTTACCAACTTATTTAGTGATCCCTTAGCGAGATTATTAATAAACGGGTTCTCAATATTTTTTGGGTTATGTGAGGGTTTATTGACATAATTAATTGAATATATGGGGAAAACATATATGTGGTTGTGTTAGTTTGTGGATATAAAGATAAATATATTGATATTGGATATTAAATTATTATTTAGCAATCAAAAATTAGTTGATAATATACTAACTAAAAGAGCAAACATTGTTAACCCGGTTGATATTTACCAACTAACAATTGTTTGTTAGTAATCAATTAGTATTTAGCAACTGAATTTTTTTAGTTAGTGATCAGTTAGTATTTAGCAACTGATAATGTTGTAGTCACCAATTAGTTAGTAAATACTAACTGTTAAAGTACTAGTTACTATTTCCGTTGGTATTTACCAACTGAAAATTGTAAGTTGGTATTCAGTTACTATATAGTAAGTGAAATTATTATAGTTACAAATTAGTTAGTAAATATTAAAAATATAAAATTTAGTTAGTAAATCAATTGGTATTTACTAACTAACAAATAAGTTAGAATTTTTAGTTAGTATAGCATCATTTTCTTGTATTGGTTATGTTGTTTATTCATTCTAATCTTAAATAACTAAAATTATAACATTTGGTTTCTGCTTTTAATTTGAATTATGTTATTATTTATTTTTTCTTAAAAATAATTATAATTAGTTGTATTGTTTGATAATCAATCTTATAAACGAATACAATATCAACATAGTATTGTCCTATTTTTTAATTTTGTTTAAATCTAATGAAATTTTTAACAAAATTGCTAGTTATGTTGTAACTTTTTAACAATTTTTTTAGAAGTATGAAGTATTGGGAAATCCCGTCCCGACCTTTCGTGATCATGAATTATCGGGAATGCATATCATCGGGATCCGATCATTTTCGGATCGGGATCAAGACTTTTAAATGACATACTAAAACTATCGGATCGGGAGACGGATACCATCCGGATTCCACATGCATACAACCATTTCGAGATATTTGTTAATATAAAAAGGTTATCTTTCTTTTGAATATTGGATAGATATCTATCGACTTTGGATAAGAATAATGTATCATTCACCGTTCTTATCAATTTGCCAAGTGACTATAAACAAGCTGTTTACAAATTTACAATGTGCTAACTTAATGCTTGTTAATTTATTTATAGTATAATATTGGTTGTCTTACTCATGGCACCCCATAATACAAATACCACCAAAAAAAGTTCAACGATACCTATCTACACCTCCACCACTTTATTTTTATTACATACATACATACATATATTGAGATTATATCAAAACATCCAAAAAAGCCAAAACAATACAGTCTTTTGCCGCTTGAATATATATTATTAGCTCATTTCATAATCTTTTGAAGTACAAACTTTTAAAACCAGAGTTTAAACATTTTCATTAAAATGGGTTCTTTGGTGGCTGGATGGGATTCTATTCATGATCCTAAAAAAGGTAAGCTATGGTCACTTCTCAAGTCATTCCATGATTGGCTGAATGTTTGATCAGTAAATAAAAAGAAGCTTAGCTTAATTTGAGATGAGAGACTGGAAAATGAAACTGATTGATTCAACTAGAAACTTGTTATCTTTTTCTAGCAAGATGACCAAGTAGCTTTGAGTTAATTAGCCACAACTTGAAAGAATAAAAGTAAGAAGTTAAGCTTAAATAAATCTGAAACGGAACAAACGGCCTATTGTTATTTGTGTTACTATTGTTGTTTAAATTTTAGTGTTGACTAATAGAGTGTGAAATTTATGACAGTGAAGTTGGAGAGGACCAAGTCATTGACCAAAGAGGGAATTGAGGCTTACTGGAATTCCATAAAGAAAGATGACTGTGAAAATCAACTAGTAAAAATGAGCAAAGCTGAGGTGAGAATGAAAGCTTACATGTGTAGTATAGATAATTTACACACTACTATGGGGGGTATGACTTTTTCAGTAGCTGTTTTGCCATATTGAACTTTTTATTTCTGGGTGAAAAATTCACTGTTTTAAAAAGCACGTTTCTCGATTCAAATCTCAATAAAAGCTCGATTCAAAGCATAAAAAATCTTTAAAAGCCTGCTTTTCTGCCGCCTTGTAGGCCGTTAAAAGCGTAAGCTCTCAAAAAAGCGCTTTAGCTAAGATTTCGCTTTTTTAAAACACTAACTGAAAATAGAGTATAAACCAAGCACAAATTTTTATAAGATCTAGCTTTTAAAAACCTGTTGCCAAACGCACGAACCAATTTTTTTTATATATAATCATGGCTTTTTTACAATTGCTTCTTAAAAGAAACTTTTTGAACAAAAAAGCTCCAAACCGACCATAAGTAAAACAATGAATAAATTCTAAAAATCGTTGATCCACTAATTTGTAGTTGGTTCTTGCAGCTTTAAATGGAACACTAATTATCATTGACATTATTAAAATGACAGATTTGGTCCGATTTGAAAGGAAAAAGATATATTTAGCCACTTATATAGTTTAATTTGTCTTTTCTCATATTAACATCCAAAAATGCTCAAAGTAAGTGATAACATCAACATAAGTGATCATGAAAAATTGATCTTTTATAATCTATAATATATGTGTGTCCACAACAAGGGCCAGTTATGTCACACTAGGTTACGTACCAACGAATGTTTCATTGAAGCTATAAAGGAAAAAAGAGTTGTTATGAGTTACGAATGAAATTTATGGAGGCGTTTGTGTAGTTAACCGATTAACCACATTTCATAGTATATGGACTGTGGCATTTTCTTATTCAACATTTGAACTTCTATCTTTTTCATACAGTATTATTATACATTGACGTTGGTTTTTCTATTTCTCTAGGAGCCTGAGAAGAAATATCAGAGATCAAGCTCTATGGTTTTAACAAACACCAAAGCAGGCTTGATAAACCTTGATAGCGACGTAAACTTGGAGAAATTTATACAGAAAAAAGGATGGTAATTTTTCTACAAAAACTTAAAACAATTTTCTTATATAAAATTTAATTTTGACACGATGGCATTAATGTAGAAATTCTGCAGGTGGACTAGGAGCAACTCCGCGTTTCTTAATGAACCTCCGGTGATTGCATCTGAGGAACCGACTAATAAGTACGCCTCACAGTTCCATGTCACAGGTTAACAGGCATGGGCCCATGACCCGAACAAGCAAGGGGGATTTCTGAATAACCGATGTACCATAATCTACAAGGCTAGAGTTTGTTGTCTAAGCCAGGGTTAGATTGTAGAAGCGGTTACCTATGTTAGATTTATATGGTAATGATCACTTTGATTAGGATTATACTTCGTTTGTTTTGTGTATATATTGTTGGGTTTGGTGTACGTAAAAGCAATAATTTAAAGTGTAAGGACTAGAAATAAATAAACAATTTTATTTCTATAATGGAATGTGACTCTATTACAAATGCTGACACTTGCAGAAAGTAAATGCAATTAATTAAAATTCCAGACAGATTAATATAAATTATTAAATTGCTGGACTGGTTTGTAATTAAACGAAACTGTCAGACAATATATTATAAAACTAAACTGCTGGACTGTTTGTTAATTAAAAGAAACTGTCAGATAGAATAGTATAATTACTAAATTGCTGGACTGTTTCTGGAATTAAATAAAATTACAAGACTGGAAAGTAAATTACATAACAGAAATTACAGAAAAGAAAAAGGACTGAAATGAAATCATAGAACAGGAAAATAAATTACAGAATTAAAATGTACAGAATATAAAATTGCAGAAATGTAAAGACGGAATAAAAATGCAGGAAAATAAATAGACGAGACGACTGTTTAACAGTCTGTCCTTAACCGATATTCGCCTAACCACCTTTGAGGTTTCTGGTTATGTTTAGCGCTTCGATCCCAAGGTACAACGTCTCGGATGACTCATCGGAAACTGGTGACAAGTGAAGGTCGAGCTTTTGGTGGGTGGCTCTCTCTGACTAAATATGTAATGCTTATTTGAAGAGATGATATATGCTGCCGTGTTTGATTTCAGAATGTTGTGTCTTTGACATGTGAGGGGTCTGCCTATTTATAGGCTTGCTGAGTATCTCAGCCATTAAAGTCACTTTACTACTGTCAGTTTTCGAAATTCGAAACTACAGTATTAACTTTGCAATGAATTCATATTTATTGCAACAGTTACAGCTTTGCTGGAAACTTTTCCCGAGCAGGCACGCTTTTCCCGAGCAGGCGCATTTTTTCCCGAACAGAGGAGCAGGAGCATTTTTCCCGAACAGGAATACTTTCTCCCCGAACAGGAGAGCACTTTTCCCGAACAGGAGAGCACTTTTCCCGAACAGGAGAGCAGGAGCACTCGTGGTACACAATACACATGTGTATGTGGACAACTTAATATCCACAAGGGATAACTTTGTATATACATTCTGAAAATGACTCTTCATTTTCCAATGTGGGATAATTTCCAATGAGTTATCCTCATTTAACCCAATTTTCCAGCATTAAGAGTTTTCCTCTTTTTCAACCCCAATCTTTGACGCCAATTTCCATTCACTCTCATTCTCCGAATAGGTCATGTGACATACCGTTACGAACCTTGTCATAGCATCTACTCAACCGTCTTGAGTATGGTGCCGAAAGACAACGGCTGTCACTTGGAATCTTGACTCAAAGATAGTCTCGTGACCATTCAGAAACTACCATGTTAAACATGGTTTTTCCAACAATCCCCCACATGAATGCAATTGGCTTAAAAGCCCATGTCATAAAATGCAAACAAGAGAACCGTAAAAGTTCATTGTCTAAGGTCAGGTTGCGAGCGCCTTGAACCTGCCGTAGTGGAGTACCACCCAGAATACTGCTATTAGGTAGTTGTAAAACCTTGAACCATTAAGCTGTGTATCCCAGAATGGCACCCGCACAGTGTCCTCTCTACCCATGTACTAAGCCCTTTAGTTGTTGTCCATATTTGGCCTGGACTGCCTTGACACGTTCAACTGAGTGCTCTAGTGATTTAGCCCATGCTCATCACATGGTACCGGCCTTACACACTCGTTATAGGTGGTTCCAAGTAGAAGGTGTCCTGACTCACCTTACTCGACCTTTGAGATACTTGGATCATTAAGAGCCACATGCTCACCCTTACTATGGTACAGGTCTATCACTCTGTCATCGCGAAATTGGGCTGGGAACTACAGGTTGCCGAGTGCTTTGTTCGGCTTCCCCCACAGTTCAGTTTCCCATTGAACCCAGTAGGTAAATCCCATCTGGGTTGGGTTGCCTATGGGGAGGCTACCAATTTAATGGGCTTCAATCCCATTCCGTTCGATGACGCTTCGACTCTCTCTTGAGTCAAGCCCTTTGTAAATGGATCCGCAATGTTATCCTTTGATCTCACAAAATCTAAGGATACAACACCGTTAGCTAACAATTCTCTTACGGATTTATGTCTCCGACGTATACGTCGAGACTTTCCATTATACATATGGTCCTGATCCCGCGCAATAGCTGATTGACTATCGCAATGCATACTTATCGCGGGAACAGGTTTTGACCACATTGGAATCACTTTCAAGAAACTTCTCAGCCAGTCTGCCTCTTCAGTCGCCAGGTCCAAAGCTATGAATTCTGATTCCATAGTTGACCTTGCGATGCAAGTTTGTTTGGAGGATCTCCAAGACACGGCAGCACCTCCCATTACAAACACATATCCACTCGTGGATCTTGTGCTATTGGAGTCTGATATCCAGTTGGCATCTGAATACCCTTCCAGTACCGTTGGATATCTTGTATAATGCAGCCCATAATCGGCTGTATATCTCATATACCTGAGAAGCTTTATTATGGCCTTCCAGTGCTCCTCATTCAGATTACTGGTATACCTGCTCAGTCTGCTTACTGAGTTGGCTATATCAAGTCTAGTACAGTTCATCACATACATGAGACTGCCTATGATCCTAGAGAATTCCAATTGTCTCACACTTTTGCCGAAATTCTTTTTCAGGCTACAGTTGAACTCAATTGGAGTTCTTGACATTGCCTTACTACCACTGTCAAATTTGTCAACTGTTTGTCTAACATAATGACCTTGCGACAGGGCATACCCCTCTGACGTCTTGGTGATTTTCATACCAAGTATAATGTCAACTATATCCAGGTCTTTCATATCGAAATGATGCGACAACATTTTCTTAGTGGAGTTGATCTTATCAGTACTCCCTATTATAATCATGTCGTCCACATAAAGGCAGACTACTACACAATCTTTTTCACTTCCTTTCATGTAGACACATTTGTCACACTCATTTATGCGAAAGCCATTTGATAGCATGATTCTATCAAATTTCTCGTGCCATTGCTTGGGTGCTTGTTTGAGTCCATACAGAGACTTTACAAGTTTGCACACCATGTGCTCTTTCCCTGGAACCACAAACCCTTCAGGTTGTTCCATATAAATTTTCTCTTCTAATTCTCCATTTAGAAAAGACGTTTTTACATCTATCAGATGTATTTCCAGATCAAACAATGCCGCGAGAGCAATGACGATCCGAATCGACGTTTTCCTGGAGACATGAGCGTATGTGTCGAAATAATCGAGACCTTCAGTTTGCCTGAAGCCTTTGACTACAAGTCTTGCCTTGTACTTCTCGATCGTGCCATCAACCTTTAACTTCCTCTTGAAGATCCACTTGTGACCCAGGGGCTTGCATCCTTGCGGAAGATCCACCAGTTCCCAAGTGTGGTTTTGCATAATTGATTCAATCTCATTATTGATTGCTTCTTCCCAATATTGAGAATCCGGTGTTGACATAGCCTGTTGATATGTCACCAGTTCACCTTCTATCATGAAGGTTACGAAATTAGTCCCAAAGGAAGTTTCCTTCCTCGCCCTTTTTCTTCGTCAAGGCTCTTCCTCTTCTTCTTTATCTGACGGTTCACTTGCCTCCATATTTCCATCACCGTTCAACTCTTGAGTCTGTACAGGTGTTGACATTCTGTGGGGAAAGATATCCTCAAAGAAAGAAGCCTCTCGGCTTTCAATTATCGTATCTACGTGCATATCGGAATTTTTCAACTTGTGTACGAGAAACCGATACACACTGCTATTTTGTGCATATCCAATGAACTCCACTGTCTTTGGACCAATTCTCATTTTTTTAGGAGCGGAGATTAGGAACTTAGCGAGACATCCCCAAACCCTCAGGTTCTTATAGCTAGATTGATGACCTTTCCATAATTCGTATGGTGGTTTGTCTCGCTTCTTATGTGGTAACTTGTTTAAAACATAGTTAGCGGAAAGCAACGCTTTCCCCCACATGTTCTGGGGTAATCCAGAACTTATCAACATCGCATTCATCATTTCCTTGAGCGTTCTATTTTTACGCTCCGCAACTCCATTTTGCTTCGGAGAGTATGGAGCTGCAGTTTGATGAATGATGCCACTTTCCGCACATATTTGTGCGAACGGCGCTTCATATTCGCCGCCTCTATGACTTGTAGCTCCTCAACCTGCTCAGTGACACTCCTATTATCAGTCATCATGTACTCGTGAAAGTCCGTGACGACAAATTTCTTTGCGCCAGCGTTATTCACCTTGTACTTCTTTTCGAGAGTCTCCCAAAGCTCCTTTGCAGTTGTTTTGGGCTCGAAGACACTGAATAGGGTGTCATCTAGAGCACACAGGATATAGTTCCGACATAGGTAGTCGGCATGTCTCTATGCCTCAACCGCCGAGAACGACTGCTCGTCCAGATCGTCCTCGCTTAGGACGGGAGCAGTCTCCTTAAGAAACCGGGTTAAGTTTAGGGTGGTTAAATAAAACAACATCTTTTGCTGCCAACGTTTGAAATTGTCACCCCTAAACTTTTCCGGCTTCTCCAGATGAGAGGTCATCAAAACAGGCATAGCCGAACGCATCGGTGCCTTGCCTTTGGCCGCAGCCGTAGCTGCAACCTTGGCCGCAGCCGCAGCCTCGGCCACAGCCGCAGCTTTGGCCGTAGCATCAGCTTGGGCCGCAGCCGCCGTAGCATGCGCCTGAGCGTCAGCCCCCACATTTGCAATGCCCGTAGTGTTATGGACATTCCCACCAACCACTACGTCATGCGAACTCACCGAAGGGACAATATGATCAGAGATATTTTCGTTCGTCATCTTTCGGTTTCTGAAAAGACAACCAAAAGACTATAAGATACGCGTATTAGAAAATTCTTGAACAAAACACCAAGTATAGAAAACTTGGTTTCTGTAAAAGAATTAAGATAAAATAAATTAATTCAAGCTAATACCAAACTGGTTGGTATTTTCTCGAGAACAGTATAAATACCAAAATCAGAATAAAACAATTCTAGGAATTTTTCTTTGCTACAAATATTCTAAAACAGAATTGTAGCGGAAGAATCACTATTCCTTTTAATTTAAAATTAAAATAAAACAGTACACAAACCAAAATTAGAATATCGGTTAAGATTGTTGGGTTTGGTGTACGTAAAAGCAATAATTTAAAGTGCAAGGACTAAAAAGAAATAAACAATTTTATTTCTATAATGGAATGTGACTTTATTACAAATTCCGACACTTGCAGAAAGTAAATGCAATTAATTAAAATTCCATACAGATTAATATAAATTATTAAACTGCTGGACTGGTTTGTAATTAAACGAAACTGTCAGACAGTATAGTATAAAACTAAACTGCTGGACTGTTTGTTAATTAAAAGAAACTGCTGGACTGTTTGTTAATTAAAAGAAACTGCCAGACAGAATAGTATAATTACTAAACTGCTGGACTGTTTCTGGAATTAAATAAAATTACAGGACTGGAAAGTAAATTACAGAACAGAATAGAAATTACCGAAAAGAAAAAGGACTGAAATGAAATTACAGAACAGGAAAATAAATTACAGAATTGAAATGTACAGAATATAAAATTGCAGAAATGTAAAGAAGGAATAAAAAATACAGGAAAATAAATAGACGAGGTGACTGTTTAACAGTCTGCGCTTAACCGATATTCGCCTAACCACCTTTGAGGTTTCTGGTTATGTTTGGCGCTTCGATCCCAATGTACAACGTCTCGGATGACTCGCCAGAAACTGGCGACGAGTCAAGGTCGAGCTTTTGGTGGGTGGCTCTCTCTGACTAAGATGTAATGCTTATTTGGAGAGATGATATAGGCTTGCTTGCTGAGTATCTCAGCCATTAAAGTAACTTTACTACTGTCAGTTTTCGAAATTCGAAACTGCAGTATTAACTTTGCAATGAATTCATATTTATTGCAACAGTTACAGCTTTGCTGGAAGTTTTTCCCGAACAGACACGCTTTTCCCGAGCAGGCACGCTTTTTCCGAGCAAGCGCATTTTTTCCCGAACAGGAGAGAAGGAGCACTTTTCCCGAACAGGAACACTTTCTCCCCGAACAGGAGAGCACTTTTTCCGAACATGAGAGTAGGAGCACTTTTCCCGAACAGGAGAGCACTTTCTCCCCGAACAGGAGACCACTTTTCCCGAACAGGATAGCATTTTTCCCGAACAGGAGAGCAGGAGCACTCGTGGTACACAATACACATGTGTATGTGGACAACTTAATATCCACAAGGGATAAATTTGTATATACATTGTGAAAATGACTCTTCATTTTCCAATGTGGGATAATTTCCAATGAATTATCCTCATTTAACCCAATTTTCCAGCATTAAGAGTTTTCCTCTTTTTCAACCTCAATCTTTGACGCCAATTTCCATTCACTCCCATTCTCCGAATAGCTCATGTGGCATACCGTTACGAACCTTGTCATAGCATCTACTCAACCGTCTTGAGTATGGTGCCGAAAGACAACGGCTGTCACTTGGAATATTGAGTCAAAGATGGTCTCGTGACCATTCAAAAACTAGCATGTTAAACATGGTTTTTCCAATATATATGCCACTACTAGTGATGAGTGATGAGGTTGTAAAAGCATATACTAGTTTTGTCAACTTTTACATGTTAAATAGTGTCGTATATGCAAATTAAATGACAGACGTGGATGTTAACGTTGACAATCATTTAGGTGCTTGGTGTCTTTTTATTAACAAAGTTATCTAATATTTAAGTATAAATAATTGATTTAGGAATAAGAGAAACATTATTAGAAATAAAAATAAAGAGTGAGAAGGTTATTTTGCCTTTAATGAGATTAACAATTCAAAAGTTTTAACAAAATTAATTTTATTGTTAAATTTAACAAAATGTTTAATAAAATTAACTTTAATGAGTTCACTAATAACACCATAGTGAATGAAAAAAATACTTTTTACCTAACAATTTTATCTAATAAAAAGAGAGATAATATCATTGTTGTAGATGTTCTAAAGATGTTTGCACCAGGCCCGTTTTCTTTTTTTACGTATACCCTTAAAATGACGTTAAAGTATGTTACTATTTGTAATATTTCCACACTTTCTCGTATAATGTTCTAAAATGTTAAATGCGAGTTTAAAGTGTAAATTAGTATTATAGCTTCTAATCCCACTATTTTTTTATAATCAGTTCAGTGTCTAATTTGCCTAATCTCACCTAAGGTGATATGCTTCTGGTTCCCGCCTCAATTTATTCGTCGCACACTATAATATGACCGAGAGCGTCTAGGAATAATATGAAAAACATTTTCGGAGTATATATAGGATTAAGTGAAATACTGGTAAGCAATTTTGTCTTGGATTTTAATGTTAAGTTTAATGAGCATGTTAGTTGAATCGAGTAGTTGCTCTAACAAAACCATGTACACGAACACAGTCTTTATCTAAAATGACTCGGGTGCCTTCTGTACGGTACCGACTTTTTTGACTATATACCAATATCGAACCGAACTTGTTTGGTTTGAAAAAAATTATACCATAACCGAACCGAAAAATTCGGTATACCGAAAGTTCGGTATACCGATTTTTTCGGTTGGTACGGTTCGGTTTTCCGTTTTATACCGAAACATTATTATTATTAAAAGATAATTCTTGATAACAATAAAATAGCAAAAAAGTTTGTAAAAAGTAAAGCATACACAATTTTCTTATATTTGCTACATTTATTATGAATTTGATTAAAATAGTAAACACTTATAAAATAAGAATTCTTTTAAAATATTAGACAAGGAAATGGAGAAACACGAAATTATTGTATTTGGCTTCATAAATAGGAAAGTAAGTCGTAAGAAAAATTAAAATAAACTATAAGACAATTTATTTGTAAGTTATAACTATGTGTATATTTCTATATATTTTATAATTTTAATGTTTGGTTCGGTTCGGTATTGTACCAAACATACGAAATGGATACCGAAACCGAACCGACTTTTAAAGTTTGGTTCGGTTGTACCGTACCGAAAAGTCGGTATACCGAATTTTCGGTACCAACTTATTTGGTTCGGTTCGAAAATCGGTCGGTTGGTAGAAATCGGTAAAAAAGTCCACCCCTAAAAATGACTTTGCGGTGAATAAATAGACTTGTACATGAACACTCATTTCAAAAAAAAACAAAAAAACATGAACACTCCTACCAATATTTTCAAGGATCAACGTAATGTTACATCTAGAAATGTTATAAATAAATGCTGAGATCCTCGAGAGCTAAACTATTAACTCATGCTTGCTATAATATTCAGTATTATTGTACGCATACGCGGAGGAAGGTAAGTGTAGACCATCGAGCGTGGCAGAAGTCTTATAATTTCGAAAATTAAGATTTTTAAATTTTTTAACCATGTATTTTCACTAAAATATGTTAAAAACGATGATTTGGCACCGTTCATTTTTTTATTTCACTTAATTTAATAGTTTATCTAAATTTGAGAGCAGGTGGAGACGAAATTCTAAAGGATGAGTACGCTAAAATTGTTAAAACTATTTGCTTTCCTCTGAAATGACATTCTGCCATTGAAGCTGAAATTTTAGGTTTAATGAATGGGCTAGGGCGGATTTTATCATCCTCTGCTCGTAGAAATGCGGGGCATCGCCCAGAAACGTCACAGACGAATCTAATCGTCTCGCAGTTACGCGAACCTGCTCCATCATCCACATCTCATATGCCATTGGCGGGGTCCCATTCATCATGTGCCCTTTTACGGGATCCCATTCCCAGTAAGTAGAGCGGCCTTTAACCCATACCCTTGATTTGCAATGTGTAACTGTCACGCCCCAAAATCCAGCGAGTGACCGGTTTTTGGTAAAATTTTGTATAAAACGTTTTTGGATAAATTAAATCATAAATAAAACCATTTATAAAAATACGTGATGTTACGGCAACAATCTTAGCATGGTAAATGTGCATATTGAAGTGGATTCTCTAACTATAGTTAATTGGAGAAAGAATAAGACGAAGTTGCCTATTAAGTTTGAAGCTTATTGGGGGGATATATCTATCTTTCTAAGTTATATTGAGGGATGTTTAAAACATATTTGGAAGGAATAAAATATAGTGACGGATGACCTAGCCAATCTGGGACTAAATGGATGTGAGAATGTCTTTAACATTGGTTTATTATTGCCTCATAAAGTTTATGGGAAATATATGAAAGATGATGATGGACATGTGAGCTTTAGAAGATTTTTAAAGACAATTTTTGACCAAGGTGCAGAGAGTTTGGTCTTGAAGATTGAGATTGGTTGATGTAATTAGTTATCATTTTGCTTTCTGCAAAGTTATGTAAAGTAGTGTTTGGTTTATGATTGTACATTGCTAGTTACCAGCTTATAAGCTGAAGAAAGAATAGTCTTGTAAAAATTGGGTGAGTTCCCATATTTTTAGTGAAATGGAAATTCATGGGTGTTGTCCCTTTTAATAAAAAAAAACGGTTTATCTAAATTTTGGCACCTATGTGACATGTTACTATCATGTTATTTTTTTTTTGGAAGGTAAGAATAGTATATATTAAAATGAATTATAGCCTTACTAATACAACATACTAGCTAAGGGTGATACAAGCAAAAATTACTTGAACGCTCTAGCAGCACAAACACTGCCTAAGAGCACAAGCAAGCAATAAAACCCAACTCAAACTGCCTCCACACCAGTTAGCTAAAAACTAACGAGAATAAGAGTCGAAGGTGGGGTAAAAAACTACAAAGCAAAATTAAGATGCTAATGTAGTAATGATTATTCCAAACGGCGAAACATACAAATAGTCACTAAAATTGCATCTAGCATTATCCCTAAAGCATTTACAACATCCTTTTTTCGAAGAACTCATCTTAATTGCTTAAATCCAGATTCAGAATAGATCAGTGAGTCAGACACGGTTAATAGGTACAATTGAGGAGAACATGAAGTCCGAGATTATCTCGAATGCAACTACTCCGTCAGGCAAAATTTAAAGATAGTCATATTCATAATTCTTACTATCACGATGCAATCTAACAAACTTTTAGATATGGCTCTCTAACATAGTCCAAAATTATCTCGAATGCAACTTCTTCGTCAAACGAAGTTAAAGGCACTCATACTCAGAATTCGGACTATCAAGATGCACTGTAACAGCCTCTTAAACTCAATTCTCTAACTTACCCCAAAAGTTTGGACAATCCCTCCGAAACAACTACTCCATCGGACAATCATACTCAGAATTCTGGCTGTTACGTTGAGTCCAAAAATTTACCATCCAAACCCCAATTTGTCGTCAACTAACAATTCAAAACCGATAATGCTAGATAACATAACCCAATATTATGCGCCATACGGTAACAGCTGTCAAATTAACTAACATCTGATTTCCACTCTAACTAGATCTAGTTTCAAAAAATAGGAACTCTAAAAAATAAGAAGTAAATACCAAAGGGATTTGGATCCTCTGCAATTGTCTAAAATATAGCAGAGGTGTCTGTCCATTTTTTTAGTCCTTCATGTTATTAAAATATTACTTTCAAGCCCCTCAGTTTTAGAATACTTAAAGCTAAGTGACATAAATATCGAGTTTTTGGCTCATAGCTTAATGGACGAGATTATTGACTCAAAATTTATTTATTTTAAAAGACTACATGAATAGATGTCTGAATGATAGCACAAATTTCTCAACTATGAAGCATTGAAGTTTATTCACGTAGAAAAGGAAAGTTACAGTATATATTTTATTTAACTTCTTTTCAATTATATTGCAGTATCTAACAACAAATAAGATCATAGTTTTTCAAAATTCACGCAAACTGAAACATATTATATTCAACCCAAGTTATACAAAAAAAAAAACCCTGAGAGACTAATATGTTTCTTGTAAGTGATATTATTATTAATTTATCTATGCTCTTATAAGAAGTTGAGGGGCTAAAATGAATATAACAAAAACACAATGGACCGAAAAGAATGGGCCGATGTCTCTGCTGTACTTGAACAATTGCAGAGGATCCAAATTCATACCAAAGGCACCTCTCACAAATGTAATAATTGCATTAATAAACAAAACAACCGAATCCATATACACACTTGAAGTTCAACAAAAACCTCCGATCTAATATATATATATAACACTAAAGTGAACTAATATGTCTAGAGGGCAATAACACCATAGCGGAGCACGGAACCTCCAATTTTCCTCCTAATATAAGGTTTGTGAGTGTGTGAGGCGGATCATTTTTGCTGTCTTGAAAAATTTAAGACAACCTGTCTTTATTTTTTCAGGCAGCAAAAATGTCGTAGGTTACATTTTTGTTTTAATGTTTTTGAATTCTAACGATTAACAAATTTAGTCTATTATTATTTAGGGTGTGTCTCATACTAAAAATATAACACCTGAACCTAAAAATATCTATCCTAAAATTAATTTAAAATTAAAAGTAATGTTGTAACATAATTGGACTCTTGGGCTTATAATATATGAGCCCAAGTGGGCTTGTAACCCTACCCCTCTATCTATATAAAGAGGGCTAGGGGTCTTGTATTTGACATCCATTCATATTCATTCATTAATAAAAGACGATACTGTTCTCCCCTCTCTCTACTTCTGTCTCCCTAAATATATAGCTAATAGTTGTATTACAACACGTTATCAGCACGATGCTCGCGGAGACTAAGATATACGCTCGCGGATATTGGAGATTTTAGGTAAACGCACGGATATTTGGTACAATATAAACCTTGAGGTTTATCCGGGTTTTATTAGCTTATTGCTATATCGATCTTCACCAACATACCGTGCGGAAGGTACATGGTTTTCAAAACCTAATTTTTGTCTGCTAGCTTGTCTGGTAGCCATAGCTAGTATAGTGAAACTGTTGCCATATAAGGCGTTATCAATGAGGCAAAATTTGATGACATGTAGAATACACGTGGGTTGGCCTAAATCTAAAGGACGATAGGGAGCTTTTTAATTTGATCCAACGGCTGTAAATATACATATATGTATGAGTTTGTATGTTGAAACTGTTGCCATAGCTACTATAACGAAATCTTTATGTGGAAGACCTAAAGCATATATACTGGGTAATGAAAGGCATATATCTATATTTTTTTGTCTACATGTGAACCAAATAATTTGTAGAATATTTATTTAGATCTTGCTTAGTGTAAATTGGTAAATTTAGATTGTGCTAATATGTACTACCATGCTACTGCTATTTTATTTAATCATGCAAACAGGTACGATCTATGTATTTATTTACTGTCATGTACACTTGTGTAAAATATGGTAATTTACGAAATCATATATTTTCACATTTAAGTTGGAAAAATTATGAACCTTCCCCAACTAGGCTTACCTATTTGGATACGATGTCTAGGAAAGATATAGGCGGAAGTCGATATCCTAATGAGGTCGGGTTTTAAGTGGCATTCGTGCCCTCCACCCTCACCGTCTTTCCTGGTCGTTTTTCAAGTAGAGCTACCGAAAGGGGTTGACTAAATAATAATTTCCCCGAGTGTGTTTATATAGTGATGTATGTTTCGCCGAATTGGTGTTTCAGTATCGACCTGTCGTTCGATCAATGAGAACCGATTCACATGAGAAACAAAACTAATGTTTTCGAACCTGTCGTTTCGAAAAAACGTTTGTGCTTGTGCAAACCATAAACATATAAACCAGTCGTTTTAAATGATAAATAATCCAGAACTCGCAACACATGTTGGATGCCATCTATGATGAGAAAAATCGCAAAACATACTTGCGAAATGACCGTTTAGACGTTGATGTTATTCCGCCACCACATGTTTTGTGGTTGATCCCCTACTACTACCATTGTTGCACTCTTTTTCCTTCGATCAGAGATTTTCCCATTGGGTTTGCTCTGCCAAGGTTTTGATGAGGCACATTTTTTGTGGTTAGTTACTTACATGATATTTCGGCCTATATCATTCGGCTACACAGTTTCTCCTAGGTACCGGTTTTGTCCCACACTGCGTTTTTCGGCCCTAAGGTTTTTATGTGTTTAGCACTGCGAATGAACTCGACTCAGATCGACTGCATGAAGACGAATAATTCAAGACGTCCAAAGGGGGAGTGTTGTAACATAATTGGACTCTTGGGCTTATAATATATGGGCCCAAGTGGGCTTGTAACCCTACCCCTCTATCTATATAAAGAGGGCTAGGGGTCTTGTATTTGACATCCATTCATATTCATTCATTAATAAAAGACGATACTGTTCTCCCCTTTCTCTACTTCTGTCTCCCTAAATATATAGCTAATAGTTGTATTACAATAAGTAAAAAATAATTAAACTCTAACACATGTTAATGAATCCAACAATATCTAAATTAAAATTAATTCAAATTTAAAACTAAAAAATATTATTGGTTGACACACACTAAATAATAGTGCATTTTGGAATGAACACCAAACGATTAACACTATCGTGAATCTAGTCCACTATTATTTTGGATGTGTCACATACTAAAAACGTAATACCTATTAATGAACCCAAAAATATCTAAATGGATGTGTCACATACTAAATGCATTCATTCCGGATTGGTTTTTGTTGCCTTGAAAAATCAAAACAGGCTGTTTTGAATTTTTCAAGGCAACCAAAACCAATTCATGTGAGGCGGGTGCTTTTGGGAGAGAGAGAGAGTTAGGTTCTTTATAGGAGTTTTTTTATACCAAAATGGTCTAATTGGTACTGACAAATATCACAATGTAATACATTTTTTTAAAATTTTCAATATGATCTACTTCTTTTATGTTCGTTAATTGAATTGACAAATTTTATAAAAATTAAATAGTAGTTCGTTAATTGAATTGACAAAATATGACTTAATACATTGTCATATCTTTATACAAGTAACTAATAAATTTTACCGGGTGCATTTGTTTTTATATAATTACAAGATATGACTTAACACTTAAATAATATAAATAAATGAATATCAAGTACTTTTGAAAATATAGAAAAATTATAAAGAAACTGATGTTTGTAAATGTAAAAAATGAAATGAAAAAACTCAAAAATACTAATTTTCTCTTGAATATGAGGAATATTATGTGATGCTTGCTCTCATGTGCTTTTATATGGTTTTTGTTAGAGCAGCAACTTAATACAAATAACACACACTCATGGAAAATTACAACTAATTCCAAAACAAATTTTTCTTAGATATATTTTAATCGATAGATTCATATACTACAGTGTGTTAAAACTTATTGGTGTGACCTATATACATATAGAGTAAGCTTTTGAGGCCACATCAAAGTCATGTATGTAATGTACTGGAGTACGTACTACTTTTCTTTTCTTTTGTTAAAGCTACTAATAAAACGCCATTTCCCGGCCAGGTACAGCCTGGTCTTCATAGATCTCATAAGTAGGCTCTATTGGGATACAAATAAATTACTATTATTTTCAATACGAGTTCCCATCTGTATATTTAATGCGATTCCAAATCTTCTATCTTATTTATCTACCTTCTTTCATGTCCTCTTCTTATTTTATCCCAAAAAAAATTATAAAAAATTTGAAAAAAATTGTACAATTACTATAATACATTTATCAATACATTACAATAATTATTTCCAAAAGAAAATCCACACAAATTTTGTTTGGGAATATATGTATAAATTAGTGTAAATTAAACATTGAATATTAAAAAAATTATCTAAAACAATATTATGTTCAAATGTTTTAAAATTTGAATACAATATAATATAAAAATTTATAAAGTTGCGGTATAAGTTGTGAAAATTTAATTTTGAGTGAAAATAAGTAAAAAGGCACAAAAGGATGTAGAGAATAGGAGATAGAAGATTTATACTCATTTAACCCGGATGATGACCTAAGGATTAAGTATGGTAAATCAAGCTGTAGTTTCCAAAAATAATTCAGAATATTCACATCTTGACTGCTATTTTTATTTCTTAATTATAGCTTATCCAGCAAATCAGATTGAGAACACCTAAAATAAATAAGATTTGAATAGAAATCATTAGGGCCCGGCGAAAAACCGGAAAAACCGAAAATTTTCGGGTCGGTTTTAGTTTTTTTATAAAACCGAAAAAACCCGAAAATAACCGAAAAACCGAAACTGGACCAAAAAAACCGGTCCAGTTCGGTCCAAAAAATAAAAAGACCGAAACCGAAAAAAAACAAACCGAAAAATATGCTCGGTTTCGATTTCGGTTTTACTAAAAACCGAACCGAACACAGCCCTGGAAATCATGGTGGACGTGAATCGTGATTGATGGTTGTTCCCTTAGAAGTAAGAAGTAAGGGTAAGGGTAGACAAATACAGTGTATTATTAAGAAACTTGCTGAGTATCCTTAAGTTTTTGAGTTTTACTTTATAAGTTTTACAATATCATTACCTCTTGAGAGCCTCCAAAATGTACACACAGATTACGCCGTGCACTATAATAAATTTTTCATCTAGTATCATAAATTTTTTTGGATTATATTACTAAAGTTGGTGTGGTTAATATATTTCGAGAATAAGTGCTCGTGTAAAAGTTTGAAAATATTCGTTTGTGTAGTTGTCTAGTTGATAGATGGATTTATTTTGTTATGCTATATCAGAATACTTGTATATAGTCTTTTGTTACTTAATACAATTGTAAATGTTACACTTATAAATGACTTTGTTAAATTGCATATTATTTGTGTTTTGATTCATTTTTCTTTGAATAGTATTATTTTCTATAGCAATAGACGAGAAAAATATTTCTGCATACAATTATAATAATAATAAAAACTGGTACAATAGAAGCATAAATATATTTGGTATAGTTTAATAATTAAAAATTGTAATATATTTGCTTCAAAACCATTTATGTTACAAATGTGTTGTCTTTTACATCAAAAAAACTCACCAGGTACCAACTTAAAACTATGTTAAAATTATGTTACTAAGGATAATCATGTGTTGCTAATTTAGATACTAAAATCTGCAAAAAAAAAACACAATAACATACCAATTTTTGTTGATAAACTGTTGCTAATCGTAGTTAGCAACATAAATAGTTTAAATATCATAAAAAAAATTGTTGGTATACGAATATTTTCTTATGGTGTCAGTTGCATGTAAATGTGTGTAACTACATTAAGCCTAGGCATTTGAAATCTCAATATATTTTAAGATTATTAAAAAATATACTCAACTGTTCTAGTAGCTATTTCACTAATCATAACACAAATATGAAAGATTTACGAAATTAAAGAGAAAACTTTTAATACATAAAGTAAATATTTTAATTTCAATAGGATAGATTTGAAATCCTTGCTTTTCTCATTACAGTTCGGTAGAATAAAATAAAATTAAATAACAAAAAAGAAAGAGAGAGACGATTAGGGTGAATAACCCTAGCCGCCGCCGGTGAGATGGGTGACAATACTTCGCCGGAGAGAGATAAACATCCACCTAAAAACACCCAACTCATAAACCCAGATGCCACACCAACCTTTGCGTCAGTCTTTGGCACGCAATACCAAAAAGCTAAAATTGATTTGAAAAAGATACAGTCTTATAGAGGCGAGCCTCTCATTCATTTTATGTCTGAGGATGTCAAAAATTTATCAGAACCTTTTAAATATACCGTGATCGGAAAATTTTCGCATGCTAAGCCAGATATTGCAACTATAAGAAAAGTTTTTAATACGTTTGATCTACAAGCTTCTTATAATATCGGTGTTCTAGATCATAAGCATATTATAGTACACTGTTTTCATGAGGATGATTACTTGCGTCTGTTTTTAAGAAAAAAATTGGGTTATCGAAGGAAAACCTATGAGAACCTTTAAATGGACTTATGATTTTGATATTTATTTTGAATCTACTATTTGTTCTGTTTGGATTTCGCTGTCAAAACTTCCTATTCATCTCTACAATACCTCAAGTATATTCTCTATTGCTATGGCTTTTGGTAAGCCCTTGAAGGTTGATAATCCTACAACTAAACTAACTAGGCCTGGATTGGCAAGAATCTGTGTTGAGGTTGATCTTTAAAACCCTATTATTGAAAGAATTCGTATTGGTTATGACGAGTCAGATGGCTTTTGACAATATTGTGACTATGAAGATCCACCTCACTATTGTTTTGGCTGTCGTAAACAAGGGTATGAAAAAAAGAATTGTCTGTTTGTGGAAAAAAATAAAGAGCAAAAGGAAGATGAAAATAAGCAAAGAGAAACTGCAACTGCGAAAAAGACATTTCTAGGCCAGAAAGAAACAAAAAAGGCAACAAACAACAACAAAAATAATAACTGCAACATGGAATCACATGCCAACTTATACAATACTAAAGAAAAAAACGTTCAACCTCACATTCTGGAAAAAACTAAAAAAACTACTAAAGAATGGGTGGCAAGGCAATTTGGTTATGCAAATCAAGAAAAAGAAACAATAGATTTGACTGAGCATTATGAAAAAAAGCAAGATGAGATATTGGTGAAAATATTCACCCTTTGGAGGAAAAAGTTACTGATATAGAGGAAGGAGAATTACCAAAAAAAGATAACAATTTTGGTGAAACTAACAAGAATTTGGAGGCATATGAAAGAACAAATTGGTTACAAAAAGAGAAAGAATTGACAATGGTTAAATATATAGAGGGTATTCAAGAAGTTAAAATAGATAGGCTTAATCTTTCACCAAGAAAACCACTTGAAATAAATAGAGAACATGAGGACTCGTCAGAAGTTAAAAAAAGGTAAAGTGAAGAAAAAGACTATTAAAGAAATTCATGAAAAAGCAATGACCCTCAGGTCTTCTATAAAGACCTTTAGAAAATTTTATAAATGATTAACACTCTTATTTGGAATGTGAGGGGTATTGCTAGTAAAGGTACAACAAGAAGAATTAAGATACTTTGCCTTCATTATAATTTTCCTATCCTGGTGTATTTGGAGCTTATGGTTTCTTCAGATTAGGCAGAAAGTTATAGAAGAAAATTTGGTTTTGATAAAGTTATGGTGCATATGCCAAATAAAATTTTGGTGTTCTATATTGATGATATTGAGATCTCTCTTTTGCAAGAGATGGACCAGTGTATGAATTTCTCTAAAAAAAATCCAAATGAGTATTGTTTATGCTAAGTGTACTAAAGAGGAAAGAAGAGATTTATGGGGTTTTTTAGAAAATAGTTATACTCAAGAACCTTCGCTTATTGGAGGTGATTTTAATACTATCTCTGCTGAAAGAGATAAAATAGGGGGGGTTTCAAATGGATATGATTTCAGCTTATGATTACTTGAGTTGTCTAGATGATGTTGATATTCATGAGCTCTATTTTGAGGGCTCTAGCTTTACCTGGTGGAATAAGAGAAGTGGCAATCAGAGTATACTGGAAAGAATTGATAAAATGTGTACTAATAATGCTTTTGAGGATTTATTTCACAAAATCACCCTTAAACATCTAAATAAAAGAACTTCAAATCACTCTCATTTGTTAATTATTCTTTATACTGACTGGGACAACAAGCCAAAAAGATTTATATTTCAAAATTTTTGGGCTGATCAAAAAGATTTTGAGAAATTAGTTGCTGATAATTGGAAGAAATTTACAGGTGTAAATGCTATTTATTCTACATGGTCAAAATTTGAAACCAATTAAAAAAGTTTTGGAAGACCGGAACAAAACAAAATTTGGTGATATTTTCCAAACTCTATCTGATGCTGAAGATGAATTGCTAAATTGTGAAGCCCAGTATGAGGATGATCACACACCTAAAAATAGAAATAGTCTCAACAAAGGTTATGGTGATTTTAATTACACGCAACAGATAGAAGAGAAGTTTTGGAAGCAAAAGGCCAATTTAAAGTGAAAATTGGAGGGGGGAAATAATACTAAATAGTTTCATGCTTTGGTCAGGGGTAAAAGAAGGAGAAGTATTATTTATTATGTTAAAGACAATAATGGTGTTGCTATTAGAGATGCTGATGGGATTAAAAATGAAGCTATTTCTTATTTTTCTTCTATATTTGCTCCAAATAATCAAGAGATGGGCGATTTTTCAAATATTAATAATATTGCTAATATGATAAATCAAGAAGAAAATGATAGAATGGATATTTACCCTTCCCTTGAGAAAATAAAAGAACCTGTTTGGGGTTTGGATAAAATCAGCTCACCTGGACAATATGGTTTTAATGGACACTTTTTCACAAAGGCTTGAGAAATTATTAAAAATGATGTGTTACAGGCTATTTATCAATTTTTTGCTGGTGCAAAACTCCCAAAGGTGATGACAACTAATCTTATTACTTTAATTCCTAAAACAAAGTGCCCAAAAACTTTTGCTGATTATAGTCCTATCAGTTTAAGTAATTTCTGTATCAAAATTATTTCAAAATTTTTGGCTAGAAGACTGGCTACTATACTTCCTAATTTTATTATGGAAAATCAAAGTGGGTTCATCAAAGGTAGAGGCATTTCTGACAATATGTTATTTGGTCAAGAACTCATTGGTACTTTAAATGCTAAAAATAAAGGAAAAAATGCAGCTATTAAGCTGGATATGAAGAAGGCATATGACAGGGTTTCTTGGTTATTTCTCACTAAATTTCCAAGGAAGATGGGATTTTATGAAGTTTTGATTGATAAATACTTGTTTTCAATATTCACTTTAGTGTGATTGTGAATGGTGTGTCCTCTGCTTTTTTTAAATCTACTCAAGGTCGTAGACAAGGAGATCCTCTTACTTCTGGACTCTATATTATTTGCTCAGAGGTTTTTTTTAGAAATTTAAATGGTCTTATTTACAATGGAAGATTTCAAGCCTTTAAAGTTCCTCTTGGTTGTCCTAGTATCACTCATTTAGCCTATCTAGATGACATTATTATTTTCTCAGCAGCAACCAAAATGTATATTACAGAAGTGCATAAAATTATTAAAAAATATAAAAGGGATTTTGGTCAGAAAGTTAATTATAGCAAAAGTTTTTTATACTGCTCTAAACATGTCTTGAATGCTCAAAGCAAGGCTGTTGAAGAAAATATAGGTATTGCTATAAAGAAAACCTCTTTTTATTTATTTGGGGTGTACTATATTCTTTGAATGGAAAAAATACATCTATTTCCATTCTCTGTTTACTAAAATTAGAGATAATATAAGTATTATGAAATCTATATGGTTGTCTATGGGTTCCAAGGTTATTTTGATTAGACATGTGCTCAAGTCTATTCCTATATACACTATTATTGCAATGCTTCTTCCTAAGATGATTATTTCTGCGATTGAAAAAGTTTTAGATAATTTTCTTAGGGGACAAGAAGGAGACAAAAATAAATTACATTGAGTTTCCTGGTCAAGAGTTACTTATCCAATTGAAGAAGGGGGATTGGCTATAAGAGACTTGCACGACATTGCTAATTCTTTTGTTATTTAACTCCGGTGAAAATTTAGAAAGCAACAATCCTTATGGGCAAAGTTCATGAAATGAAAATACTGTAAGAAAGTTCATCCTAACATTGCTAAAAAGTCTATTACTAATGATATTTGGAATAAAATGTTAGAATTGAGAGAATTGGCTGAAAGTAAAATCCTGTATATGTCTCTCAGGAAAAGGGTATATATATGTAAATCATGACAATTGGCATGGTGATAGGCCAATTATGTATATTGGTATTACAATAAGCATTCCTATGAAAGAGCTGAGAGACTATGAAAATTGCAATCTAGATAAGATCTCTGATCTCTATCCTACCAATTAACAACACTACTTTGCAAATGAAATAAAAGGGCTTACTGGTGATATAGACTTGAGCTTCTGGACAGGCACATCAAGTGTCAAAATTTTAGTCAAATTTTCTTCAAACTTGGTTAGAAAAAGAAAAAAAAATCAACTGGCCACACACTCTAACATGGGATACTATTCTCTCTCTAAGAGTTTCCTGCTTTATGTGGAAAATTTTACTCAAAGCAGTTGCTGTGGAAGAGAATATTCAAAATAAATGTATTCAATTAGTTCCTGCTTTGTGGTTGTTGTTATAGTACATGGGAAAATATAGATCATTTATTTGGTACTGGTCCTATGGCTAAAATGATTTGGGATTATTATGGAGATCTAATGGGAATTATATACAGCAATGGAAGTGTTAGAGGAACATGTTTAGCTTGGTGGATTTAATCTAATTCTTCTCTCAAAGGAAAATGCATAAAGATCATAACTTCTATTATTATCTGTAGTATTTGGAAAGCTAGATGCAAGATTAAGTTTGAAAATACAGATATGAACAGTGATCTAATTATCAATAGTATTAAGAATCAACTGACTCTTTATATTAAAAATGATAAGAATTTTGGGGACAATTTTGATTTTACTCAAGATTCACATAGCTCTCAAATGAAAAATAAGAAGAAAACAACTATATAACGGAGGAAACCATCTTTATATACAGTAAAAATTAATGTTGATGGGAGCTACAATCACACTAAAGGTCTCAGTGGTATTGGGGGACTCATGAGTGACAATAATAGAATTTTCCTAAATGGATTCTCTATCATTTTAGATGCTAATACTAGCATTGAAGGGGAGGTTATGACCTTTTTACAAGCCTTAGAAGTGATTACAGATGAGTACGCAATTATTGAATCTGATTCTTTGAAACTGGTTAATGTTTTTCTGAATAAGGAAAAGTGCCCGTGGTTAATCTACTCTATTGTTGATAAAATTCGATTCAAGATGAGATATAAACAGGTAGAGTTAAACATACCTTTAGAGAATCGAATTGTGCTGTTGATTTGCTGACGAAAAGTGGTTATAATCTCATTTCGTTGGATCCAAAAGATTTTCACCCTAATCTATTTGGGATTTTGAAGATGTATTTGGGCTTATTTCGAAATTTTAGATGAAGAAGATGAACTTCGCCATGACTGAATTTTTCAAGCTCTCTCTCTAAGTTGGGATGGTTCACAGACAGCTTTTGAGATTACTACACGTGTAGTATCTGGATCAGGAGGTGTCTTATTACCTCTGAAATCCTTCGAGTTTGCTTTGAATTTTCTTTTTAGTCCCACAAGTTGTAAAAGTTACTCTGGAACGTAATTGTTTTCGATTTGGAACACTTTTGGCTACTTATCTTTTGTGGGGTTTCCCCCTATATTTTTATTTTTTCACTTTATTAATAAAATAAAAATGTGGGGTTTCACCACCAATTATTAAAAAAAAAAGAGGATGGATTTGAAAATGTGGAACTTTGATGGAATATTACTTTCATCTTTATATAGTTCATTCATAAGTATGCTACATTATATTTTCGATAGTTGTTGTCAGTACATTGAAACATTATCCGATAATTTTGTGTTAATGGAAGATATGGTGATACAATCAAATACCAACCTCTGAACCTTCCGCGATTTCCTAGCTAGATACATTCTTATGCTAGTGTTGTAATTCAGTCACATTGTTGTTATGTTAGTGTTGAAATTCAATTTCTCCACTATAGTGATAGATTTAAAAATTAATTGTAAAACCCGTTTTTTCCTCAATTTTTTTTTTTTTTTTTATCTTTGTAGACTTTGTCGTCGTCCCATTATATTTTTACTTAATGGGTATGTGGTAGTTTTATTAGAAATGATTATATATTTTACTACATCATTTGAGACTTGTTATCAAAAACTAATCATTAATTTTTAAAACAAAATCAAGTACATATCATACATGATCCTATCTTTTTTTACTCTTTATAATTAAGTTTTTAACATTGATGTTCACTAATGCTAGCTTGTACCAAATTTTAAATGAAAGTTGAGAATGTGTGTTTTTAAAAACTGAAATACTATGTTTTTATGTACTATTTAATTATTCTATTATACTCCATCCGTTTCTAAATAAGTATTTCATAAAAAAATATGTGCAACTTTGATAATCGAATTTAAAATATCCAAATTGTTATAATGAAAATTCGAAAAATTACATCATATAGTTATGACTACGAACTATGTGATTGATTTTTTTCCAGCAAGTTACATATGAAAAAAATTAATGGTTAAAGTTGCACGTATTTTCATAGTGGACACTATGTGATGAGTAACACTACCGTGAACGCGATCTCTATTATTTAGGGTGTGTCACATACTAAAAACCTAACAGCTATTAATAAACTCAAATATAACCACATTAATATTAATTCTGTTGTAGGTTATTATTGAACTATTGGGCCTTACTCATAGTGGGCCTAAGTTGGGCTTTCTAGCTTGTATAACCCTAACCTCTAGTATATAAAGAAGGTTAGGCTCCCCTGTATTGATACATTCTGATGAATAAAGACCTACTGTTCCTTCTCTCTATGCTCTCTATATGTCTCATATATAATATATATACTGATCTAATAAGACTCACAACACGTTATCAGCACGTTGCTCACGGACATTAAGATATACGCTCGCGGATATTGGAGATTTTTGGTAAACGCACGGATATTGGGTATCTATAAATCTTGAGGTTTATCCGGATTTTATTGGGTTCGTTTCGACCTTCTACAGCATACCAGGAGTACGGTATATTTTTTTATATACTTACTTACACCTATGAAACACATGTCTAAAAGAAAAAAAAGAATGTAAAATTGCATGTGTACCTAATTTGCTACTGGAAAAAACAAAAACAAATAACATGAGTTATATATATCACTGATAATACCTGTGTTAATTACATACACATGGTAGTATTTGTTATGAAATTTGCTATGTATGAAACTATTGTATGTAGTACTATGTTTATATGCATAAAACTGAACGTACTAAATACATGAGCCTGGTTTTCATAAACTATCCCATAAGACAACAAATTGATTTGCTTCAGCAAGAATTCCATGTAGGTCGAACGCTAATTAATTGTCTAATCTGGTAGAATTAACATGTAAGACCAAAAATATTTTTTTGAAACGTAAGGGACCGTCTTAAAACAAACTGAATATTTATGGGCTGTCCATGTAAGAAATTTGTAACTGGATAAGTAGTTTATTATAATAACATCCCTGGTACCCTAGTATATTACTTGTATGCATGTCAGTATATGTGTTTATATTACCATAATATTCGGTCCATGTAAACATAAATACATACATGATAATTGATTAAATGGCTAGTAAATAACATTGCATGTTAATTGAATTAATTTATGAATTGCCATGTTAATAATCACTGCCATGCAATATTATTACTGCTATTATGTATAATATATGTAAATTTGCGAAATCATATATTTTCACATTTAAGTTGGAAAAATTATGAACCTTCCCCAATTAGGCTCACCTATTTGGATACGATGTCTAGGAAAGATATAGGCGGAAGTCGATATCCTAATGAGGTCGGGTTTTAAGTGGCATTCGTGCCCTCCACCCTCACCGTCTTTCCTGGTCGTTTTCCAATTAGATCTACCGAAAGGGGTTGACTAAATAATAATTTCCCCGAGTGTGTTTATATAGTGATGTATGTTTCGCCGAATTGATGTTTCAGTATCGACCTGTCGTTCAATCAATGAGAACCGATTCACATGAGAAGCAAAACTAATGTTTTCGAACCTGTCGTTTCGAAAAAACGTTTGTGCTTGTGCAAACCATAAACATATAAACCAGTCGTTTTATATGATAAATAATCCAGAAATCCCAACACATGTTGGATGCCATCTATGATGAGAAAAATCGTAAAACATACTTGCGAAATGAGTGTTTAAACGTTGATTTTAATACGTCAACACATGTTACTCACCCTGATGTGTGAAAATGTGATGCCCAAATTTTTTTTTGGATGCCATCTTTGATGAGTAAAATACGAGTTTGTTGTTACCCTCAGGATGAATGCTAAGGCGTTGATTTTATTCCGCCGCCACATTTGAGACGTGATGATGTCTATGGTGAACAAATGTCTGAAATTGACATATTGGAGCAATCCTTCACCAAAATACTAGCTTGGAAATTGTATTTCATAAGCAGTATCGTGAATTTATATTCACCATGTTCCTTTATCGCCGATCTGTTATTGGATAAGAAAATTACCCCGGTGAGTAGTTTTATTCTTATTGGGTCAATGGCGAATTGTTTACCCGATATTAATGCTCTTCGTGTACATTTTTTTTCCACGAATTGAGAACCGAGACAAGTGTTATTTGTCTTGAACTGTCGCGATCCCGATGAATTGCCTAGCCAAGCAAGATTTTAGACAATCGTCAAAATCGAAAACATGTGGTTCCAACACAGTAATTGAAAGGAACAATATGGCCCATTGTCACAAAGCAAGAGATAATGCTCAAGGAGGCAACTGTATGCTATAAAGACAAGGTCATGCACGGTTACTCTTTAAATAGTTCAAAACTATTATAAATGTGGAAAAACCGATACTAATGTGGTTAAAGTTAATTGAAAGGAAACTCTTGAGACCTCCGATTTTGTGGCTCAAATGAGTTTGATACCTTTTTTTATTGATTTTGATAAATCATTGAGCCATTTTTTTCTCTTATCTGGATTATGTTTTCCATTTGGACCATATTTTTGGATTGTGGTTTGCCTGTTTACGAAATTTCTCGAAATAATTTAAAGTGTTTTGAGCAAATTCCATTGACAAATGTGACCAAACTTTAAATTATGAAATTTTAGGCATTACTTGTGGGGTAGTTGATTTTTTTAGAAATAGTGGGTAACAGTGTACCACATAATTTCACCAACTATTTGCCTAAAAGAGTACTCAGTGACAACGATTATGGACCTGTCGTTCCAAAATCAAAATCTTTGGTAAAACCAAATTGATTTGTCAAATATGAGGTCTTATACTCATGCAGGTCCTGCCGTACCTTGTTGAGTTATAAAATATTCAAGAAAACCAGTGTTATCTGGTAATAGCTCATGAAAGAATTAAAATTTCTTTACATAGCCTCCATTCAATACGATCAAAAGCGTATTTTAGAGGAGTTGAAATGTCTTTCAAGTGGTTTCTACCACAATTTTTAAAAGCATTTAAAGTTACCTTATCATTTCGCCTGTCGTCGAAATGATAAATGATTTAGATGCTAAGACATGATTGTCTGTAGTATCATTCGCCTGTTGTCGATTGATAAGAGCATTTTGATATTGTGGCATTGACCGGATGAGATATTCCCGGGTCAAAAGACGATGCTTGATTTATAATCGCATCGCATTTGGATTCTCTCTGAGAATATATTTCGCGATTAATCCGAAATTCATGCCATTAATGCTCATTTTGAAAGACTAATATGTGTAAAGATCACGAAATGAACTCGTAGAATTCTTGTAAAGAATTGAAGGAGTTATTGTGGACTTATCCAGCCATAAGACGGACCATAAATATAAATGGTCATGGTTGATGCATCGACAATAAGGTCACATGATTATTGTTGTCCACAGAAATGCAGCATTTTCCAAACTTTTAGCCCTATCTTTAAGTTGATGGCTCATGATCCGGATTATCCTGAAAAGTCTAGTCGGCTTGATAATTCCGAAGAGTAATAATCGAAATTTCGATTTGAATTATTTGAGTTTGGAAATTGAAATTGAACATCCTGTCGATTATGTTCAGACCCAAATGGACTCACGGAAAGTTTGATGATGCGACTGCAAATGATTTCACGCACTTCTTGGTCTTGCGCACCAAGATTTATATTTCCGTGTGGGGTCATGCTATTTTGCTGCATTTGTCCGTCTGAGGCCCATAGTCACTCAAAACACTAAATGCGTACCAGTTGGTTACTGGTTATGAGCCAGACGCCTCATATGAACGTGTGTTTGAGTGCTTAATATTTTGATTGAGCCACTATAGCGTTCAAAATATGGACCTCTGAAGGGGACATAAGTCGATTATGAATCCCCTGCCTATCATTTGATAGAGTAACCTTGGCAAGCGATCTCTTTACCGCATGATATGCGAAAGTGACATCGCTAAGACTGTTCTCCCTGTCGTTAGGGGGAGATTTGCACGTTACCGTTGATAAGGAACGACGTGAAATAACGTGGCATAACCCACTCGGTCTTAGCTTGATCCCCAAAACTGCACTTATTGATAAGTAAGTGCATAGACTCCCTCATGTCTAACTAAATGTCAGACGCATTTAATGACTTTATGAGATGTCACAAGATCATTTATACCTGCTGCAAAATGCTTGCAAGGATAGACGTCCTTGTCGAACGCCGTGTTCCTGTCGTAACACGTTGCTTTGGCCGAACCCGCCAAGCAAAGGACGCTGCCGTCGGCCGTCAGTCTGTCGTCCTTCCCAATATACGAGGAAGTTGACCGGTTCTTAATTCATTCAGCCCCAGAGGTGGTGAACTGAAACTCGTTTGTCGCACGAGATTATAAAGGATCAAGGAGATGTGTGATTTCCTCCTCATCCTAAGAATCTTGAAATATCTGTCGATCATGATATCTTAGACGATATTGAAGCGAAACGAGACTGTCATTGATTACTTGTTCATATATTCGGTGACGACTGATAATATGAGCAAATTATGACAGGGAACCATGTACCGTTGCCTGAAGTCAACGTAGAATAGACTGGCCTAATGGAAACTTGCAATCCAAGTAGACTCCTTAGCGAAAGTGTGTTCGGACCTGTAGCTCCAACACCACCAATGTTAAACGAGTTCGTTTATTTGGTTATTCGTAAGGAAAATTGATGAGAATAATGAGATTGTAGAACGCTCGCCTAGTAGCGTAAGACTTCTCTCACACCTTGGAATTGATTACGAGATGGTTGATTTCCTTGTAATTGACGTTATAACGGTCCTCTACTTTATCAGTTTAGTAGTTTCCGAAAAACTGAGTATGCAGCCATGATTGTGGTCACGGTTTTATCTCTATGGGAATTTAGACAAAGAGATATAAATAAAGGTCCCTGTGTGACTTCATGTGCTTGAATCAAGTAGTTCCTGACCACGGAACACAATCTCAATTGACTGAGACGTTCACTATATGGATTAATATAATCCGAGCGGATGTGGTATACCGCCTAAGTGAGTACTTGATTAGCTTGGGATACTTGAACAAGTATTATGCCCTTGCGTGTTTTATTACGCGATCCATTTTTGGATTTGCCTTCGAGATGAAGGATCTTGGGAAGACACGGTAGTGACTCGGCCTGATGATCAAGTCCCGTAAAGATTGAATCTAAGTCCATGATTCAGACTACACCCAGAAGGTGTTATGACGTTGTAGTCATCATGACGCTAAGTCGTCCGATTCTCATATGATCGTTCGATCACTAGACATTGATATAGACCCAGTCCGTCCCTGATGTGACGATGAAGAGATATTGAACCATCATGTTCATATCTAAGTGTAATAAGTGCATCATTGTACTTGGTCTAATATGCTAGGACGAACATCTCGTCTGCTGTGAATGGTATAGCTCGACACAACATCGTGCTAACAAGCTGCCATCGAAATGGCATAAAAGACATTTTCCCATTACCTTAAGGTAAATGTGGATGAGGGCTTGTATTATCCCATTTACATCATCGAGTGTACCTACCCCCTTCGGTATTCGAATTAACGCAACCCTTTTTCGGTTATACCGATGTCGGTTACTTATCAGACCCGCATAAGTGATATTCCTAACATGGTATGTCTTTACCATTAGGAATAAGGCAATATCTTGGAGGTCTTGTAATGACTCCAAACGAATCATTCTGATCTACTCGTGCTCTATGAGACGACTAGAGAGTGTATATGGCTTCGAGCTCGTATTAGCCATATTTAAATTACATATGCTCTGTCTCACGATCCAGATAAAACACTTGTCTTATTTGAGGACAACTTGTTGTTATCGATAAAGAGAGACATGACTAGATTATGCTATTTAGCATTTCTTGCCGAAATAAATCTTCACATATGAAGTTTAAGAGCATCCTGTCGAATGCTCGTTCTATTCTATGTTAGATTTTCTTGCATACAGCCGTGTGCAAGTAAATGAAGCATCTAGTCGAATGCTCATACTCTTTCTTGAAATATGAAATCCTTGCACCCAGTCGTGTGCAAGTGAGGGAGGAGCATCCAGGTGAATGCTTATTGCACTAATTACTACTTAGTCGAAATTCTCGCACCCTGTCGTGTGCAAATGAGGGGGAGCATCCAGGTGAATGCTTATTACACTAATTACTACTTAGTCGAAATCCTCGCACCCTGTCGTATGCAAGTGAGGGGGAGCATCCAGTCGCATGCTCGTGTACTCTTTTTGTCCTTAGACCATGGTTTTTTCCCACTGGGTTTTCCTTGGCAAGGTTTTTAGCGAGACACGTTCCCATCTTATCTCACTTAAGATTGTCGAAATTAGGGGGAGTATCCTGTTGTATATTTCTTACCACTGTGTACTCTTTTGTTCTTCGACTAGAGATTTTTTCCCACTGGGTTTACTCTATCAAGGTTTTGATGAGGCACATGTTTTGTGGTTGATCCCCTACTACTACCATTGTTGCACTCTTTTTCCTTCGATCAGATATTTTCCCATTGGTTTTGCTCTGGCAAGGTTTTGATGAGGCACACTGTTTTGTGGTTAGTTACTTACATGATATTTATATCATTCGGCTACACAGTTTCTCCTAGGTACCGGTTTTGTCCCACACTGGGTTTTTCGTCCCTAAGGTTTTTATGTGTTTAGCACTGTGAATGAACTCGACTCAGATCGACTGCATGAAGACAAAGAATTCAAGACGTCCAAAGGGGGAGTGTTGTAGGTTATTATTGGACTATTGGGCCTTACTCATAGTGGGTCTAAGTTGGCCTTTCTAGCTTGTATAACCCTAACCTCTAGTATATAAAGAAGGTTAGGGTCCACTTGTATTGATACATTCTGATGAATAAAGACCTATTGTTCCTTTTCTCTATGCTCTCTCTATGTCTCTTATATAATATATATACTGATCTAATAAGACTCACAACAAATTCAAAATTAAAAGTAAAAAATATTATTGGTTGACACACCCTTAATAATAATGGACCGGGTTCATATAATTGTTTTTTCTATATGATTGAATTTTGAAATATTTTTTTCCGTCAACTTATATATAAAAAGGTTGATGATCAAACTTGTACGTATTTTAATAGTAGATACTTATTTAGAGATAAGTATATAATACAATTATTTAGCATGATTATCACAAAATGAGGAACCTTAATTTTTTCTTTGACGGTTTGCTTTGCTTAAAAAAATACTCCTTCTTAATTTTTATTTTAAAAAGAAAATATTTTATAGTTTGGTGAGAGGATTATGTGAAAGACAAAAACAACCTTTACCTACAATCACATGGTACCCCAGTTTAGTAATTTCATTTAAATCACTTACCCTATAAAAACACGCCGTTGATTTACCACCATCACACAAAAACAGAAAAAACAGAACATTTCAACATTTCCAACAAAAATGGCGGAAAATAGCAAAATCCTGATCATTGGTGGAACTGGATACATCGGAAAGTTCATTGTGGAGGCGAGCGCTAAGAGCGAACACCCGACATTTGTTTTAGTGAGGGAAAGTTCTCTCTCCGACCCGACAAAGGCCGCTATTGTCGAAAATTTCAAAAGCCTTGGTGCTACTTTGGTTTATGTATGTATATATGTTTTATTTATGGGTCACATTTGTTTGCATCTTTTTAAGATATTTTCTTTTCATAAATAGTTTATTTGTACTTATTTGATTGATCAGCTAAAAAGCTGAGTTTTTTTTGGACTGAAAAATTCATATTGTTGAATAGTATTTATTTTTATTTGTATTTTTTTGTAATCATTGAATAAAATTTCTATAAAATGATGAATATCACATTCATCCATGATTTTGTGAATTACCGGAATAAGTAAACTTTTTTTAATTTCTGGTTATTTATCCTGATATTTTCCTGTAGTACTATCATTTATGGATCCGGATCCTTAATATGGAATGGTCAGTAGGGTGTAAATCATATAAATCCGAAGACCCTGTCACTTAAAAAAAAATCTTGATGGAAACTGTTAGAGAATTAGGCTCAATCCTTTGTTCCATTTTATGTTAATGATTATAAAATTTTAGTCTCGGCTGAAATAATCACTGTTTTAAAAAACTCGCAACGTTACTCAACGTTGTGCGATATAGTGGTTTTTGAAAGAAAAACGCAACGCTAAAACGTTATTTGGATGAAAAAACGCTAAATTCGCGCTATAGAAACGCTATTTACGCTATAGCAGGTGCAGTCCAAAAAAAAAAAAAAATTTTTTTTTTTAAATTTTTGGTCAAAATTTTAATGAAATTATTGGAGGTTAAAGAGAATCAAAACCCAAAACTATTGCAAACAAAGTAAATACTCTGGCATCTCAAGTATAATCATTTTGTGATTATTAGTTACAATTTTTTTTATATATATTTAGTTAATTTTTATTAGATATTTTGAATTTAATGCTATATTTATATGTATTTAGGCAAAAAAAAAAATACACCTCAAAGCGCTAAGTAGCAATGCTATTTGCGGTTTTAACGTTTCTCTCTAAAAAATGCTACGATAGCGATAACGCTATTTAAAACACCGGAAATAATACAAAAAACTTGATTAGTATGAAAGTGGTACTAAGTTACTAACACCCATTTTTCTTTTTAGAATGCTTATGATGATGAGTTTGGTTGTAATGAATTGCAGGGTGATTTGAATGACCATGGGAGTTTGGTGAAAGCGATTAAGCAGGTTGATGTGGTGATCTCCACCGTCGGATCGTTGCAGCTGGCGGATCAAACTAAGATTATTGATGCTATTAAAGAAGCCGGAAATGTCAAGGTTTGTGCCCTTGTTTTAGAAATTTAAAAATGGTTGTGACAATATCACTAACATGTGTAGAATCAATATAAATAACATTTTCTGTGCATGTGTACTAACATCATCCACTTGTACTGTATAGAGATTTTTTCCTTCGGAGTTTGGGAATGACGTGGATCGTACCAACGCGGTTGAGCCAGCAAAAATTACTTTTGCAGCAAAGGCTCAAATTCGTAGAACCATCGAGGCCGAAGGAATTCCACATACATACGTATCTTCGAATTATTTTGCTGGATATTTTCTCCCAACACTAGTTCAGCCCGGTCTCTTTGCCCCACCTCCCCCAAAAGATAAATTGATCATCCTTGGAGATGGAAATGTGAAAGGTATATATCATAACTCACGACTACTTTTGTTCCGTACGTAGACTCATACCCGGATTTACGTATATGGGAAGTTGAGAATCTGGTGGTGCGAGGGAACTTTGTATTTGATAAAATGGGTTGTTAAGGGACAAAGATTACTTAAATTGGTAAAACAAGCTAATAATATCATGATTTTGTCATAGAATTCGAGCTGGTTTCAGAAATTTTCCTTCTGCAAGATGGTAGTAAAGTTTTCCGTCATTTTTCGATTCAAAGTGTTCAAACTTTTTACCAGTTAAGAGACTTAATGTACATTTCAATCTCTATTGACTTAAAGAATACTAAGATTTGGGCAATTCAATAGATTTACCTGAATCCTCCTGGGTTAGACTTACCATACTGTTAAAATTATCTTGAATTAGTTTCTGCAGGTTCTATAAAAACAACCTAGACAACATATGGTCCATGGGTTAGGTTTTTTTCTTTTTCTTATTTATGTGTCATTTTTGTCTTTTTTTCCACGAAGCTGTGTTCAATAAGGAGGATGATATCGGTACTTTCACCATTAAAGCCGTGGATGACCCAAGGACATTGAACAAGATCCTTTATGTCAGGCCCTCTAAAAACACATACACCTTCAACGATCTTGTTTCGTTGTGGGAGAAAAAGATTGGCAACACTGTTGAGAAGACGTATGTCTCAGAGGAGCAACTCTTGAAGCAAATTCAAGGTAAAGTCTCGTTTGATTGCATCTTATAACTATAAAGCCTAAATTTTTGGTGGATGCGGAAAAATGTTATTTCAAGTATTATCAGAAGTATGTATAGTAAACAAGAGATTTGAGACCCTTTATCTTGGAAGCAATGTTTTAAATAGCGCTATCGCTAGCGTAGCGTTTTTTCGAGAGAAATGTTAAAAGCGCAAATAGCGTTGCTACATAGCGCCTTGCGGTGTACTTATTTTTTGCCTAGTTGGTGAGTTTTGAACTTGGGTCTCTCGGAACATAATGGACTATCACAACCATTTAGACTACACACATATTTATGAAAATTACACAACATATATTAATTATTTAGATCCGTTGTTTTTTTTCCTAACTCGCTATTTACGCCGTTGGTCCAAAATTTCGTGCTTTTTGCGCTTTTGGTCCCAATAGCGTGAATTTAGCGATTTCCACCAAAATAGCGTTTTAGCGTAGGCAATTTTTTTTCGAAAAGCGCTATATCGCGAAATGTTACGCAATATAGCGCGCCTTTTAAAACAGTACTTGGAAGTAGTGAAATTTATTGATAGTAGTGCTAGAAGATACAATGTAGCGATGAAAGTATGGATGAAAATACGTAAAAGAGTAGTATATTTCTTCCTTCAAAAGTATAGAAAGGTATAGTTTCCTAATTCCCCAAACACGCATTTTACTTGGATAGTTTCTGAAACTCAGGGTGTGAGGTCATACATATTCTCGCTTTTTTACGATTTCGTTTTACGATAAAGGTAGACAGTAACCGTAAGGTTGAAACTTAACTACTGAAGTTGTCATACTGGAAACATCCAGGATGTTTATGAATATGACAACTTATTAGCATACGGAAGTAAACTTTCTTTCCACTCACCAAACAAGCCTTCAGAAGTTTAAAGAGATTCATACTGCCGGTGGTACACAAGCAAAATAAATATGTCCATGTTTTTGTAGTATATGTTGATCAAAAAATTTATGTTTATATTTTGCAGAGTCCCCGATCCCGTTCAATATCATTTTGTCTATCAACCACTCGGTGTTTGTGAAGGGAGATCAAACCAATTTCGAAATTGATCCCTCATTTGGGGTTGAGGCCTCTGAACTTTATCCAGATGTGAATTACACAACAGTGGATGAATATCTTGGTCAGTTTGCTTAAGATATCTTAAAGGAATACGAATCATTTTGCATCTTTTGCTATGGAATAAGAAGAAAATAGTTTCACTTATTGGGGATTACTTGATTTGATGTATTTCTAAGTAAGGTGATGTGAGTGTCTGTTAGTGGATGGTCTCTCTGAGTCTATTCCTGTTTGCTATGAAGTTAAAATTTTAAATTTTCAATATTATTTTCTCATATATGATATGCTATGATTTTTATGTCCTTTTCTTGATCATCTACCGACTATGATGAACTGAAATAAGATGGAAACACTGTTCTTGCCTGATTGCAACCTTCAAGCATTCTTTTTTAAGTTTTGTGCATTAAGTGATCCAAAGTTTAAAACTGATCCTTACTGTCTAACCTAAGCGAACAAGTTCCACCTCTATTATTTTCTACATTGCCTTCAACATAAGCACTACCCATATAGCACATTGTCATGGTTGTAAACTGTAAACACTCGAGACTCGAGAGTCAAGTCGAACACTTCCAATACTTTTTGTGGGCTACCAATAACTTGAGTCGAGATTCAAGAGAGAAATAAGTAACAAATAAAAGGTAAAAATTCAATTTATTCTTCCTTTATAGATCTCCAATTCTGAGAAGCATGTGTTAGGTTAGAAAGGCGAAACATCAAGCTTTCCTTTCATGGTCATTCTTTTTATCATTGTTATTCCATTTGAAGCAATGTTTTAAATAACGTTATCGCTATCATAACGTTTTTTGAGAGAAACCTAAAAACGCAAATAGCGTAGCAACGTAGCATTTTGCGGTGTATTTTTTTTCCTAAATATATATATAACAATATAGCACTATAGTCATACAATTTATACTAATTATGTTAACAAAATTAAAAGTTAAAAGAATTAGTTGTGGTTTTTTGGGGAAAGAAAGAGAGGGATACATGTTTGGTTACAAAAATCTACTTTTTTTAAAGTATTAATGATAAATATAGTTTTTTGATATATTAATTAGTATATGAAGTAATTTGTGACATGTTATTTACTATAAAGGCGAATATGTGACATATTATTAATTATAGAGGCTAATTATGACATGTTATATGCTAAAAGGGCTAATTGTGATATGTTATAAACTATAAGGGTCAGTCCAGTATTTACACTAACAGTCCCTGTATTTTGTTTTAAGAACTCGCTATTTACCTTACCAGTCCAGCAATTTTGCGCCTCTTGTGTTTTTAGTCTCATTAGCGCGAATTTAGCGCTTTTCCATCCAAAACACGTTTTTTCGATGCGTTTTTTTCTAAAAACACGCTATTCGCGCAATAAAGCACAACATAGCATGTTTTTTAAAACATGGATATGTTTTTTAAAACATGGATTTGAATTGCATTATAGATTCCCTGAACAAGATGAAGAGTTGGGGATATACTGTTTTTGCTTGATAGCAGCATTTATCAATTATATTTTTTTTTGCGTATTTAGCAGTCGCTAAAAATGTAAAATGTGATTTTTCCTAAGGACACAATATAAAGTAATTGAAAGAGCTGGCTAAAACTGTACTCTTATGGCATTAGAAGTCTTTTTTTTTCATCGATCTAAATAAGCTTTTTTTAAGAGCGACCTTAAGCCATCAATTGCTAGGACTCGCACCTACATGGGCACTTGAAAAGGGAAAAAAAAACTGGAGAGTCAGACACGCGTGGGACACGCTAAACGGTGTGTCCGAGACTGGCTTATTTACGTGTCATTTATATTATATTGATTTGTTGACTACTTGGACAAGTGTTTCGTGCGTATTTTAAAAACTGATTTTTTTTTTTAATATGTGAACCATCTAAAATTCTTAATAGAAATGTAGGCTTAATAGAAACTGTCAAAGTGACATGTCTTATATGACTTGAATCAAAATAATACAGTAAGTAACTATTTATAAAACAATCAATAAAACACTGTTAAGTAATCTACGCAAAAGTAGCTATAGCCGATAATTTTCCTGTAAAGACTGCCCCAACATAGTTTTACACAAACAACTTGACATTCCCCAAAGATCAATCATTTCATTAACAAGAAATAATTGTAAATTCTAGATAAAGTGCATTAAACATTAACAAATAGAAACATAATACTCCAAACAAACAGTGAACATGGATTGTATTCGACTCCAATCAAAAGAAGTAAAAACAAATACTGAATCGTCTTTCCCATACATTACCCTTAATTTTTAAAGTCCTGGACCAACAAAGGTATCCCTATAAACAAGCCTTTCAAATAGACACACTTAGTAGATAGAAGAAACACCTAGAGTTAAAATCAAAAAAGAAAATATCCAATAACACTTCTAGTGTACTCTAATACAAAATAGGGGGAACCAGTAAAGTCGAAACATGCTTCAATGAGAAATATATTATCAATAAATTGGAATAAATTGTCCATAAGCACATGACTTGACAAATTAGATCGGACAAAATCAAGTTTAGATATACAGGATTCTGGAAAATATACTAACATCGGATAAAATCAAGTTTAGATATACAGGATTCTGAAAAATATACTAATATCTATTTCTTTACAAAAGAAACTACGGCATATTTTTGGGAGTGAAATTAATATTTGTTCTTACTAAAAAGACTTGTTATTCACATAAATTTTACTAGATCTTCTAATAGAATAGAAACACCTAGACTTAAAAAAAAAACATAAAAGCAAAGCGAACATAAAGGGGAAAACAAGATAATATAGGCATGCTTAAATTAAACAATTTACTATCGATTAACTTGATATAAGACCCAATAAGTAATAACGAAGTAAAGAAAAAAGATATATGTATATACATAGATAGATAGATAGATATAGAGAGAGAGGAACAATCGTAAAAGTAAATATCAGTATTTGTTCTTAATAAAAAGACCTGTTATTCACAAACAGAAACATGCTTAAATTAAACAATATATTATCGATTAAGTTGATAAAAGACCCAATAAGTAATAACGAAGTAGCTACAACCCACAATTTTCCAGTAAGAAGTACTCAAAAGTTTTTTACTCGGTCCCAAACTATTTTATTAAAGAACAATTTAACATTCCTTGAGATCAATCGTACGAATGTTAATTAACAGAAATTCATTGTAAAATCTAGATAAAGTGCATTGGGCATTAACATATAGAAACATCTATTATTTTAAAGAAACCAAGGTGAATATGGATTCTATTTGACTCCAAAAAAAAGTATCAAATAGGGGAAAACAGTAGAGTCGAAACATGTTTTGGTGACAAGTACATTATCCATAAACAGACATCAGGGGATTACACCATATGTGATTTAACAAATAAGATTATAACATACGGTGGATTTTGGGAATAAAATCAATAATACCCTTAATCTTTTAGAGTAGAATAACTTAATAACTTAATTTTGGTTACAGTCGTACTGTAATTCACACAGCATAAAGGGGAAAACAGGAAAATAGAAACACGCCTAAAACAAACATAAATTGTCAATAAGGTTAAAAAAAGACCCAATAAGTAATATCATACTGACAAAAAGGATACAGCAGATAACAATTAAGGGCCGTCTCAACAAACCATATCAACCTAGGGTTTCTGGCCTCCAATCGGAAGACATATATATACACACACACACGTATAGAGAGAGAGAAAGAGAGCAATATATATATATATATATATATACATATATAGAGAGAGAGGGAGGAGCGATCCAGAGAGAACATCTTAATAAACCAAATATATAATCTGAGAAAATACTTCAAACTAGTTAATAGAAACACTTCATAAATGATAGAATCACCTGACCCTAAAAACCATAAAAGCTAAGTGAAGATATCTAGTTAAAATCAGACTTAAAAGGGGAAAAAAGGAAAATAGAGCCATGCTTAAATTAAACATTTACTATCGATTAAGTTAAAAAAAAGACCCAATAAGTAATACCACAGTGATAAAAAAGAATACATCAGATAACAATTATGGGACAATCTAGGGTTTCTTGCCCCAATCAGAAGAGATAGATACAGATATACATACATATATATATAGAGAGAGAGGAGATGGAAAACACTAAATAGATGATAGAAACACCTAAACTAAAAAACAAAAAAGGAAAGCAAACAGATATACTATCTATTATATGTTGAAAAAAGACCCAATTTGCTACTACTGGCAAGGATACATCAGATAACAATTAAAGAATACATCGATATATATATAGAGAGAGAGATCTCATCAAACTGCTTCAATCTAGGGTTTATGGCCTCCAATCCGAGGATATATATATATAGACAGAGAGAAAAAGGGGGGATATTGAAAGGAGAACTCACCAAATCGAGATTCTCGCCTCAAATCGAAAGAGATATATATATATAGAGAGAGGAGAGATCTAGAAAGCTCTAATCGGAGATGGGATAAACGTATGTTACGTATATATATAGAGAGAGAGAGGAGGTTGAAATCTGAGCTAATCGGAGATGGGATAAACGTATGTATATATAGACAGGGCTGGGTGTTTAATTAGAATGATAGCGGAGAAATTAAGCTAATCATGCCCAAGTAATTACAGTTGTATGTTAGTGGCTTATTAGGGTCGGTTTGGTTAGAGCTTCGCTTTTAAGTCTGATAAGAAGGATTTATTTAGGTGAGGTAGGGGACCCATTCACCTTAAAACATTAATTTCTTAAAACAAATACTAATCCATAAAGGATCGACTTTTGAGCTTACTATGTAAGAGATCAACTAAGTTGAACATGTACGTTAGGATTAGATTGACCAACAATCTTGAAACATATTTATAGCTTTTTACTAGAAAAGGAGAATTTTTACTATCACCATCTAATCGCCGTCCGCACCTCAATTTCGTCCGGACCATCAACATCGTATTCATTCATATATTATTTGGTCCCATCAAATAATAATTACGAAATTGCATATGACCAACCACTTTCACAAAGTATTCATAAGTTCATTCCATTTTCTATTTATTTTTTTCATGTACATACTTAAAACCGAAGAAATTAGACGGAGACAAGGACGTAACCCCTCTCATTTTAATAAAATCCTTTTAGCTTTTGAAAATGAAAAAATAAAAAAATTGTTTTAAATAGTGACAAAGATCTCTAAAGCAACCAAAGAGGTCCACACTTTTAGTAAATTTACCTATCCTTGTAGCAAAGGTTTGCAATAACAAAGGTTCATAAACAACCTAGATAAATTGTAAATAAAACCCATCAAAATCACTAAAGGCAAGTCCCTTTCAAAGATAAACAACTGTAGGCACATCATAATCTCTACATTACAGGTTTATAGCAGTTATACACATAATAAGATAACATAAATAATAATGAATTGTGTGGGACACTTTGAAAGCTACAACATTTCAGTCTCAACTATTATTTATTGTTCTATCTCATACATATGGCACTTTGGATTCGTACACTTAGAAGACCTGAGAACCCTTACACGAGGATGTTATCAATAAATATATAAGATGAACTATCTATCGCCTATCGGGTATTAATATATTACTAGATCGAAAAAATCACTGAAATAACATGATGTCTATAAAGTATAAATATTGTGCTACCAAAGACTGGGGTTTCTCGCAAGGTTCATAAAGTAGAACCCGGTTTTTAAAAGATGATTTATCTTGGAAATGAGTTTTCATTGCCATTGAGATTCTCTATAAAAGTAGAGAAAGTAAAAGACCTCTTAATAAATCACTAGAAATCCAAAATTCCTAGTTCACGCAATGATAGTAGAGAATATGGAGTGTTGAATTTACGAATAAGGATCTGGTCCGTCTAAAAAGAATGTGTAAAGAAAAAGAAAATTCCACAAATGGCATGAACACTATAATGGATCTGCTCCTCATGCGTTAACAGCAAAAAATTGAAGGAAAAGGATAAATAAAGAATTTACCTGGTCAGGTTATGAGCCGCGGGAGGAAATGTAAAGGTACTAGAAAAAGGAAAGGATCTTACAGAAAGCTCAATACGGTGATCATGTTCATATTAACTGCACATATATATCTTGTACTGAAAAACTTGCCAAGTGCTTCTGTGGAGAAAAAGAGAAGCAATAACAAACTCCAGATACTATAAGAAGAAAAAAACGAAAATTCATCACAACATGTATGTTCTGCTATTTAGGGAAGGATTGTTACGTGTAAAAGATGAAACAAAAATATGTTCCAAATATTTGTTGGCATACTCTGATATAATGAAAAAACTATGACTAGAATATTATCAGGTCAAACATATTTAACATGTAAAATAATATGATGACAAATCACTAATCGCAAACAATTCTAGTCAGATAACATGAACGAGGCACGAACATGAGCGATCAAATACAATGCTACAATTAGTAAATCTCATCCATAACAAGAGAAAGAAAACTATGAATTACGCATATAACTATCAAACAGTACAATATAATCAGGTCAAACATACTTAACATGTAAAATAATATGATGACAAATCACTAATCGCAAACAATTCTAGTCAGATAACATGAACGAGGCACGAACATGAGCGATCAAATACAATGCTACAATAAGTAAATCTCATCCATAACAAGAGAAAGAAAACTAAGAATTAAGCATCTAACTATCAAACAGTACAATACTTTCTGAAAAATAAACAGTTTACAGTGACTACGTATATTTGTTAGTCTATAGAATTGAAAAATTGTTACAAAAGAAACAATTCCCATAATGTCACAGTAAAATACAGCTATGACTAGAAAAAAAGCAGTTCAGACGTACTTATAATAGGACAATAAATCAGAAACCAAAAATAAAATTCAGCTAAGATGAACATTGATGCATAAATCTAAACGAGCAGCTACAATGAAATAAAAAAAAAATCTAAATCGTAACAAGGAACAGAAAGCAATCAAATACACAGATAACAGGCAAGCAAAACAACGATTTCCATAAAGTCAACGGTAAATAGTGATTACTAATATCTATTCTTCTACAAAGTTCAAACATCCGTACAAAAAGATACACTTTGGATTATTTGCAGGTTCACCATACTTAACATGTAGAATAATACAACAAAAAATCATAAAACCAAACATATAAACTCAGATAGCATAATCTGTGAGGGATAAACATGAGATAACAAACAGAATCCTACATTAAATTATTCACAATTGTAAGAAAGGATATAAAACAACGAAATGCACGTATAACTAGCAAACAATTCAGTAATTTCCATAAAAATCAACAAGAAATAGTGATTGAATACTTGTTGGTCAACAAAATTAAAGGTTCTTACTCGTTGCATAGCGCCTAATCACCGCCTAATTCGCTTATTCCGGCCTAATATCCTAATGCTTGTTTAAGGTCACTTAGTTTTTCAAATAATACAATACTGATTTACAGCAACGTGTTCCTTAAGCGCCTACTCAAATTGAAACAAATTTAATGTTATAAGAAGAGCGTACCATTTTGAAATATAACCTGTGTACTTTGGCCTAAAGGTACCCTAATCCTGCCTTAAAAAATACGTAGGACTGTTCTTGTGGTGTGCATCTCTAATACACAGAGAAGGGGGTAAGAGAAATATGAAGCAACAGAATTTACTAACAGCTATGATAACTTACATATATATGTATGCATCAGAAAGTACAATCAACAACATGCTTTATAGATTGGATCACGCTAATGGCACATCAATTTCCAACGGTGATTTAAGGACCTGAAACCAACTGAAAGCAAGGTAAAAGTCTAAAACAATGGGAAATTTTAGACAAGTTTCTGATGGAATGATAACTGGTTTTAACATGAATATTTGGGAATAAATCGATGTTTGTTCTTACTAAGTTAGTAACTTGTTTGATCTAAAACAATGGGAAATTTTAGACCAGTTCCTGGTGGAATCATAACTGGTTTTGAAATGAAAATTTGGGGGAAAATCGATGTTTGTTCTCACTAAAGACTTGTTTGCTTTAGGATCTATTTCATATTTTTTGTCAGTTAAAGCTAAAATTGTGATTTTTTAATAAATCTACAAGTTAAAAATTAAAATATATGTAAACAAATAATTCACAATACCTTGTACTCCAGACTTTAAAAATGACCCCAAATTATGCGCATCCCAAGCATTAGAAGAGATAGTAAGAGCTAGTGGTTGACTGACCGAAAAAAGTGTGATAAATGCTTAAAAAAAAGGATAACAAAATGAAGTCAGGAGAAAACCTTCATTCTTCAGCAGTAGGACCTTTAGATCAGCAGATGACACCCAAATCTGAATATAGAAAGTAAACTGATAACTTCTCATAAATACACAAATCATAATACCATAAACATTGAAATGTCGTCATTACTATTTAGGCACCCAAGGTAATTTCCGATTTTTAAAACGACTGGAATAAAGTTATCAGTGTTCGATAAGAAATAATTTCACCAGCATAATCATAATTGTATTCTAATCAAACTGTAATATGTTCTTAGTTTCTCATGTACTTTTGTGGATTATGCTATTCAGCATTGGAGTTTACTGTTTTTATTTTCAAGACTTGTATTTTTGATTTCTTTCATTTGTACAATCGGATTGATTTTCTGTGGGGGGTTTCCCCACCATTAAAATAATAATAAAATAAAAAAAAATCCCACGTGCAAGAATCTACTCATAAGTTCTTTCTCTCCACTGCATTAAAGGTGAAGGGTCATAAAATATAGACAATATACATTTTACCGTATGAAAAGGAGCCGTATTTAAAAAACTTGATCTTGGCTTGATCAAACCATAACTCTTTCTCAATGGATAAAAGTATAAAACAAAATCTAGATAAAAAATTATAATGGTAAAAAAATAAAATTCAGAAAAATTACCAAGACGTCTCTCGTCAGCAAATCTAATTTGATTAGGCCCAAACGTTTGAAATTCGGAAAAGAAAGTTTCACAATTTCAATAAATATAGACTCAGGAGATAGACCATGCAGCAGCGACATATCTTACTCGAGGTAACATTTGCTGGTTAGGAAACCTCATACCCTGTCAGCTTTTTCCAAGGTAGCATCCTGCAGTACACACTGAAATAATTTTTATCCTAAATAGAACCACAAACTACAAAATTCAATAGATCACCGGTTCATAAAAGAAAATGGTAATCTATCTAGGAAAAACATATAAGAGAAAAAAAAAACAATAAATAGATAGAAGAAAGGAATTATAAAAACTAATAGAGTAGAAGATAGAACAAAAAAAGTATTACTCGAGCTTGTTTTCTCATAACAACTATGAACATTTGACTCTATATACCTCTCCTTCATGTTAGATGTTTCTAAAGAATCCAAATTGCAATTATTTCTCTTCAACTATTGACTAGATGTTTGTAAAAAAAAAAGATTTAACAGATACCCCCAGTTATAGAATAAAAGTTTATTCGAGTATTCGAAACTATTAGTACTTCTAAATAAGATTTATAAGAGACAAATAATGCAGAAGTCCTCAAACATCTCTTTTAAAAACTCACATATTTCTCACTATAATGTTTCAACAATCCTACAGTTCATATGGATAGATAATTGCATATTATTACTACACTGTAGATTCATGATGCGCATCCTGTTTAACAGCTAACTTGAAGATATTTGCATAACAGAAAACAAGATGAATAGTTCAGCAGCTTTAAAATAGTTAAGACTTAAGCAGCTTCATGTTCAGGATCAAATACATCTATTTTAATCATATGAAAAACATCTGAGAGAAAAAGCAATACTTGACAAAGAAAGACAAATGATATGATTGTTCCTGTCCCGTAGAAGTGAAAAATATATCATTGGTAACTTTAGATGAGATCTAACAAATGCAAAAAACAGAGTCGATGACAGAATAGACATCAATTAAAAAATTGATGAAGCTGAGAAGCACATAAAAGAGGACACAAAGTAAGCTGTAGAATTCAGCCAATTTTTATTTATTTATAATTAAGTTTCTATCTATTTTTCGACTAAAAAAACTTGTTTGGTTTAAAGGATCCATTAACTAGTTTTGTTAATTAGAGCTAAAAACAAAAGGGTAAAGCTGTAAAGCAAGTCAGAACTACCGAGGCAGAAAAACATGTGCTAGTTTCTTTCTTTTGTCGACGTGCGTTTTTTAGCTAACAATTTGTTTTCTCGTGCCTGAAAAAGTAAGCATTAAAAGGAACAATTTTCTTTCATCTGACAACAGGAAAAGAAAAAAATGCACAAGGGGCACTTGCCAATGAATATGTGTTATTGGGAGACCTTCAAACCAAACAATATGAAAATAATTAATACTAAAAGAGGACGAGGAGCCCTGCTGTTCCTCTTTTAGTGCCCTGATGTTCATATAATAAACGATACCCCCAACTCATATAAGTTTATAGCTACACATTCACCTCTCCGATCTCTTTAATTAAACCCCAATGGGCTCCTCCAAAGTGTTTTGATTTCTCTAAATGAGTTGCCAAAGTTCAAGGAACCAATGAAAAAACCAATACATTCCTTAAACAACGGTTAATATGAGGAGGAGGGGGAGGGGGGGACTCAAAAAACAATAAAATTACAATCGCTTTACCGTAGCAGGTAAACCGTAATTTGTTGGGACGTTACAGTAATATATAACTTATCTGGTATAATTAAACAACTATGACTAGAATATTTTCAGGTCAAACATACTTGACATGTAAAATAATATGATGACAAATCACTAATCGCAAGCAATTCTAGTCAGATAACATGAACAAGGAATGAACCTGAGCGAGCAAATATAACGCTACAATAAGTAAATCTCAGCCATATAACTAGCAAGAGAAAGAAAACTATGGAATACACATATAACTAGCAAACAGTACATTACTTTCTGCAAAAATAAACAGTCTACAGTAACTACGTATATCTTTTAGTCTACAGAATTGAAAGGATGTTATAGAAAGAAACGATATCCGCAATGTCACAAGTAAAATACATCTTTGACAAGAAAAAAGGAGTTCAGCCGTACTTATAATAGGACAATAAATCAGAAACCAAGAATAAAATTCAGCTAACATGAACACTGCTGCATAAACCTAAACGAGCAGCTACAATGAAATAAAAAAAAACTAAATCGTAACAAGGAACAGAAAGCAATCAAATACACAGATAAATGGCAAACAAAACAACAATTTCCATAAAAATCAGCAGTAAATAGTGATTACTAATATCTGTTCTTCTACAGAGTTCAAATGTCGGTACAAAATGATACACTTCGGATTAATTGCAGGTCAAATCATACTTGACATGTAGAATGATACAACAAAAATCATAAAACCAAACAAATAAACTCAGATAGCATAATCAGTGAGGGATAAACCTGAGCTAGATTATTATCAATTGTAAGAAAGGATATAAAACAATGAAATACAAAAATAACTAGCAAACAATTCAGCAATTTCCAAAAAAAAATCTTAAAAGAAATAGTAATAACTAATAATGAATACTTGTTGGTCTACAAAATTAAAGGTTCTTACTCGTCGCCTAGTGCCTAATCCTCCTTAATCGGCTTTATTTCCGCTTAATCTCCCAGGCTTCTAGGCTCCACCTAATTTCTGCCTTTGCTCGAACACCCCAGGACCACATCTGTGACTGAAGCAAATAATTACCAGAAACATGTTAGAAAGGATACAGTATTCGAGTATTCAACTAAAACTAAGAGTGAATAAATTGAATAAAAAGGATAACTTAATGAAATAAAGCCAAAACCTTGATTCTACAGGTGTAGGACCTGTGGATCAGCAAAAGAACTTAACCAAAGCCGAATTAAGAAGGTAAACTAATAACTTCTCACAAATAAAAATATCATAATACCGCAGACCAACTTACTAATCGGCACACCTAGGGGATTCCAACTTTTAAAAGGATTGGAACAGGGTGATCAGTGATCCATAAGAAATAAATTCACCCGCGAAATCATAATTCATAATTATATTCCAACCCCAACTGTTATATCTTTTAATTTTCTCATATGCAAAACTCTACCCATTAGTTCTTCTCTCCATTGTATTGAAGGTGAACAGGTGATAAATTTACAACCAGCATATAAATTTTACCAAATGAAAAGAAGTCGTATAAAAAAAATACTTTATCTGAGCTTGATGATGACATGATTTTTTTTCCTCAACGGAAATAGAACCAAAATAGCAAAAACATGGTTAAATAAACATCTAATGGTAATAGATACAAGAACATAGAAAAATTACCAAGACATCTCTTGTCAGCAAATCTAATTTGAATAAGGCTTGGTACTACTGAAATTTAGAGAAGAAAGATTCATAATTTTAATAAATAGTCAACTCACGAGATAACATGAACGAGGCATGAACCTGAGCAAGTAGATATAAATGGTACAATAAGTAAATCTCAGCCATAACCAGAGAAAAAAAAACTATGAAATACACATATAACTAACAAACAGTACAATACTTTCTGCAAAAATAAATAGTTTACAGTGACTACGTATATCTGTTAGTTTACAGAATTGAAAGGCTGTTACATCTTGACCTTGTCATTTAAGTTAAAAGCATGAGAACTCAAAACCTTGTTTTTGCTTTTAACTTTATCGAAAGCATCCTTTAACTCTTCAAAATTTTCTAATAAATCACAATCTAAAGAAGATGGTTTTGAAAGAGTTTTAGTAAGTCTAGATACTTCATTTTTAAGAAAATTGATCTCGGTTTGTAAAGACTTATTATAAATGACGAGATCATTGTTTTTGTCTTTCAAGTCTTCCTTTTCGTCATCTATATCATTTAAAGAGAATGACGATGTTGGAATAGACTTATTTTCAATTTTATCTCTTTTTAAAGATCTTATTTCTTCATTGAGAGAAGAATTTATCTTTTTAAGAGATTTGACCTTTTCCGAAAGTGTGGGAAACTTTTTAGAATAGACATCGCACATATGAAGTAAATCATCATAGGATAGATCATTTACCTCACCGGTTTCACTTTCACTTTCGCTTGACGATGATTGGTTAGGCTCATTGTCGTCTTCCATGGCCATATAGCAACCAAGATGCGCGACTTCATCTTGGTCGGAGCTATCGCTAGAGCTTGAAGCGGATATCTTCTTCTTGCCTTTGCTCTTGCGATTCATGACGCAATCTCTCGCCATGTGTCCTTCCTTGCCACAAGTATAGCAAGCAAAATCGTTAGAATAAATAGAATTATTTGACGATTTACCTTTATGTTTGCGGTGGTCTTTTAGCTTGAGTATTTCCTTAACGATTCGAATGATCTCCATTGAATTTTCGTCGTCCTCGGATAGCTCATTGCTTTCGTCACAAGTCGTTCCTTTGAAAGCTATATCCCTCCTTTTTGAGATTGGCTTGTGACTATTGAGGGTGATTTCGTGAGTGAGGAGTGAACCCGTCAATGCATCAAGAGAGTAGGTATTCATGTCGTGCGCCTCTTGAATTGCGGTGACCTTTGGTTCCCATTCTTTCGGTAAGCTCCGAATCACCTTTGAGACCATTTCCTTACAAGATAAATGCTTACCAAGAGATGTTAATCCGTTAGTAATAGTAGTAAATCTAGCAAGCATATCGGAAATAGTTTCACCATCGCTCATTTTAAAAAGCTCGTAGTCATGAACTAAAATTTGGAGTTTGCACTCCTTAACTTGGTTAGTCCCTTCATGCATTACTACTAGCTTATCCCACATACCCTTAGCGGTTTTACAAGTAGAAATTTTGTTGTACTCGTTAGGAGAAACGGCACAAACAATAGCATACATCGCTTTGGCGTTTGTAGAGTAGGCTTCTAGTTGAGCGTTATCTAGGTCCTCTACGGGGATTGGGTTCTCGCTATTTTCGGATGTAGGTGCGGAATATCCTACTTTTATAGTCATCCAAAGTCTAACATTAGAGCTTTGTAAAAACATGCTCATCCTATCCTTCCAATATGAAAAATTTATTCCATCAAAATATGGAGGTGTATTGGGTGATGAAGCCATGCCGGATGCGAAATTTAGTATGTTAGCCATCGGGATCTTAACTCTAGAATCGTTAGATTCCTATATGCAAGAGCCTCGGCTCTGATACCAATTGTTGGCCCGTGTGGCTAAACCTTAGAGGGGGGGGGGGGAATAAGGTTTTTGGCGCTTTTTGCGGAATTAAAATCTAAGTGCAACTAACAACCCAACTTTTAGCAATTCTAAGCTTAAGCGTTACTTAATCGTTAAACAATCAAACACAAGCAATAAACAAATAATAAGTTGCGGAAAGTAAAAGTTTAGGGAAAGAAAATGACACCAAGATTTATAGAGGTTCGACAAACGGCCTACGTCATCTCCTCGGTACTACCGAGTATTTCACTAAAAAATCTTCTTTTCGGATATTACAATCCTATCGAGCTAATCAACCGATTAAGCTCCCCCTCACTTTATGAGTGTCCCGAATGAAAAGACCTAGAGCTTTTAAGCTTCACTTGCTTACAAAACCTCTACCCGATCACTCGCTCACAAAAGAGTTTATAAAACACTCGTTACAAATTTTGTTACAATAATGTAACTACACTCACTATTCTAATTGCTTCTAAATAAGCTAATTTGTGAGTTTTTGATGATGATTGAACTTGTATGGCTTTTTCTTCAATTTCCCTCTTTCTCGAATATATTCACCAAAATGGTGATTTTTAGGGTTTTTATTAGAGAGGTTGAAGGATGATGTTGTGTGTATTGATTGGTATTGTAATTGGTGAGTTAGAAAGAGAGATTGGGTGGTATTTATATGCCAAAAGGTCTGTTTTTCCGTTTGTGACCGTTGGCAGTGGTTGAGGCTATTTTTCAGAGTTTTAAGCTATTTTCCAGAAAAAGATGAAAAGCTGTTTTCGAAATCTGCAGAAAACGATCGGTCGTTTTCTACAGTCGATCGATCGTTTTCCAAAAAACGATCGGTCGTTTCTGAAAAAACGATCGGTCGTTTTTTCGACCTGCTCACTGGAAGAATTTGGACCAAAAACGATCGGTCGTTTTTGTCCAGTCGATCGGTCGTCTGTTCTTCTGGCAGTTTTTCGGTCTTCTTCGAAAGCCCATAACTCCTTCGTTTTAGCTCCGATTCTGGTTCCGCTTGAACCTGTGGCTTCGTTTTTCCGAGCTCTATCTTTCTGGCATTCTGCAATTTACAAATTCTCTTTTTGGAAAAAACAAGCATTATATCATCGAAATAGAGAAATCGTAAAATCATTAAAAACATAATCAAAGTTATAATCAAAATCATTATTGAACTCTATGTTCAACAATCTCCCCCATTTTGATTATGACAAACTAATGATGATTTTACAAGAAAAAAATCTTCTCCTCCATTTTAACAAAACGCATTAATAACAAATATCATTTTTCTCCCCCTTTGGCATTATCAAAATGCAATAAAAAAATATGGGGTTTATGTGGAGGGTTTTCAAAGAAAAACCAAAACATGAAAAATGTTATAAAGATGCATATTACCCAACTAATCACATATATGTAAATATTAAAGGTTAGAGTATACCGAATATGTGATGTTGGGTCCGCTCGCTAATGACATTTGCATTGAGCGTTTTCGAGTCCAAATAGGTGGTACCATTTGTTGGTATGCCTTCCACCTTTGTCGATTAATGGCACCTCATTCTTGACGGTGGAGTCGATCTTCTTGACTTCCACGGCTTTTGTCGGCGTTGCCAACCACTTGTTGATTTTCTCCTTTTGAACGGAGATACCTACAACACAAGTTTTGTCCTTTGGTCCCCAATTTCTTTTGGGTCCGAAAATATTAGTGGCTCGGGTCTTTACTACCCATTTTAAATCACTTCTATTAACATGGAAACGATAAGGGCATCTAGAAGAAATATGCTCATTTCTACTACAATGCACACAATGCTTAGACTTTTTAGTATAACGATAGTTATACGTAGTTTTGGGAAGGTTTTCGGAGTATCCATTTTGGTTTTAAAACCTATACCCTTCCTATCATTAAAAGATTTTTGAACAATCTTGGAAGTACTCCTTTTAGGAAAAACAACCTCTTGTTTAGGTGGAATAAGAGTTGTAGAAATAATAGAGGCTTTAACGAAGCGGGGTTTGTTAGAAGTAGAACCAATGCAATCAAAACATAAACCGCTCTTATCCTTGAAATCTTTTTGACAACTCAAGATGTTATCTAAAACGGTTTTACCCTTAGAAAACTTTGAAATTGTTAAATTAAGTTTTCAATGGAAATGACAAGATCGTTGTTTTTAGTTTTCAACGATTCATTATCGGTTTCTAAAACCTTGACCTTGTCATTTAAGTTAAAAGCATGAGAACTCAAAACCTTGTTTTTGCTTTTAACTTTATCGAAAGCATCCTTTAACTCTTCAAAATTTTCTAATAAATCACAATCTAAAGAAGATGGTTTTGAAAGAGTTTTAGTAAGTCTAGATACTTCATTTTTAAGAAAATTGATCTCGGTTTGTAAAGACTTATTATAAATGACGAGATCATTGTTTTTGTCTTTCAAGTCTTCCTTTTCGTCATCTATATCATTTAAAGAGAATGACGATGTTGGAATAGACTTATTTTCAATTTTATCTCTTTTTAAAGATCTTATTTCTTCATTGAGAGAAGAATTTATCTTTTTAAGAGATTTGACCTTTTCCGAAAGTGTGGGAAACTTTTTAGAATAGACATCGCACATATGAAGTAAATCATCATAGGATAGATCATTTACCTCACCGGTTTCACTTTCACTTTCGCTTGACGATGATTGGTTAGGCTCATTGTCGTCTTCCATGGCCATATAGCAACCAAGATGCGCGACTTCATCTTGGTCGGAGCTATCGCTAGAGCTTGAAGCGGATATCTTCTTCTTGCCTTTGCTCTTGCGATTCATGACGCAATCTCTCGCCATGTGTCCTTCCTTGCCACAAGTATAGCAAGCAAAATCGTTAGAATAAATAGAATTATTTGACGATTTACCTTTATGTTTGCGGTGGTCTTTTAGCTTGAGTATTTCCTTAACGATTCGAATGATCTCCATTGAATTTTCGTCATCCTCGGATAGCTCATTGCTTTCGTCACAAGTCGTTCCTTTGAAAGCTATATCCCTCCTTTTTGAGATTGGCTTGTGACTATTGAGGGTGATTTCGTGAGTGAGGAGTGAACCCGTCAATGCATCAAGAGAGTAGGTATTCATGTCGTGCGCCTCTTGAATTGCGGTGACCTTTGGTTCCCATTCTTTCGGTAAGCTCCGAATCACCTTTGAGACCATTTCCTTACAAGATAAATGCTTACCAAGAGATGTTAATCCGTTAGTAATAGTAGTAAATCTAGCAAGCATATCGGAAATAGTTTCACCATCGCTCATTTTAAAAAGCTCGTAGTCATGAACTAAAATTTGGAGTTTGCACTCCTTAACTTGGTTAGTCCCTTCATGCATTACTACTAGCTTATCCCACATACCCTTAGCGGTTTTACAAGTAGAAATTTTGTTGTACTCGTTAGGAGAAACGGCACAAACAATAGCATACATCGCTTTGGCGTTTGTAGAGTAGGCTTCTAGTTGAGCGTTATCTAGGTCCTCTACGGGGATTGGGTTCTCGCTATTTTCGGATGTAGGTGCGGAATATCCTACTTTTATAGTCATCCAAAGTCTAACATTAGAGCTTTGTAAAAACATGCTCATCCTATCCTTCCAATATGAAAAATTTATTCCATCAAAATATGGAGGTGTATTGGGTGATGAAGCCATGCCGGATGCGAAATTTAGTATGTTAGCCATCGGGATCTTAACTCTAGAATCGTTAGATTCCTATATGCAAGAGCCTCGGCTCTGATACCAATTGTTGGCCCGTGTGGCTAAACCTTAGAGGGGGGGGAATAAGGTTTTTGGCGCTTTTTGCGGAATTAAAATCTAAGTGCAACTAACAACCCAACTTTTAGCAATTCTAAGCTTAAGCGTTACTTAATCGTTAAACAATCAAACACAAGCAATAAACAAATAATAAGTTGCGGAAAGTAAAAGTTTAGGGAAAGAAAATGACACCAAGATTTATAGAGGTTCGGCAAACGGCCTACGTCATCTCCTCGGTACTACCGAGTATTTCACTAAAAAATCTTCTTTTCGGATATTACAATCCTATCGAGCTAATCAACCGATTAAGCTCCCCCTCACTTTATGAGTGTCCCGAATGAAAAGACCTAGAGCTTTTAAGCTTCACTTGCTTACAAAACCTCTACCCGATCACTCGCTCACAAAAGAGTTTATAAAACACTCGTTACAAATTTTGTTACAATAATGTAACTACACTCACTATTCTAATTGCTTCTAAATAAGCTAATTTGTGAGTTTTTGATGATGATTGAGCTTGTATGGCTTTTTCTTCAATTTCCCTCTTTCTCGAATATATTCACCAAAATGGTGATTTTTAGGGTTTTTATTAGAGAGGTTGAAGGATGATGTTGTGTGTATTGATTGGTATTGTAATTGGTGAGTTAGAAAGAGAGATTGGGTGGTATTTATATGCCAAAAGGTCTGTTTTTCCGTTTGTGACCGTTGGTAGTGGTTGAGGCTATTTTTCAGAGTTTTAAGCTATTTTCCAGAAAAAGCTGAAAAGCTGTTTTCGAAATCTGCAGAAAACGATCGGTCGTTTTCTACAGTCGATCGATCGTTTTCCAAAAAACGATCGGTCGTTTCTGAAAAAACGATCGGTCGTTTTTTCGACCTGCTCACTGGAAGAATTTGGACCAAAAACGATCGGTCGTTTTTGTCCAGTCGATCGGTCGTCTGTTCTTCTGGCAGTTTTTCGGTCTTCTTCGAAAGCCTATAACTCCTTCGTTTTAGCTCCGATTCTGGTTCCGCTTGAACCTGTGGCTTCGTTTTTCCGAGCTCTATCTTTCTGGCATTCTGCAATTTACAAATTCTCTTTTTGGAAAAAACAAGCATTATATCATCGAAATAGAGAAATCGTAAAATCATTAAAAACATAATCAAAGTTATAATCAAAATCATTATTGAACTCTATGTTCAACAATACAAAATTAGGAAAATATAATGATTATACAATCATAAAAAATTACAAAATTAACGAAATAGCCTACGGTTTCTCATGTTTCTACAAATTCGATCACGAATTTCATTTTGACAAAATTTCATATAGTCATCATCATTTAAAACAACTACGTTATGAGTGGTATCTTGTGATGTTGAACCCCACTCTTCTACGTATGCATTACGCATTACGTCGTAATATTCTGGATCAGGAAAATTTGCGTTGTATTTACGAATAAAGTTGTGCAAAGACATAGACGTTCCAATCATATCGATTTGTTTTCGAAGATAGTAAAAAGGCATTTCTCTCAAGATTTCCCATCGTATTTTCCATAGCCCGAACGTTCTTTCAATAACACTTCTAAGAGACGAGTGAACTTGATTAAACATCTCCTCTGCATTACGCGCACGGTGGTTCACCTTGGGAAAAAAAATTCTTAATGGTACCTCTAACTTGTATATGGTGACATAAAATCTTTTGTATTTGGATAACGAGCATCTATAGTATCTAAAATTTTCCTCTAACAATTGAAAAATAAAACTAGTTAAATGCGTTATTAATATAAAAAATAATGTAAAACAAATATTTTTTCATATATTAACCTTCATTAGGTTATGGGAAATTATTATTTATGTCGCGAACTACGTTGTAAAAAATTCGGGTGTCGTCCATGCTACCCTCCCATCCACTAGAAATATATGTAAAACACATATTAAAGTCACACACGGCCAATATGTTTGTTGTGTAAAATCCTTTTCTGCTGTAATAAGGGTACGATTCACTTAGTTTAGGTCGTACACCAACATGTGTCCCATCAATTGCTCCAATGCAATCCTAAAAGGAAACAAGAATTTATAGTAGAAGGAAAATATGATATTTGAAAGGTTAATAAGAAAAAAATCTATATTAAAAACACGATATTTATGATTATTCTTAATGTAAGAATGTATATCATTTTAATCTCGAGTAGGCTTACAATAATCAATTGTTAGCCTTTTCATAGCTTCAAGAACTGTATCGAAATGTCAATGAATTGTTTCATCTGAATGCTGAAAAAGTTTCTCGGCTCCTCGTATTTTAGCACCTCCCCCTAGTATGAATAAAAAAATACCCACACTCTCCACAACCCGAATGAATCTTTCATGAGGTGGGATACAAAATCCATAAATGTTAACCAACTCATCGCATAATTTTAGAAAAACATGTTTATTCATCTGAAATTGTTGCTGGATGCGAGTAGGATTACCATTTAGTAATTCAGTAACCCAATTCATACCGGATAAGGCTGACGTGCAACATGGAGTCTTATGTCTCTGCATACGTTTGAACGACTTCACTCACTGTCAATAACAACATTTTGTTCTTTTGCTTTCTTCTTTGTCTGACAAATTGAGCAATTGCTGCGTACTCCTTTTTCCTGATCTTCATCTTTTCCTCCAAAACTCATCGTAATGCATATAAAAAACTTGAAACTATTAAACCAGGAATAAGAATGAAGAAAAATAGTATATATACATATTTACTCAGTGAAGTCTATCTCTTTATATACGTAATGAAAATTGAATTGCACATAAAAGATTACACAAAAGAAGATAGAATGCCAGAATAAGTTATCCATATCATACGATAGGATAGTAGATAAAAAAGTATACATACCAATGTAGTTAAAATAGAAATATGCAAATCAGTACTTATGTTTTGATTTATCACAAAAATATTTTACATTACATTAGATATCATTACATACCACTTTGTTCAACTAGTAGAGTTTAAGGTACATCATCAAAATAATAGGCTGCTTAGTTTGGCATCAAACTATTTGACCCGGAAATCTACTTCATTCATGCGTATCAAAACATTTTACATCAAAAGCAGCATAATACATAATTCGGTCTTATACTGCAACCACCCTACATGCTTTTACACCAAAAACATAATAAGTAATATTTTACATTGCCTTCAAAATAAGCACTACCCAAATCACATTGTCATGGTTGTAAACTGTAAACACTCGAGACTCGAGAGTCAAGTCGAACACTTCCAATACTTTTTGTGGGCTACCAATAACTTGAGTCGAGATTCAAGAGAGAAATAAGCAACAAATAAAAGATAAAAGTTCAATTTATTCTTCCTTTATAGATCACCAATTCTGATAAGCATGTGTTATGTTAGAAAGGGGAAACATCATGTTTTCCTTTCATGGTCATTCTTTTTATCATTGTTACTCCATTTGAAGTGCATTATAGATCCCCTGAACAAGATGAAGAGTTGGGGATATATTGTTCTTGCCTGATAGCAACCTTTATCAATTTTTTTTTAGGATGTATTTAGTGGTCGCTAAAAATGTAAAATATGATTTTTCCAAAGCGCACAATATAAAGTAATTGAGAGAGCTGGCTAAAACTGTACTCATATGGCATTAGAAGTCTCTTTTTTTTCATCGACCTAAAGAAGCTTTTTTTTTAAGAGGGGCCTTAAGCCATCAATTGCTAGGACTCGCACCTATACGTGCACTTGAAAAAGAAAAAAAAAACTGGAGAGTCGGACACGCGTGGGACACCCTAAACGGTGTGTCCGAGACTGGCTTATTTACGTGTCATTTATATTATATTGATTTGTTGACTACTTAGGCACGTGTGTCACGAGTATTTCAAAAAATATTTTTTTTTAATATGCGTATCAAAAATTCTTAATAGAAATGTAGGCTTAATAGAAACCGTCAAAGTGACATGTCTTATACGACTTGAATCAAAATAATACAGTAAGCAAGTACTTTCTAGCACGATCGTAAATTACGTAAAAAAAAACTATGTTTCACTTATATATGACGAATTATTGTTTTTTGCTTGGGTAGAAATATGGTACATGTCTAAATATATAATTATATAATTTATTTAGTGTCGTGTTCATATCTATTTGTGTCCTAAATTTAATTAAATACCCGTTTTGACGTATTCACATTGTGTCGTGCCCGACACATGAGCTGGTATCCGTGCATCATAAACCGGCACTGATTGTCAAGATTGTGAGTTATATTGAAAAGGGCCTGAAATTAAAATTTTAATTCGATCAAGTGGGGTCACTACTTAGTAACTTGTTTCGAAATTGAAGCGAGAAATAAGCAACAAATAAAGGCCAAAAATGTTAAATGAAAAGCATGTTACACATTCCAATTACGAGAACCATGTTCAGTTAAAAAGGTGAAATATCATGTTTCCGTTAAAAAGGGAGGTCAAGTGCCCCCTTCTCCGGAACAATGTTTAAAAAAATATATTTGTTTCGGTTTTTTCAAGTATATATGCATGCAACTCTTTTAAATATATAAATTTATTGTAATTATATATTCAAATTTATAATAATAGTCTAATGAATAAGTCTTGTTTTAAGTGTTATACGTCATGAATTCAAATCTTGATAATCGGTGGAACTGGGCATATTGGAAAGTTTATCGTAGAGGCGAGCCCTAAGATCGAACACCTCATGTTTGTTTTAGTGAGGGAAAGTTCTCTCTCTCCGACCTGACAAAGGCCGCTATCGTCAAAAATTTCAAAAGCCTTGGTGCTACTCTGGTTTATGTATGTATATATATATATATATGGATGACATTTGTTTACATCGTTTAAACTGTTATTCTTTTCTTAAACAGTTGATTTTTACTTATTTAGCTGATCAGCTAAACGGCTGAACTTTTTTGGACCGTAAAATCCATATTATTTCCTTGAAAGCTGCAAACAAACAAAAAATCATGGATTTAGAATCTCTTTTGGGTTTTAGCTATGAAGTTGATCGGATAATTTGAACAGGATTTAGGTTTTTGTGAAAGTTAATGTTTTATACATACTTTAGTATGTTATTATTTAAACCCAATTTGTGATTTTTGTTTAAGAAATGGTACATATTCGTTCATGGTTTTGTAATTTTCCGGAATAAGTTAAGAGGGCAATATAAATCATATAAATCCGAAAACCATGTCATTTTTTATAAAAATTGTTGAAGGAAACTATTAGAATATTAGGCTTAATTCTCGTTCCTTTTTATGTTACTGATTATAAATTTTTAGTCTCGGCTAGAGTAATACAAAAAACTTGATTTCGCCGGAATCAGTAGTGCATCATCCTCATAGCTTTAGAATGCTTATGATGATGAATTTAGTGCTTTTGTTTTAGAACTTTTAATCTTATTTGTGACCAAATTATAAACCAATCGATGTTTCTAATGTTGTATGAGATCATACCATATCACTAATATGTGTAGGATCTATGTAAATATCATTTTCTGTTCTGTGCATGTGCACGAACATCATCGACTTGTATTATTTAATTAGAGATTTTTTCTTTCGGAGTTTGGGAATGACGTGGATCGTACAAATGCGGTTGAGCCAGGAAATTTTGCTTTTGCAGAAAAGGCCCAAATTCATAGAACGATCGAGGCCGAGGGAATTCCATAAACATACATATCTTCAAACTATTTTGCTGGCTATTTTCTCTCAACCCTAGTTCAACCGGTCTCTTTGCACCACCTCCCCCAAAAGATAAATTGGTCATCATTGGAGATGGAAATTTGAAAGGTATATATCACAACTCACGACTACATTTGTTCTGTAGACTCATTCTCGGATTTAGATATTTGGGAACTTGAGAATCTGGTGGGAAGTGGGAACCTTATATTTGATATATAAAATGGGACTAAGTACTGTTAAAATTAGTTAAGGGACAATGAGTGCTTATATTGGTAAAACAAACTAATTGTGGTTTAATATCATGATTTTGTCATAGAAATTGAGCTGGTTTCAGAAATTTTCCTTCTGCAAGACGGTAGTAAGGTTTTTCGGTCATTTCCCGATTCAGAGTTGAATTTTTTTTATCAGTTGAGAGACTTAATGTACATTTTATTCGCTAGCTCTTGACTTTAAGAATACTAAGGCTTGGATAATGCAATAGGTTTACCTGAATCCTCTTGGGTTAGGGTTCCTATTTTTCCTAAACTAACATGAATTAGTTTATGCAAGTTCTTTAAAAATAACCTTTTAAGCCTTTTGTTTTCTTATTTATTTATTAATCATTTTATGTTACATACAGCTGTGTTCAATAAGGGCGATGATATTGGTACTTTCACCATCAAAGCCGTGGATGATCCAAGGACATTTAACAAGATCCTTTACATTAGGCCCTCTAAAAACACATACACCTTCTACGATCTTGTTTCGCTGTGGGAGAAGAAGATTGGCAACACCGTTGAGAAAAATGTATGTCCCAGAGGAGCAACTCTTGAAGCAAATTCAAGGTGAAGTCTCGTATAATTGCATCTTATAACAATGATTGCAACCTTCAAGCATTCCTTTTTTGATTTTTGTGCATTTAGTAGTCCAAAGTTTAAACTGAGCCTTACTGTTTGTCTAAGCTAAGTAAGCAAGTTACTGCCTTATTTTGTTTTCTACCTTGCCTTCAAACAATAAACTAGCCCTACCCACATTGTCATGATTGTAAACTGTAAACACTCAAGTCGATCACCTTTTCCTTCTAATGGCATCATCTCCTGGTCAAATTGAATTAAAGGGGACGTTCACGAACAACTCGTGTTCGTCTTGTCAAACGTTCGGTTGGTTTTTATATCAACATAAACCAAACATGCACAAGCATTTCAAAGCATTTCAATTAATGAACATGAACATAAACTTGTTCGGCTTGTTTCGCTTCAATTACAATCCTACGTGAATCTATGAGAATTTAGTTGATATAAAAGGTTTTCTAAATAAGTTCTGTTTATGCTTGAAAGTTGAAATTGTTCGACTTAACAATAAGAAGTACAGACGGACACAAACAATCTTAGACAATTTTTAACTTAATTTAACTAGATATATATTTTTATAATCTAATGTCATTTATAATGACACAATTTTCTCAAGACATGACCCAAAATAAAGAGAGCAATTTGGCTACATCCGGGGAAATAGCCTTTGGCTACATACCAATCTTGAGAGCCAATAGTATTCACGACATAGTGAGTAATTTATATATTGATTACGACTTTCAGTTCACAAATTCAGAAGTTGTCTAGTAAATACACATTGACTTGGGGTCTTTTAAAAAGACAATTAACAATTTACGTAACATGACAATAAACATACACCGTCTCCTATAATGTACGAACACTCTAAAAAATATTGTCGTATGCGTGTTGGACACGCACCGTGTCGGGCACTCGTCGGACACTTCATTTTACGTGTCGGATTCTTCATCTACCGTGTCATTGCCGTATTGACATATTAACCACTCAGACCTTTCACGAACACACTTTAGATACTTTCTTAAACGTTTTTGACACTAGAAACATAAAATTATAGTACTAGAAAGTTTTTAAAATTTCAAAATTTACAATTTTGTACTTAATAATTTTTCATATAAATAATATAATCATTACTAAAATTTGTATGTTCCAATAAAAGAACAGTAGAATCTTTCTTGTTTTTGTAAACAAGTTATATTTAAATTCATATAAATAATATATTTATTATTATTTAATTGTCGTGTCCTACCCATGTCGTGTCCTAAATTTTAAAAAGTTAAATAACACAGTTTTCAAAGTGTTAGTAATACAACCACTCATGTAGACCAAGTCAAGCCTTATCTTGAAAAGCTGAAACCTTAGCTATCTCATGAGTAACAAATTAACAGAAATATAAAATTTGTTTTTATCTTATTTCAAATTGTAACTTCTTATCCAACTGAGGCTATAAGTAAACTAGCCTATTGTACTTGTTAAGATACGATATCCTTTGCCACGAGCATTAATTTCTACATGCAAATCAGAGTCCATTAAGTCCACCTGCTACACACAAGTTGTACGTGATCCGGCTTGGCGTGAAGCGATAAACAATGAATTTGATGCCTTGATGCGAAACGGTACTTGGTCTTTGGTGCCCGCTCCTGCAAGACAGACTATTGTCGGTTGTAAATGAGTTTTCTGTGTCAAACATAACTCTGATGGAAGTATTGAACGTCATAAAGCTCGATTTGTAGCCAAAGGATTTCATCAACAAGCAGGTCTCGATTTCGAGGAAACATTCAGTCTGTTTATCAAACATACCACTATTCGGCTCATCCTTTCTTATGTTGTTTCTTGTGATTGGCCCGTAAAACAAATTGATATATCGAATGCTTTTTTACATGGTTTTTTGTCTGAAACAGTTTATATGCAGCAACCCCCAGGGTTTGTCCATCCTCAACTGCCTAATCATGTATGCAAATTACGAAAAGCATTGTACAGGCTCAAACAGGCACCTCGGGCATGGTTTGCAAGATTAAGTAGAAAGTTACTTTCCTTGGGATTTAAAAACTCTCGAGCTGACACTTCATTATTTATTCGCCGCTCAACCTCTATGTGTATCTTTGTGCTTATTTATGTGGACGACATTATCATAACCGGATCTCATCTTTCTGACATCAATTTACTCATTGGAGCTCTAAATGTGGATTTTACAGTGAAGGAACTTGGAGATCTAAATTATTTTCTTGGTATTGAAGTTTATCGTGACAAACAAGGAATGTTCCTTACTCAACAACGCTATATCACTAATCTTCTGGAACGAACAGGAATGTTTACTTGCAAGCCACTAAATTCGCCAATGTCACCAACTCATGACCTGACTTCGACAACCGGTACTTCGTTCGACGATCCTACATTATATCGCAGTACGGTAGGGGCACTCAACTACCTTGCATTCACTCACCCCGACATCTCATACGCGGTAAACCGCCTATGCCAATATATGCATAGTCCAATGGTAACTCACTGGACAGCAGCTAAGAGATTGTTGCGGTACCTAAAAGGCACTGCCCAATATGGTATTATACTCGATCGCCATAGTCAGCCTTGCTTGCAAAGTTTCGGTGATGCTGATTGGGCAGGTGACACTGACACACGTCGTTCTACTATGGGATATTGTATATTTTTTGGCAACAATATTGTCTCTAGGGATTCGCAAAAACAAGCGACAGTTGCTCGCTCAAGTACTGAAGCTGAATATCGAGCACTCGCCAATGTTACTTCTGAAACTACATGGCTTACGTTTTTATTACGAGAACTTGGTATTCACATTCCAGTTCCTCCTATTATTTGGTGTGACAACATTGACGCGACGTACATGGCCGCCAATCCGATTTTTCATGCACGCACTAAGCATATAGAAATAGACTTCCATTTTGTTCGAGAAAAGGTCGCATCTAAATCACTTTCTGTCCGGTTTATTAGTACTCAGGATCAAATTACAGATGTTCTTACGAAGCCACTCTCATATGCACGTTTTGCGTTTTTAAGAGACAAGCTTCGGGTCCGCGAGCTTCCCCTACGCTTGAGGGGGCGTGTTAGTAATACAACCACTCATGTAGACCAAGTCAAGCCTTATCTTGAAAAGATGAAACCTTAGTTATCTCATGAGTAACAAATTAACAGAAAGATAGAGTTTGTTTTTATCTTATTTCAAATTGTAACTTCTTATCCAACTGAGGTTATAAATAAACTAGCCTATTGTACTTGTTAAGATATGTGAAATAAACAGTTTTACACAAAGCAAGACACAGAGAGAATATGTACCACTCTCATTATGCCTGAGAATGTGGTCCCGAAAATTAGCATGCCCCTCATTTTTTTCTCTTTTCCACCTATCATTTTCCACATAAGAAAACAATCTGATCTGAAAATCATTTCTCACTTGGTACACCTATCATTTTCCACATAAGAAAACAATCTGATCTGAAAATCATTTCTCACTTGGTAGGGGCGGTCCTGTAATTTTTGTTTCCCGCAGCAAAAATAAATTGGGACCTTATGAAATTTCATAATAAAATACCTTAATAGTAGAATAATCAAAAATTAATTTTCAAACAAAAAAATGTATTTAATATAAAAAGAATTGTGCTCTTTCAGTTATTTGTAAAAAAAATTACCAGCATATATTTACATGTATGTTTTTTCATACATATATAAAAATTTATTTTTTTGTTATGCCGGAGTTGTAGGCCCTCAACGATTCATCGGAATCGTAAGTCTCAATGTCCTCACACCTCGAGGCCACCCCTGCCGCTTGGTGCCTGTTTCTTTTTAGCCTAACATTGGACAACAGAAAAGAGAGTAGTGGGAGGCAAGAGTGAATCATGAATACTAATACTAAATTTAATTTGATTATTATTATTATTATTATTATTATTATTATTATTATTATTATTATTATTATTATTATTATTATTATTATTATTATTATCACAAATTACTACTGCCACGCTGGCTAACAAGATACCTGCAAATTTGATTTTAAAACTCCCACAACTTGAGTATAATATAAAGCAAGGAAAACTGGTTTTTTTGTGCAAATAAAATTTAATTAAGTTGAGCTCATAAGAGTGCAAGCTAATCAATGTAAGGTAACTTTTAATGCGTCTCCACTATTCACTACTACTAAGACTATCAAAAGCAAGTAAAACATGTTTTTTTTTGTACAAATAAAATTTAATTAAGTTGTGCTAATAAGATTGCAAGCAAATTAATGTAAGGTAACTTTTAATGCGTCTCCACTATTCGCTACTAGTAAAACTATCAAAAGCAAGTAAAACAGGTTTTTTTTTTTACAAATAAAATTTAATTAAGTTGTGCTAATAAGATTGCAAGCAAATCAATGTAAGGTAACTTTTAATACGTCTCCACTATTCACTACTAGTAAGACTATCAAAAGCAAGTAAAACAGGTTTTTTTGTACAAATAAAATTTAATATACCAGGTGATGATCAAAGTCTCCACTACAAAAAAATACTCAAATAGCGACGGGATTAGTGACGGTATTTTTTGTTACGAGCTTATTAGCGACAGTTTTTGTGACGGATTTGTGACAGTTTAGTCAATTTGCGACAGATTTGTGACAACTTTTTAAATTAGCGACAGACTTGTGACAGCTTTTGACTCTCACTAAATTAAACATTATTTTGTAGTGCTCGGAGACGTACACAAATGTTTAGGTCGCACTCACTTAACAAACATTATGTGTTATTTCCATTCGGATCACTTATAACTTTATATATAGTTTTAGATGCAAATGACAATTACAATTGAGTTGCATGTAAATGTGCATAACTGCTTTCAGAGCTTAGGCATTTGAAATTTCAATATATCTTAAGATTTTTAAAAATACAGTCAACTATTCTAGTAGTATGTCACTAATCATTACACAACTACGAAGGATTTACGGAAAAAGAAAACTTTACAGACTAAAGTAAATATTTTAATTTCAATATGGTATTGGATTTGAAAATCTGGAACTTAGATGGAATTATTAGTTTCGTTTTTTTGTGTTAGTTCAAAAGTAGGCTACATTTTGGATATTTGTTGTCATTATTAAAATTTTATCTGATAGTTTAATACAAATTAATATACAAGTGTTTTTCTTTTGTGCAGTCAATCAATTGAACGGGAAAAAGTATCGTTTTCAAAAATAAATATTTAATTGTTATTTTTTTTCAAATTTTGATTAATAATTAAATTTAGGGTATTATACACTAGGTTTCTATATTTTTATTTGAGTTTTTATTATGTTGTAAAATTTGTTTTTAATTTATTAAATCCTAATTTGTCTAATATATAATAAAAATTAAAAAATTAAATTAGTTATTGAAAATGTATCATTTAACCCTTCATTTTTTAATATAATAGTTATAAAGGTGATTACATTGTACAATCTAACTGAATGACAGCACGGAATGGTAACCCAATATACAATCGAATACCAACCCATACCATCCACGAATTAGCTTTGGTACATTTTTCTTTTGGAAAATAACCAGCTAGATACATTGTTATGATATTAGTGTAATTAAGTCATATTTTTATGTTAGTGTTATAATTCAATCTCTCCTCTAAGTGGCAGATTGAGAAATTCATTGTAAAATCATCAAAAAAAAAATTAATCTTTTTGTAGACAAAGTCCCATTATATTTTGGGGGAATTCCCTAAGTACCACATAGCAACTTATATTCCTCATAAATATCTTGATAAGTTCACATTACTCATATGTATCACTTTTTAATTATTTAGTTTATTTACTAAAGTTTCATACAAACTAAAATATAATAGATATATTTTATCTTTCTATAAACCCAAAAAAAATAGTTTTAAATTACAACAAAATAAAAAAAATGAAAAAAAAAATAAAAAATAAAAAATGAAAAATGAAAAAAAATGAAAAAAATGAAAAAATGAAAAAAATCACAAAAAATAATAAAAAAATCACAAAAAATCACAAAAAATTAAAAAAAATTATAAAAATTGAAAAAAATCATAAAAAATTTAAAAAATCACACAAAATTATTAAATAAATCACAAAAATCACAAAAAAAAATATAAAAAAACTTATAAAAAATCACAAAAAATAAAAAGAATTATAAAAAATGAAAAAATCATAAAAAATGAAAAAATCATAAAAAATGAAAAAAAATAACAAACTTTTTAAAAATTTACAAAAATATATATAATTTTTTTTTTCAATATAACACTTTTAATACCGAAAAAACTTTTCATAAAAAAACACTTTTTCCATCAAAAAGTGGTTTTTACATGAAAATGTGCATTTTTTTAATCTAAATGAGCTGAAAGTGCATCTAGTTCAGTCGAAAGTACGTATAGTTTAGTCAAAAGCGTATATAGTTCAATAAAAGTGCATATAATTCAGTCAAAAGTGCATATAGTTAGTCAAAAGTGCATAAAATTGAGTCGAAATTGCATTCAATTCAACTGAAAGTACATCTAGTTCCGTTGAAAGTGCATACAATTCAATCGAAAGTAAATATAGTTCAATAAAAGTGAGTATGTATATGGTTCAGCTGAAAGTGCATATGGTTCAGCCAAAAGTACATCTAGTTCAATAAAAATGCATATAGTTCTGTAAAAGGTGCATCTGATTCAGCTAAAAGTGCATCTGCTTCAGCTGAAAGTGCATATTGTTCAGTTGAAAGTGCATCTAGTTTAGTCGAAAGTGCATAAAGTTAAAAAAAAGTGCATAAAGTTCAAAAAAAGTGCATATAGTCTAGTCGAAAAGAATATAGTCCAGTCGAAAGTGCATATAGTTCTATCAAAAATGCATCTCATTCAATTAAAAGTGCATCTAGTTCAGCTAAAAGTGCATCTAGTTCAGCTAAAAGTGCATATGGTTCAGCCAAAAGTACATCTAGTTCAATAAAAATGCATATAGGTCTATAAAAGGTGCATCTGATTCAGCTAAAAGTGCATCTGGTTCAGCTGAAAGTGCATGTAGTTCAGCTGAAAGTGCATCTAGTTCAGTCAAAAGTGCATAAAGTTTAATAAAAGTGCATATAATACAGCACAAAAAATGCATATATTTTACTTTAAAGTTAAAAAAACATGGGTGGATTCGAACCACCAACCTCTTGAACATTGGTGTTGGGTGCAAAAACTCTTACAAATTTGAGCTTACGGATCTAAAATTAGTTACTAAAATTAGTTTCTAAAAAGACAATTCAAAGTTTAACAAGCATTGAAATGAGTCAAACGAGAGTTAAATACATAAAATTCGCTTTTTGATGAAAAAGTGTTTTTTTTATGAAAAAAACGCTATTTCGGTATAAAAAGTGGTATATTTTCATTTTTTATGTTATTTTATAATTTTTTTGTGATTTTTTTCATTTTTTATAATATTTTGTGATTTTTTATATTTTTTTATATTTTTTTGATATTTTATAAATTTTTGTGATTTTTGTGATTTTTGTGATTTTTTGTGATTTTTTGTAATTTTTTACGATTTTTTATAATTTTTTGTGATTTTTTTCATTTATGAGGGAGAGAGAGATATTTTCTGTTTTTTTTATGAAATTAGAATTTTTTTAATTTATATAATATGAAAAAATGATACCTAAGAGTAATGCAAATTATAATAGGCATCTAGTGAGAATTAAAGTTCAAAAGTGCTAGTTATGATGTATTAATCCTTATATTTTTACTCAATGGGTAGTGTTATTAAAAAAAAAAACACGTTACTTACACAAATCTTTGTCTTTTACATGCTTTTCACAAATTAAGGAGTCTCACAATGAAAATCTTAATTTTTCTTAGACAGTTTAATTATATAAGAAAAATTAGTTAACCCCACTAGGAGTAGCCTAGTGGGCTAGAACCCGCTAGGAATAGCCTAGGTACAGGGTTCGAGTTTTGTTAGGGGTAGGTGTGAAATCCCTTGATCCTCTTTAATAAGATTTTAAAAATAGAAAAAAAAAAAAAAAAAAAATTAGTTAAAAAAAAGTTTTTCTTATAAAATTATTTTATGGTAGGAGGATTATGTAAAAGACAAAAATAACCCTTTACCTACAACCACATTAGGTACCCTAAAACGACCGATCAACACAAAAAACGACTGATCAACACAAAAAACGATCGATCAACACAAAAAACGACTGATCAACACAAAAAACGATCGATCTATTATGTGAGTATTTCTTCCAGTAAGCTCAACCTAAAAACGACCGATCGCTACCCTAAAACGACCGATCGTTTTAGGCAGAAATCCTTCCAGTGAGCATAGAACAAAAACGACCGATCGCCAGCATAAAACGACCGATCGTTTTATGTATGATTTCTTCCAGTGAGCACAGATAAAAAACGACCGATCGTTTGTCAGAAACGACCGATCGTTTCTGTAAAATTTCAAATTCCAGCTTTTAAGCTATTCCTGAAAATTGGGCGAACTGCTGCAAAACAGCATTGAATAAACTCAACAACCAGCAACGGTCTGATATTAATTGCTGCACCTTTTTGGCTCTACAAAAGCCCCAATATTCTTTGGAGAATATCATCCAAGCATTCACAACTTTTAAGCAATTCTTACTAAGAAATCCTTCAAGCTTATACTACTTATTTTTCACTTGTATTCGTAAATATTCTCGAGCGTATTATTATTGTAATCTTATAAACATCGAGATATTATTTGTTAGTGAGTGATCCATTCAAAATCAATCTTGTAAAAGAGTATTTTATAAACTCATTTGTGAGCGAGTGATTGGGTAGAGGCTTTTAAGCAAGTGTAGCTTAAAAGCTCTAGGTCATTTATTCGGGATACTCATAAAGTGAGGGGGAGCGTAATCGGTTGATTAAGCTCGTTAAGGTGTAACCTTGGAACGAAGATTTTTTAGTGAAACACTCGGTAGTGAAAATACCGAGGAGAGGACGTAGGCGCGTTTTGCCGAACCTCTATAAATCTTGCGTTATTTCTTTTCCCTTAAACTCTTACATTTCGCATTTATTTATCGCTTATATTTATTGCTTGCGTAGATTTATTTAGCAATTATTTCTTAACGTAAGTGTTTAAGTTATAAAATTCACTAATTAGGTTAGTTAATAACCCATAGTTTACATTCTGCGAAAAACGTACGAAAACCTTATTCAGCCTCCCCCCCCTCTAAGGTTTAGACACCTACGGACCAACAGGCTTCAATCTTTCCAAGCATTACGTGATTCTTCAGCGTGGATTGACTCCAATCATCATTGGTTGATACTTGTTTAATAACAAGCTTGATTGTAGGAGTTAGTCTTTTCCTATAACAAGGAAACATATAAAAAGACAATATCTTTTAAGGATAATATCTTTAAATATACATATGAAACATTAACTCCATATTTCATTCAATCTTAAACATATCATACTGAATTGATAAGGAACAAAGATTGAAACAAGTGATAAAGATTTGCATAAAAATAGAGATATAGATTTATCTATGTAAAGGAAACATAACTAATCTCTTTATATCTTTTAGGAAATCTTTCCTTACCACTTTGATATTCTCAATAAACGCATACTAAACCTTTAGGATCATATGAGAATATATCCTGCATACTTTAAAACAAATAATTATCATTAAAGAATAGTTATGCAGATTTACAGAACAAGACAGAGTCCTACAGAACAGCAGGTTGGAACTGAGGTTGCAACATTACTTGAAACCTCCAATACTGTCTTAAGCAGGTTGTAACTGAGGTTGCAACATTGCTTGAAACCTAACACTACTGTATTAGTAGGTTGTAACTGGGGTTGCAACATTGCTTGAAACCTATCAACACTGTCTTAGTACTTAACAAACAGTTAGGATTATTTAGTGAAAACCAATAGACAACAATTAATATTTAGACCAGAAATCTGGTCCTAACAATCTCCCCCTTTGTCATTGGTTTTGACAAATCAACTAAATTTATAAAACACCCAACCACCTGCAAATTCAATTTCAGCACAGTCTTATACTGTACATTTTATATCAATACTTTTGAGACAATCTGTTTAAGGTCTCCCTGCAAGTTAGAATTGCAAGCATCAAATAAGCACAAAATATATCCATTCACAGAGTTTCAGAACAGATTCAATTCTAAAGACAGGCATACTTCAAAATAAAAATTGCAGAAATTTTAAGGCCAAACATTGGCACAACATAGTCTTAATACAGCAATTGTAATTGAAATTAAAAACAGCAACATAAAGTTTTGAAATTGAAATTAAAGCAAAACATTAAACTAAACATAAACTTCATCTCCCCCTTTTTGTCATAAGCCAGACAAACTAGTCACTAGGTATGTCTGTAAAAGGTGCCTTTTCCCTTAGAGGTTCATCTCTGACAATATCCTCCTGTTCTTCATCACTGCTTATTGAGAAGCCATCATCACTGTGAGTAGCATCACTATCCCCATCATCCTCACTTTCTATGAGATTCACCAGTAGCTTCTTGATTTGATAATCATCAGCATCCAGTTAAGCTCTTCTTTCTTGATTGTAAGCCAACTTTTGTTGCAGATACCACCTCATACTTTTCTTCTTTTCTGAAGGAGCACTAGTTGTCTCCTTTTCTTTTCCTTTATCTCCAGAGATGTCATTTACATGCCATTCCTTTAGTAGTTTTGCAGAAATATACAGGGCTGGAGGACATCTTTCAGATGGTTCAGAGGAGATTTTAATAGGATTTGGAGCAGATATTTGAATGGTTTGAGACAGAATTATCCCAGTGATTAGACAGGGAAAGGGTAGCAGAATAGAGGGAGAATTTGTATCACTGAAATCTCTCATAAGATTGAAAACATGATGACCAAAGTTAATTGGCAAAGAAGACATGATTTTATAGAGAAAGATGGCCATTTCTTTGTTTACTTTGGAGGGTTGTTTGGTAGGAGTCCAGTTAAACCTAGCAATTTTGTGTAGCACAGAAGCACACAATGTAAGAGAGGATGTTTTGATGGAAGTGCCATCAAATCTGTTATTCTTTCCAGTGAGAACCAGGGTAATGACTTCCATGTCATAATCAGCATTATCCACAGAAGGATTGGGTGCACTAAGGAATTCATTGATTAACTTAGGGGTAAAATATAAAGTTACACCCCTCAAAAATACTCTTCCATAAGCAGGGTTACCCTCATCAAAAACATTGCTACTTAGATTAGCATAAAACTCCTTAACAACAGCAGGGTAAAAGGAATCAGCATAGCAAATAGTTCTTCCTAAACCAACAGCAGACAACAATTTTTCAACATACACCTGTATGTGTGGATAACTGACTAAATTAAGCCTCCTTTCACAGTGAATTTCCCTACTTGCAAAAGCCCTAAACCTCCTATACATTTTCCTACTCCAGAACCTAGGATCAACCTCATTAAACTTGGGATTATAAGTAAAAACAGCAGAGATAGAATCATCCTCTAAGTTTCTCCTAGCACGTTTTTTAGTCCTATGTTTTTTAGAAGAAGAAGACTCACTTACCTTGGCCTTAGAGCCTGAATTGGTTGGAGATTTATTCAAGAAATTCCTAAGAGTACAGTCATAATCAACGTTGAGATTAGGGTTTTTAGGAGAGTTGGAAGACATGGTTGTAACTAAGGTTGCAACTGGACTTAGAACACCGCAGTGGGTTTTACAGAGTACTTAGGGTTTTGTTAACGAGAGAGAGAGAGAGAATAATTCTGATAATTGTGATTGATTTGGAAAATAAAAAGAGGTTTGTAAAAATAGCAATAAAGGCCAAATCTTTTTACAATTAGAAAAAGATACACTCAAATCAATTTTGAAACCGAATTTCGCTAGAATTAAGGAACCTTCTTATCAGTAGAAACACAATAAAATCACGAAAGAAACAGTTTTTCAGAAAGATAAATTCAGCAATAAATAAAGATAAACATTCCCTGTAAATAGATTTATCCAAAATTTTGAATTCTAAGTAGTTGAAGATTTTAAGGAAATTTTGACTTGATTCAAGAGAAGATAGCAATTCAGCAAGATAGTTGCACTTTTGAAAAACAGAACTCTAGCAATTTACTCAAGAAGATATGTTTATCATAGAATAGCTTAAATAGAATTTAGATTTTATGAGCTTAAATTGAGCAAATTCATTTTCATTTATACACAAAAACTAGTTTGATGATCTCAGCAAGGAAAGAGTATAAGTGATGTCAAAAATAACAAGACTTTGTATTGGCTTTTTCATTTTAGAGTGTATGGACAATCACTGAATTTTTCAGTATTATGAGTATGAGGTTTCAACTGATGTTGCAACTGAGCTTGCAACCAGTTTTACGAGCATGTGGTTTCAACTGGGGTTGCAACTGAACTTGCAACCACTATGTAAAATGTGCACTTTGTGCTTGCAACTCTATTACCAGAGAGGTTTTAAGACAAGTTACCTCACATCTATTTTTGAGACACCAAATAGCGGATTTTTCAAGATAAAAACTTCAAAGCTCAATAAAGACTTACCTCTAGAACTAAAAAGTATTAAAGGGACTCAAAACAGACATACATAGCAAGAGTATTCAATTAGATCCATAGTGACATACCCCTATGTCACTTCTTAAATATTCAAATTTATTAGTATCAAGGGGCTTTGTGAAAATATCAGCTAATTGTTTTTCAGTTGAAACATGTTCTAAAATTAAGGTTTTTCTTTCAACTAGTTCTCTGATAAAATGATGCCTTAGATCAATATGTTTAGTTCTGGAATGTTGAACTGGATTCTTTGCTAAATCTATAGCACTTTTGTTATTACAAAACAAAGTTAATATTTCTTGCTTAACATTATAATCATTTAGCATCTGTTTCATCAAAATAAGTTGAGTACATCCACTTCCAGCTGCAATATATTCTTCTTCAGCAGTAGATAAAGAAATGCAATTTTGCTTTTTACTAAACCATGAAACAAGATTGTTCCCAAAATAAAAACAACCACCAGAAGTACTCTTTCTATCATCTATGTTTCCTGCCCAATCTGCATCACAGTAGCCAACCAGAAAATGGTTTGTGTCTTTAGAATACGATAGTCCTAGGTGAATTGTGCCTTTTACATACCTTCAAATCCTTTTGACAGCTAGAAGGTGAGGTTCTAAAGGGTTTGCCTGATACCTGGCACAAACTCCTACACTTAAGCAAAGGAGTCTACTAGCAGTTAAATAAAGCAGACTTCCAATCATGGATCTATAAAGACTAGGACAGATACTTTTACCTTTATCATTTTTGGACAGTTTAAGGGTGGTACTCATAGGAGTTCTCTTCTCTTTACTCTCACTCAGACCAAACTTCTTAACAAGATTATCAGCATACTTACTCTGACATAGAAAAATGCCTTTTTCATTCTGTTTAACTTGCAATCCTAGAAAGTAAGTTAATTCACCTTCACGACTCATTTCAAATTCATTCTTCATATCAGAAATGAATTCTTCTATTCTGTTATTAGAAGTAGAGCCAAATACAATGTCATCAACATAGATCTGAGCAATGATTATATCATTTGTAGTTTTCTTAGTAAACAGAGTTTTATCAACTCCCCCTCTGTTAAAACCTTTTTCAATCAAGAACTTGGTTAATCTATCATACCAAGCTCTAGGAGCTTGCTTTAGACCATCCAAGGCCTTTTTCATCAAATAAACATGTTCAGGAAATTTAGGATCTTCAAATCCCTTAGGTTGACAAACATAAACTTCTTCATTAATCACACCATTCAGAAAAGCACTCTTAATGTCAAGTTAAAACAATTTAAAATCATACAGACATGCAAGAGAGACTAGCATTCTAATGGATTCAATTCTAGCTACAGGAGCAAAGGTCTCATCAAAATCAATTCCCTCAATTTGTGTATAACCCTGATCTACCAACCTGGCTTTATTTCTGATAATCACTCCATCTTCATTACTTTTATTTCTAAAGATCCATTTAGTCCCTATAATATTTTTATTAGAAGGTCTGGGTACTAAAGTCCATACATCATTTCTCTCAAACTGACACAGTTCATCTTGCATAGCTAAAATCCATTCACTATCTTCTAAAGCTTCTTTTATATTCTTAGGTTCTAACTGAGAAATATAGCAAGCAAAGTGAACAACATTATTTCTTTTAGCTTTGGTTTTCATACCTGAAGCTACTTCTCCAATGACATTGTCAAGAGAATGATTTTCTGAGTCCTTACATAGCGAGGCTTGCTAGTTGACTGATCATGAGAACTTTCTTCTTCTTCTTCAGACTCAGCAGTATTCTGGGTTTCAACCGCGGTTTCAACTGGACTTCCAACCACTGTTGGACTGCTTGTTTGCTGACTTTCTTCAGGTTCATTTCTTGTCATTTCTGACCCTTCATCATTACCTGTAGTCTCATCCACATCTTTCAAGTCATCAAATAAAATATTATAAGACTCCATAACACAGTTTGTTCTTAGATTAAAAACTCTAAAGGCTCTACTATTCTGAGCATAACCAAGAAAGATTCATTTATCACTCTTAGAATCAAATTTTCCAAGATGTTCTCTATCTCTAAAAATATAGCAAACACACCCAAAAACTTGAAAATACTTAACATTGGGTTTTCTGCCTTTCCATATTTCATAAGCAGTCATGGAAGTGCCTTTAGTAATGTAAACTCTATTAACTATATGACAGGCAGTATTAACAGCTTCAACCCAAAATCTGTTGGCAAGTTTCTTAGAATTAAGCATGACTCTAGCCATTTCCTGAATGGTTCTATTCTTTCTTTCAACTATACCATTTCGCTGTGGAGTCTTAGGTGCAGAGAACTCATGACTAATACCTAAAAAGTTGCAAAATTCTCTAAACTAACTGTTTTCAAATTCTGTTCCATGATCACTTCTGACCCTAGCAATATTACCACTGGTTGAACCTTTTTCAAGTTGAAGTTTTAAGCACAGAGTTTTAAAGAGATCAAAAGTTTCAGACTTATCTTTTAAGAAAACTACCCAAGAGTGTCTAGAGAAATCATCTACAACAACCAAAATGTACTTCTTGCCACCTATACTAGCAGTTTGCATAGGACTCATTAAGTCAATATGAAGAAGTTCAAGGACTCTCTTAGTGTATATTTGACTTGTACTTTTGTGAATACTCTTAGTTTGTTTGCCAACTGCACAATCACCACAGACACTTTGAGTTTTAGCACTAAGTTTAGGAATACCTCTAATCAATTCTTCTTTAACCAGCTTATCTAAGGTTTTGTAATTCACATGACCCAGCCTTTTATGCCAAATATCAACATTATTAGTAATAGCTTGATTACACCTATTATGAGGCAATTCTTTTTCAGCTTTTTCAAAAACATAGCGGTTTGTTGATCTAACTCCAGTCATGACCAAATCATTGTAAAGATCAGTAATTAGACACCTATCTTTGTTAAATTTAACAATCATCTTGTTGTCACATAGTTGACTAATACTAATAAGATTAGCTTTTAGACCATCTACAAGAAAAACATCATCAATATTAGGCATTCCAGGTTTGTTTAAGGTACCTTTACCAACAATTTTACCTGTATCTCCACCTCCAAACACAACAGTGTTTCCGGTAAGATTAATGACATTTTTTAGGAAACCTGCAGTACCTGTCATGTGCTTAGAGCAACCACTGTCAAAATACCAATCATTAGAAGTAACAGCATTTAAAGAGGTAATCACAGCTTTGTTATTAGCAATTAAGGTAGATTTTTCCTTAACTTTCCAGACCCGGTTCAATTTTTTATTGACAGAAGCCAACCAGTTTTTCTGAGAAATATACTTTATGTTCCTTTTTAAATAACACTGGATTTCTAAATGACTAGATCTTTTACAGAAGTTACACAGTTTAGTTCTAAAAGTATATTTAACCTCAAGGCTATTCAGTTTTTTCTTGGTTGCACCTGTGGTTGCAACTGTACTTCTAACATCTCTAGTTGCAACTGTACTTCTAACATCTCTGGTTGCAACTGTACTTCTAACATCTCTGGTTGCAACTGTACTTCTAACCTTATTGTTAATAACATAAGTTTCAGTTTTAACAAGAGCTTTAACAAAGGTGGTTTTTCCAGTGTTTTCATAGCCATGTTAACCTAAGCCACTGTTATCTTTAGAGGCTCTAGAATAAGATAGCATGTCATCTAATTTTTCTAAGGCAGAAGCATTCAGCATTTTTATTTTCTTTTTAGTTTCAGTAAGTTCAACTAGCTGTTTGTTAAGTTGCTCAGTGAGACTTGTAACTTCATCCTTTAGATTAACATTATGTTTGTTCAAGATCAAGGATTGCTTACTCAGGCATTGATATTTTTCATACAGGACAATATATTGCTGAGTAATGTTTTCATCAGAAGGTTCTTCCTTATCACTGCTATAGGTTTTAGGAGCAGTTGTAACAATGGTTGAAACAGACTCACAGTCACTTTCATAAGTAGGTTCTTTTTCAGTGATTATTCCCATAAAATTAACAAAATTAGAATCATCCTCTTCATCACTGTTGCTCTCAGAATCACTATCACTGTGAGTGGTTATATAGGCATTTTTGTTCTTTTTTAAAGTGTTTGCACACTCAAACTGAATGTGACCAAAACCTCTACATTCTCTGCATTGAATCTCTCTAGGCTTGTAATCTTTGTTATCCTTTTCTTTAGGATTCCACTTTCCTGAAGAATTGTTATTAAACCTAGATTCTGACTTAAATTGATTATCCCTTTTTTGAAAGTTTTTGGATGTTTCAGTATCATCCTGTTTTTTCTTATAAAACTTTTTATAAACCTTTTTAGCAAAGAAGGCTAGCTGTTCTTCATCACTCACTTTCTCACAGACCTTAGATTCAGATTTTTTAGCTTGAAAGGCTATTCCTTTTTCTGGCCTCTTCTGCTTGAAGAATTTAAGTTCATGAGTACTCAGATTTCCTATAAGTTCTTCAAGTTTAAGATTATCTAAGTCTGTTGATTCTTCAATAGCAGTAACCTTAATCTCAAACCTTTCTGGAAGTGACCTTAGAGTTTTCTTAACAAGTTTGGCATCACTGTATTTTTCACCTAAGGTTCCAGCTTGATGGACAATATGACAAATTCTACCTTTAAACTGTTCAATGGTTTCATCTTCCTCCATTCTTAAGTTTTCAAATTGAGTGGTTAACTGTTGGAGTTTAAAAGCTTTAACTTTAACAGTTTCTTCAAAGGTTATTTGTAAAATGTCCCATGCCTCTTTGGCAGTTTCACAATGAGAGATATATCTGAACACACTGAGAGTTACACCAGCAAAGATCAAGTTTATTGCTGTGGAGTTTGCACTTGATTTCTGTCCTCATCGGCAGACCATCTATCTTCAGGCACATAAACTAGATCACCTTCACCATCAGTAACAGTTGGAGCTTCCCAACCATACAGTACTGTTTTCCAAGCATGTTCATTTTGCTGTTTAATGAAAGATCTCATTTTGATTTTCCAAACTCCATAGTTGACTCATCCTTCGAGCAATGGTGGTTTGTTGAATGCGTTTCCTTCCCTCATTAAGTCAATTTTTACCAGAACACATGATCCACACTAAGTAAGATCTAGTGTGAAGCTTTGATACCAATTGAAATTCCTATCCGTTGTTCTAGTTGCAGTTTTGCAGTTTAGGTTCCAAGTGATGTTGCAACCACAGTTGGAACCAAGTGTATTAATGGACAGAACTGAGTAAAGTTAAATGTACTTGAAATAAATCACACGCACATTTAACAACGGAGTTCACCTAACTAGGCTACGTTTCCGGGGTACTCACCCAGTTTATGATATTATAAAAGCTTACAATATAGGATTCAAGTCTTATTGAAAAACACTCAGACTCTCTCTAGGTTTTTCTGTCTATCTCTATATTGCTCTTACCTTATAACTATCAATTATAAATTAATAGCATCCCACCATTGTTTTCTTTTAAATCTCACTGTGTATTCTCTCAAGAATGAGTTCTTTATAATTTAGAACACACAAACTTTTACAAGCTAAGTTATCAACTATATAAGCAAGTAAAAACAATCTTCTATCTTTTATGTCTTTTGTGATTGCTTTTGACTTTGTTGATTGGCTTCAATCTTTCCAAGCATTAGGTGATTCTTCAGCGTGGATTGACTCCAATCATCATTGGTTGATACCTGTTTAATAACAAGCTTGATTGTAGGAGTTAGTCTTTTCCTATAACAAGGAAACATATAAAAAGACAATATTTTTTAAGGATAATATCTTTAAATATACATATGAAACATTAACTCCATATTTCATTCAATGTTAAACATATCATACTGAATTGATAAGGAACAAAGATTGAAACAAGTGATAAATATTTGTATAAGAATAGAGATATAGATTTATCTATGTAAAGGAAACATAACTAATCTCTTTATATCTTTTAGTAAATCTTTGCTTACCACTTTGATATTCTCAATAAACGCATACTAAACCTTTAGGATCACATGAGAATATATCCTGCATACTTTAAAACAAATAATTATCATTAAAGAATAGTTATGCAGATTTACAGAACAAGACAGAGTCCTACAGAACAGCAGGTTGGAACTGAGGTTGCAACTGAGGTTGTAACATTACTTGAAACCTCCAATACTGTCTTAAGCAGGTTGTAACTGAGGTTACAACATTGCTTGAAACCTAAACACTACTATCTTAGTAGGTTGTAACTGAGGTTGCAGCATTGCTTGAAACCTATCAACATTGTCTTAGTACTTAACAAACAGTTCGGATTATTTAGTGAAACCAATAGACAATAATTAATATTTAGACCAGAAATCTGGTCCTAACAGTATAGAAGTCTGATTTTTTTTCTTTTGACCTAAAGAAGACTCATTTTAAGGGTCGGAACCATGGCATTAAGCCTCTCATTGCTTGAACCGGCACTGATTATCAAGATTGTGAATTGTATCGAAAAGGGCCTGGAAAATAAAATTTAAGCAGATCACTTCCAATTTTTTATGGGGTTTGTCGAAATTCAAGTGAGAAATAAGCAACAAATAAAGGGGAATCAAGTTAAGCTGAGAAGCATGCAATTACGAATTAAAAGCATGTTCAGTTAGAAAACCAGTGAAACATCATGTCTTCCATTCATGGCCATGCTAATTAAAGTGCAATATAATTCCCCACCAAACCTTGTTTTCGTTATTATGCGAATTAGGAATTGCCGCACATTATAATTTTAATTCATTATCTATAAACGTTTAAGTAATTTTAAATATTACTATAACGTTATAAAAATTATGTTTGGTACAAAGTAAAGTGTTTTTTTGCATATTAAGAATTCTATAATGTAAATATCGGTAACGAATATTGATTTCTTCGAGAAAAAAACATGAATCAAATAAGAACTACTTAAATCTACAAGGCATATATTTACGGGTAAGAAAGTACAAACAATTACTAGCTACGTTTATCTACAATGTGTCAATCAATTGTTGCTATCTGTCAAAAGAATATATACTTGAAAGTAAAAGTATAAAAAGAATGTTGTGTTTTGAAACAAGCAAATGAATATGAAGGGATTTCTCAACTCACATTTCAGATTGTGAAACATCAACCAAAAAATAGCATGTGTTATCATACTTTGTAAAGTAAATGTCTCTTAATAAAGAACATCCCACGGTCGTTCAATAAATTAAACATTTTAAGAATAACCAATCGTGAAATGATCGGATCTTACAATAAGACCGTGACTAACTAGAAAAGAGCAAATCTAATTATACTGCAACACTCAACTTCGGATTAGTTCCCTGTTATTGGTTTATATGTTTTACATTTCAAAACCGGTGTTGGTACTGGTGTATGTGGTGGTACCGTACGAGTGCTCTTCTTGGTAGCAATGTATAAATTTTAGCCATGATCATTTCGCTTCTCTCGCCTGCAAAAGGAAAAATCATGAAAGGCCGAAAAATTTACGGATCTGTAAATATGTTTCTCCTACCCTCTTCCAAACGAAATATCCATTAAAACATTTCACAATAACGACTCTGTTTCAAAAATGATTAAAAAGTGTCCAAGTTGTATTCACTTAATTCATAATGGCAATCATTTCACTGAGTTTTTTTTTTCTTTTACAAACACACCATTGCTGTTTTTATTTCCTTCAAAAGAAGATAGTCGGAACAACTTTCGGTAACTCTATAAGACTATAACTCAAGAAGTTTTCATGAAATTCCGTGGTTGCGTATTTTAAGCTAACTTATAAGCTGTAATCCATTTGGTTTGGTAGCTTAAAATAACCGAAATCTGGTCTAAAAAAATTATAAGCTTGATGAACCCCATTTATTTCTGAGTGTAAAAAAACCAGCTTATTTTCTAAAAAATGCATCGTTTGCTAAAACACTTCATTTCAATCCCTCATTAAAAGGCGCTTTCAAGTTTCCATCAGCATTGAATAGAAAAGACAGAAATATAAATCAAGTTTTTTGGTAGCAAGTTAATAACATACCATTCAAATTTGAGGTAGCTTTTGCAGAAGCCGACATCCGAACAAGAATAGGAGTTATAATGGTGAGAGCTGCCCAACAAAAGAGAACCAGAACAACAACTCTTCCTCTCATTTCCTCACAGAAACTGATGTTTCTGAAATTAGAATGTTTGTTATAATTAGAAGTTATAATAATAGTTGGAGAGTAGACTTCTTGAGCCTTAGCTGGCCATGTCTTATGAACCATCTTACATTAAGTAAATTAAAAATTCCAAATTAGAGTACATGTTCATCATAGTAATGATTGAGAAAAGTCAGATATGTGACAACTACCTTGGGAATTTTGCATTTCGTTGTTGAGAGTGGTTGTACCAATTGGGGACCATGATCAAAGATTCCAACTATATACTTTCATCTGTCTTGTCTCTTAATATATATTTTTAACAATGTAACGTATGCGTCAATTGACATGCAAGTCTATATTTCCGCTCGGATTATTACGTACAGACGTCCAGTCGACCAGGTTTACTTGATACAAAACTACGAAAATCTACAAGAAGAGGGATCTCAAGAAAGATGACGATTATTATGCGTGTAAGACTCATTGATCGCTTACTAACTCAACCTGATACAAGGTGATGAGTGATAGAGTTCGGGGTTCGCTTTCATCATAAAACTGAGTTCGGGGTTCGCTTTCATCATAAAACTTTCAGCTCATCTTTATAGTTCAACGATATGCATGGTATATAGAATAGACATATTGTGCTTCTTATTATAAGCCCAAGTGCCACATTTCTGCACAATAAAATCTCCGTAGTTTTACACTTTTACGGGCCTTGGATATGCCTTTTGATTCACTGCCCTTTGTTTAAGGTTTTAAGTTAGATGAACCGCTCATACAAAAATTCATGTTCGTTTCGTCAAGCGTGCAGTTCATGAACATCGGTAGTAAATGAACACAAACAAGCTTTTCATTAAACAAACATGAAGAGAGTCTTTTCCGGTTTGTTTCACTTCATCTTCAGCCCTAAATGCAAGACACTTATTATCCACAGAGGAGTTAATCTGAAGTAATCAACGAGGTTATGGAAACTCCTTTTTGCTTAAACAGAAAACCAAATGAATAGACTGACGCTATGCTCCATACTCTTTATTATAATACAAAATCTGCTGAGGTTTTTTTCTCTGTTATTATCTACACTGTAAAAAAATGAAGTTTTGAGATATTCCCTCACGACTTTTATGTTGTTTGCATCTGCTTCGGCATTTCTTAATACTTTTAAAACAGATTTCGATGCATCAATTGTGATGTAAAACCAGTGGAGATTTTCTTTTTTATCATGATGTAAACCGTTTTCTAAGGAGATGACAAATTTCTATCTATTTTCCTTGGACAATCTCACAGTTGATTTTGAATGACAAGCAAGCATCTGATTATTGATTTCACAAAGAATACAACACAAGAAACATGTCGCCCAATTTGCTGAGGAACCAAACTTCAACAAATTGTACATTATCATTTTTATCCTTTTCTTTGGGAGAGTCTTCAAATTTTTACATTTTAATGACTTGCTATTTGGTGAAATATTTTTCTCATCTTGTTTCCTCTTTCAGGATACGCAGATAATTGGTACAAAGTACAAACTACAACCAAATACATCAAACTCAAAACCAGGTCAAAGGGTATCTACATAAACCGACATTTCCCTAAAACGAGTTGCCGCAATTCATGAAATTTTGTATTACTTTATCCGGCAGCTGAGATGCAATGCAATTAAAAATTCCTGTCTTTAGTTTTCTTGTAAAGCAATGCAACTCAGCCATCGTATTTTGATCCGATGGCCACGATGCGGAATTTTAAAGGGGCTTAAGAAATAAAAAGAAAAGGAACGGACATTCCCGAATAGAAAAACAGTTCAAGGTCTGACTACATCATCATCTCTAAGCATCATAGATAACTTTAAGAGGAAATAAAAAAACCCGGAACCTTCACCTTATAATCCAAGAGCATGGAGCATAATAGCATTTTGTGCATGCATTCTGTTCTCAGCCTGAGGGAAGACAATAGAATTTGGAGCTTCGATAACCTCGTCAGTAACTTCAACTCCTCTTTCAGCAGGTAAACAATGCATAAAGAAAGCGTTTGGACCCGCTAATTGCATCAAAGCTTTATCCACCTGCAATAAAGAAACAAGCTATTATTTTCTGGAATATAGCGGAAAAATAATATCCAAATTGGTAAATGTGTGATAAGCCAAATTTGTTTTTACAACTGCTTTATAACCAGCAAATTGTCCCTTTCCAAATAAGTTGACACTTGACACTTGTCAAGATCTGCTTATGATAGAAAATCAAAACACCCACAGGATAAATTCTAAAAGATGTTTTACCCTCAATACTCAAAACGGCCCTCAAACAAACTAGTCAATTACGTTTGCCTCATAGTCTCAGATTACTGTACCAAAATGTGCTAGAGAGCAACTGCAACCCTCTTTAAGTTTCCTGGTAAATGAAAGCTTCAAACAACTAACCAAGGCATTAAAACCTAAATACAGCGAAAAAGATGTCAACTATAAGCATTTGGTCAGATCATTCTCGAATGCAGATAAAAAAAATATTAGATGGCAAAAGTGTGAATAAATTTTGTACTTATAAAAACCATGAAACCGTAACATATATGAGTGCCCCCGGTCAACAAGGTATAAAAATGTCTATTTCTGAGTGTGTGCGCGCGTGTGTATATATATATATGTACGTATGTTACCTGGAATCCTTGGAACACTTGTCGGCGATGTGCAGCTTCTTCTTTTTGTCCCATGCTGGCCCAAACATCAGAGTACACGACGTCAGCTCCTTTGACAGCTTCTTTGGGATCATTCGTGATTTCAATTTTACTAATACCGGCTTTTCTTGCTTTTTCGACAGTCTTCTCGTCTGGTTCAAAACCTTTAGGACATGCACACACGAAATGAAAAGGGACAACTGCTGCTAACAATAGCCAAGAGTGTACAATGTTGTTTCCATCCCCGACATATACAACCTAAGATGAAGATCATTTGGTCAAATTATGAAGCATCTGGAAAAATAATGCTCGGCATACATGATTGAATGATTTTATACGACATTAATTGGGAATTCTGATTTAAGTGCAGTGGCCATCAGGGTCCAACGCTTCAACATAAGAATTAATGGTACTATATTTCAGTTCTGTGTCTGATTGTCTGAAAACTAGGGGTGGGTTTGGGTCGGGACCCGAATGATCTGACCAACCCGTCCCCGACCCGATTACTTTTGAAAGTGAAAAAAAAATCCCAACCCCGACCTGACAAAAGTCGGGACCCGAATTTTCGGAATCCCGTAGGGTCGGGATAGGTTTATCCCGAATCTCCCAACATATATTTTTTATTTTACAAGGTCATTTTTTATTAACAAATTTCATTTGAGAAGCCTAAACATGTTATTAACACGAAACATAATCCTAGTTTAAAAATAACATCTTAATAAATGAAAAAAGAAATTACCATGTAGTAGAAAAAATAGTGTGAAACTACAAATAGTGGAGTAGATAAAAAAATTGATACGTTTTTTATCAGTTTCTTTTAGTATTTAGTTTTATTCACACAAGCAACAATTATCATACTAAATGAGATATATTAATATCATAATTTTTATAATCGGAAAATAATGATCATTTATCATTTTTGAAGTAACAATATATCTTTTTAATTTAAGTATATTTTTTATTTTAATAGTTTCATATATTCAAAACAACAAATCTATATTATACTTATGTAATTATAATAAACATATGAAACAAAAAGGATTGTAGCTCATATGGTAGAGTGGTTACATTACATGTTAAAGGTACAAGGTTTGATTCTCATCACTTGCATTTGATATAAATTAATTTACATTTTAGTGTTGAAATAAAAAAAATCATGTTATATAATATAAAATATAAATTAATTTAAAAATCAGGTCGGGTCGGGACACCCGACGAAATCAAAATTGCCACCCGATCCCTAAGTTTGTCGGGTTGGGACTCTTCTCGGATCGGGTGCGGGTCGGAATTTCAGGAATTTTCCCCAGCCCTATTGAAAACTAGCAATATGTACAGGCATTGTAACATTTGAACAACTAATGCCTTGTATGGGTAAAAATTGATGGATTTTCAAGGAGACTAATTGGGGATTCAGATTTTTGTACATTGATAACTAGGTTGAGGTTAAGGCATTATAGCCCGTTATTTAACCAAATACACTTTGTGGCCGACACGGACTTTAGAACAAAAGTTGGTTAAAGAAAAGTTCTTCCTACAAAATTGTTGCATGCAGCTAACTAGTCAGCTAGAACTCTAACTAATTATCCGTTTATTTGATTCCTTAATTGCAAGACCAACCTAAGTGTTGCAAAAATATGTAACGATAAAATAAATATCAGCTAAGAAAATTTTATACTTTATAGGCTCACCTTAGTTCCTTCCAGCCGACCGATATGTTCAATCATGGTGAGCGCGTCAGCCATAATTTGACAAGGGTGGTTGTAATCTGTCAAACCATTAACTACAGGTACAGTCGCATACTTTGCTAGGTCGAGAATATCCTGAAAACGTGAATGATGTAAACTTTGAAAATAGAAAAGGAACATACTTTGCTCAGTCAAAAATATACCGAAAACAAGAATAGGGTAAACTTTGTAAATATGAAAAGGAACCTTAGAATCAGAAAAATGGAACATTAACTACCCAGATATACCCGAAAAAAAAGAGAAAAAGAGGAAAGAGCACCCACTATAGCTTTGTACTTATTATACATCACCCGCCAATTTATATATTTCAAGAAAACATCAACTTCCCTGTTAACTTATCTTGTTTACTTTTAGATTATATTCTTATATCTTACCAATGATTCTTACATTATTCACATATAACTACATCCGTTCACGTGCAAAAAATTAGAAAAAAATAACTACATTAAGGAATCAATTTTTAGAATCTATTTCTAAGGAAACCACTAGGAACGATGTTGAGGAACTATTTTTAGCTTAACAATTATGAACTAGTGTAAAGTAATGGTATTGGCTACATGAGGAAGGTGTAGTCTGTGCCCAGGTTGGTATTTAATGTCCCACCCTTGTTTTTGATAGTTAAGTTAGCAATGGAATACAATGGATTGGTGTAAAATTGAGGAATCATGAAATACAAAATTATCAAACAAATTACAAATGTATATCTACAAGACATACCTGATGAGCAAAAAGGCGTGCCATGAGAATGTCGTTATAGCGTGAGAGTACACGAGCGACATCACGGGTTTCTTCACGTTTACCCATTTGAATATCATTTGGCCCCAAATATAAAGCATGTCCACCAAGCAAAAAGAACCCGGTTTCAAAAGAAACCCGCGTTCGCATTGATGGCTTAGCAAAGATCATTGCCATCGTTTTTCCTTTAAATGGGAGATATGTCTTCTCCCCTGATTTTATCAGAGCTTTCACCTCTTTTGCTCGATCTAAGATCTTCATTATAGTCGCTTTGTCAAAATCGTCAATATGTAAAAAGCCTCTAGGCAATTCTTTAGCTGTTGATAAACACCAAAGTTACATAACATGCTATGAACTTTTTTGAAAACTATAGTATGTCACTATTAAACTAAAAATACGAAGACCATACGAAGGAAACTGATACCTTTACATACAAAATTGTACACTGAACCAAGAAAGTATACACATATCAACTACGATCATTCATCACAATTTGATGCTAGCTAATATTTTAAGATCTTTAATTTCTCCGGAGGACCTTCAAGTCATAAACAATTTCCTAACCAGTTCAGTATGTTTATACATACATCTATAGCATTAGTACGTAGTTGCTAGTAGCAAGAATTATTCAAAACTGTAGATTTTGCATTCTGGCAAAGCATTGGAACCAAAACAATCAAAAGCAGAAAAGTCATTTTGAACTAAGAAGCATGTTTCTCACAAAATCAACATAGAACATCAAACAGTGTATATGTCTTCAAACTGTACTTTGGTTTAATCAAAGATATCTTTAATATTCTCAGAATTGCTTCCAAATTCTCTTCATCTTAAGTTTATACTGCAGATGGGTTCAAAATAGTCTAAGTATATTAAAGATGACAAATTATGCATGTATAATTTGCTCTCTCATATTTCTAGAAAATACCCTCATTCTGATCATACACAACAAATTTAGGGTCGAATTTTGAATCTTGCTCGTTTATCAGGAGTTCTGATCATACCCTACAAAGGAGTTACCCTCATTCCGATCATAAACTACAAAGTCAGATCGAACTCGCAGACAGACAAACACATTAGACCGGTGACAATGATATGCATCTTAACCTTCTCCAAAATACCCTATCTCAAGTTTGAACTACAGATAAGTTCAAAAACAGTAAGTAGATTCAATGTTGAAACACAGATAGGAGAACATAATTATGCGTTTTGAATCAATATTTAATGTTTCTGAAGTAACTTCATTCTGATGACACACTAAATATCCAGGTCAAACACAGAACGCCAAATACACATTATAATTGATTACAACGATTTGCAAGTTTCCTCTGCTCTTAAATTCTTCCATAATTACCCTCATTGTGACCTAAAACTACAGATATGTTCAAAAACAGTCTAAGCAAACTTAAGCAAACATAGTTATGCATGATCAATTTACGCGTGAACTTAACCTTGACACCTTGGACTCATTATAACTTATCAAAAACCTATATTAACGTTAGGGTTGGTAAGACAAAATGACATAATAAATTTTCGTTCCATCTCTTAATTTTCTTATTGTTACCCTTTTTATTGATTTCAACACTTTGAAATTTTAGAAAGTTACATTTTTTAATCAAAAAGTTGTACCATTCTTTTAACGTGCTAACTTGCATGTTTAATCTACTCTAAAATATACCGTGAATTATTATACTCAATCCGGCCTTAAACCACATATTGAAGTTCACCTCCTATAAATACAAACACCTTGAAGTGATTTTATATTTCTTCTAATCGTACCAGAATAATATAAACCCCTTAATTCCAAATTTTGTACAATCATTTGTATGTTTAAAATTGCATATTTAATGAGCTCCAAAGTATATCCAGAATAATCCTCAATTCGACCTGAAACCACAACTAACGATTCACCTCTCCATATTAGGCGGAACAAGAATTTGTTTAAAGGATAGTCTGAACTTATGAGGGTATTTTTTTTTTCATATTATGCGGGATTACTTTCGGGTAAAATACATGGTGAAAGAATCAATCTCTTCTTTTTTTCAAATATGTTGGGGCTATAGCCCTACTCCTGTTACTCCCCTGAACATAAAAGCAAACACCTTTGAGTGATTATTAATAACATTGTTAAGACTATATATCTAGAAATCATACAAAAATAAACGCACACCCTACTTCAAAGTTTATACTATTATTTTTAGGGGCTAAATTGTGTGTTTTATTTGTTATAATTTATATACAGACCTCAATTCTACGTTCAACCCTTAGTACAAACACCTAGGAGTGATTATAAATTAAAGCGATAAGACTAAGTGCCTGTTTGGCAAAAGCTTCTTTTCTCATCTTTTTTAGTTTTTTTTATTAGAATAGTTTTTTGATTAGAAAAAGTTTGGGATGTTTGGTATGTCAGTTTATTTAACTTTTAAAAGCTAGCTTTTTGATCAAAAAAAAGCTAAAAAAGCTCAAAAGAAAGAAGCTAAGAATTTGAGATTTTTTTAGATATTCACATAAAAATCACCAAAAGGTAGAAATTTTCCAATTAAAACATTTTGTAAATTTACAAGTCACTAGTAAGTTGAATAAGTAAAAAAGTACTTATCCACAAAAATAAGTTATAAGTCACTTATAAGTAAAAAAGCTAAGGTGGTGACCTTCTTTAAAGCAAGCTTTTTTCTCATTGCTTTAAAAAATCAGTTTTTTTGACAAAAAAAAGGCGATAACAAGCACGCCCTATATATCTATAATTCATAAAAATACAATACACACCATTTACTTCAAATAAGTAGATATTTTAGGAGATAAAATTGCAAGTTTAGTCTGCTGAAATATCTTCAGGAAATACCCTCAATTACGGTTAATTGCATGTTGAAATTACATCCTCCCTTGGGCATAAACACAAACACCTTTGTGGTGATTTTAAAACACACTGGAAAATAAAACACAATATATAGTATAATATATATTTTTAAAATCACCCCAAAAGGTGTTTGTGTTTGTGTTTGTGTTTGATGCCCAAGTGAAGAAGTAGATTAAACATACAATTTAGCACCTGCAAATATTAGTATAAACTTTAAAGTAAAAGCGTAAATATTATTATCATATCTTGTGATACATCATATTATTATGTGAGTACATAGTAAACTATAATAGAGAAATGAAATAAAAAAGAGAAAAGATACATGGAGAAATTGGAGGAGAGGGGGAGGTGAGAGAGGAAAGGCATGAGATTCGTCGGAATATCACCGGAGAAGAAGAATGATTTCGGAGAGAGTAATTATGGAGGGTATTTCTAGAGAGAGAGTCGGATGATCGGAGAGATGAAAGCTGAGGAGAGTGATACACACTGGCCGCCATTTTTGCACACACAAAAGACAAAGATGGATGGAGACCCAGTTATATACCAAATCCTAAGTAAGCTTATATCGCTCTATTCTCATTCGTTCCGATTATCAAAAATTAATCATATATTTCAAACATTAAATTATATGATTTATTTTAATTTAAAAAAATTTTATTTCAATAATTTTTATACATACATGTAATTTCGTAAAGAATAATTAATTAGTAACGGATTGAGTAAGTATTTTCTAGTTTTGAAATGATAAACAAAAAAATCACAATAGTTTTTAAACAGCACGAATGGAATCATAGTTATTTTTTTTATATAACTTTTAGTTTACGTTAAGTAGTTCTTCTGTTCTACACATGGATTTATCATTTCTCTTGTAGTTTTACATTGGCTTGATGATTCAGTTTTTAGTGTCTCGGTTATATTACTAATTAGTTCTTCCTAATTTCACTTTTGAGGGGTTACGATTCAAACCTTGATGGTAAGGCGATGTAGTAAAGAGGCGGATAACATCTACATTACTAAAATGAACTGAACAAACGACGATTTTAAATGATTAGGAATAATACCTGATCATTGAACAAAGTTAGTACTAAAATGTACTAATGCTTCTGTAGATATATAACCAATTTTTTTGAAGTTAGTTTCATTGGAGCCAAAACCAAGCAAAACAATCCTACAAAACGGGCCGAATCGGCAACATCTGGTTTGGTCTCTATTAACCCTTTAACACCCAAATCAGAAATTTGATCAGAAAACTTCCCGAGTTACTTGCAAGCATCTTAATAAACATTAAACAACTTGAATCGGCAATGTTCATTAAATAAGAACAAACTTATGTAACAAGTAACAACTCATCTTTACGAAGCTATAGTTCAGAAAACATGCAGAAACTGCTTTATTTGGAACTACATTGTCTTATAGTTACCACATTATTACACACGAATGAAGATAGAGCTTAATTTACACACTGGAGCGACAAACTTATTGCTTACCCCTAAACATAGGATCTAATCCTTATACCAAAATAGTATTAAGGAACTTATCAGTTTCATATTACGGTTCCGTCTTTAATAGTTGCGTTTTTTAGTACTACAGTGATCCCAGATCTTATGTAGAATCCTTCATCCGGTCTCTCTGCCTCTTCAACGTTCTGCAAAAAATAATACCTAGCAAATGTAATTATAATAGCTTATGTTGGTATGTAGTTCTACAACAGCTATTTCAGACTTTCAGTAGATGCGGACAAAGTCTCTGTCACAAAGGCCCAAGCCTAATTAGATTTCAAATATTTAACTCCAAATTCTCCACAGAAAAAAAAAACATTAATAACCAGGTAATAAAAATACATACTCCGTACCTCTTTATTTGCAATGACGACATCCCGTCCTATCTTGGCATTCTTGTCGATAATGCAATTCCTTAACCAAATCAAAATTTAGTTAGCAAAAAAAAATCGGTTTATTATTTGATACAAATTGATAATTGTTCCAAAAAAGTTTTGGTGATGACTTAAAGTACATGTAGTAAAGATTAGTATATGAATAACCTGATTTTGGTGTTCCGGCCAACTCCAACCGGAACCTTTCCCTCAGCTAGCAAAGACGCAATTTCAGATTCTGTTTGGTAGTAGTCTGCACCCATCATCATCGTATCCTGTGAGAAAAGAGGAAAAAAAGGGGAAAAAAAAGGGAAAATGTTTAGCACAAATAATGTCAGTCACACTCGAAAATACCAAGATTAACTGCCACATTCGGTCTAGGCTGTGATGAAAGGGAATTATAACTCCTACTGGAGAACATGGCAAACATGGTTAATTTTTCGTCATGTCGTTTACTTCAAATCTTACAATTAAAGAACTCTGGGTCCCCTATATTAACAAAAGAATTGATCCTTGTTTCATCAGTGGCCACATTACATGTAGTCAAGTAAATGATTACTGTTGTAAACTTGTAGTATAAATAACGAACTACAAAGTCACCCTTAAGACTGTTTGTGTGAGTGCATTTTAGGCACTGGAATAACAATTAGTAGAAACCCATGCTTTGGAAGAAAAGGTTCCAAGTATATCTCACCTCAAGCTCCACACCACTCTCTAGGCGTGAGCGAACACCCACTATGGAGTGTTTGACGCTGCATTCGTGGAGAAAGCACCCATGTGAAATAATTGCATCTACAGCCTGCAACAAACTCGACCAAATCAAGATCAACCAGCGTACTTGTAACAATTTGTTTGCAGAAAAGTAGGCTCTCTACCACTAAACTAAACCATAGTGTATTATTTCTTAGCTTACCTTGCACACTTCCATCTTGGTAGGTGGCAAGAATCTAGGGGATGTGAAGAAAGGGCTTTTTGGGTCATTGAAGTCGAACTTTGGCGGCTGCAAAGAAAAATACATTTTTTTTTAAAGCGTCAAATATAAGATTTTGTAATTAGAGGGAGGAAAACTAGACTCCTATATCTTTTTAGGATATGGTATAACATGATAGCTCAAGGAAAATCGAGTAGAACTTAGGAAGTACTTAATAAGCAATAAATTAACGAATTAGAAAATTAACCTGCTTTGTGAGAGCTAAATTGGAATCGAAAAAGGACTTTATAGTCCCTATGTCTTCCCAGTAGTCGTTGAATAAAAATGCCTGAGAATTGAAAAGAATCCAAAATAAAACATATTGATTAAGTTATAACAAAAAAGGTGTTTAAATCACAATTCACAATTTCCAGTTTTCATGGGACATAATGCATTAGCTTATGAACTACAGAGAAAAATGTGAGGGAAATAAATGGAACAAAGTGTCACTGGCGTAGATGCTGTTAGTTAATCTGCTACAATTTCGCCTAATGAGGCTATGATCTAAGAGCTTTTGCTGTTAGCGAGGGAGACATTATTTTTCTATATGCCCGTCTTGCTTGTAGATTTTTATATTATCAAACAGATGGAATTCAGTCGAATCTTTTGAAGGGTAGCAGTGAGATTCTGACACCATGCTACATGGCATGCTACCATGTGATGTGACCTAAAAGATTGACTGGTTAGGGACTATTTATTATACTCAATTAGTTCAGAAAACTTGAGCATACCTGGACATTATGATCTGATACAGCCGAAGGAATGATTTCGGACCCGAAATCATTGCAAGAAGGGTATCTCCATTTCAAAAGCTTTAGCAACACGTCGGTTTTGAACACGTAAACACCCATTGATGCAATATACGGATATTTTGCTGCATTATCCTCAGACAATCCAAGAACAGTGGTGTCTACTTGCTAGAACATTATCACAATTAATAACAATATTAGGTAACATTATAAAGTAACGATAGAAACCAGCAAGGCTTCCTTTTATGCCTGAGCATGAAATTAGCCTTATATAAAAGTTTTAGAGTAGCTTGAATGTAAGCTTCATATAATACTTAACATGGGAATGGAAATGCGAAGTTGAATGAAACAGCAATACTAATAAAAGTCTAGACGTTATCGTAGCAAAAGTAGGGACAAAGTTTTAAAACAAAAAGGTGCAAAAACATCCAAGGTTTTTTTGGGGGTAACTTTAGACTCTATAAATATGACAATGTACCATTTGCTTTAGTGCAATCCCTTTTGGCTTTTCGGCAAATTGGGTGACACGTCCTGTTTGGTCAATCTTCATCAACCCATAATCAGATGCTCGGCTGTCACATCAAATCAGTAGTTTAAAAGTGATATAAAAGAGATAAATGTCTGTCCCGAGAACAATTAAGGTCCAATCAACAATTTTGAACACGCAAAATGGAGTAAAGATTTTTAAAACTGGGTGTTAAAACTTAATGCATTGATAACTTGATCACATCAACAACGCAGCTTAAAGTCAAAAGGAAGAATATCTTACCTATCATCCATGGGGACACATGAAACAGTTATATCAGCATTTGAGTCGATATGCTTCTGCAATAACAATACAAATTGATGCTAAACACAACAGCAATGAAACGATTTCTATATGTACCTTTTACAATCACTAAGATACTACTTCAGCGTATGCGAAAAGTTTTTTATGCACAAATAAGTGTCGAACAGACTCAAAGAACAAGTACCTGTACAAAGTCCATATAGTCCATTCTATAGAGATGATCACCAGACAATATCAATATATGTTCCACGTTCTTGGTCTTAGCATCCTGTTAAAACAAGTAAAGGAAAAGTTACTACTTTTACCAAACTATTGAAAAATGGAGAAGGAGAGAAAAAGCATGCTTTCTCTGAGTAATTTTCATACACACACAAAATCTCAATACTCCAAAAAAATCGCCATCACACATTACTTTCCACACTTATTTCAGTGTCAATGTCTAACAAGTGACCAAACTTCGAACAAACTAAACTTGTCGATCCTTAAAAAGTTGTGTACGCATATTAGCACCATAAACAGAAGTGAAACGACAAGATAGTTACATTTCTCATAAGAAAGAAGTTTAATATCCGAAAAATGCAAAAAATCAAACAAATTATCAAATGAGCTTAGCCACTTACCTCAAAAACCCAGGTAAATTGCCTCACAGCATCTGCTGTTCCCTGGAACCACGTCTTTCCTGCTTCTCCCGGTGTTTGGGTGGCAGCCAAAACCTGAATAAATAACAATTTCTTAATTAGCTATAGCAACAACGCTTATTCTAAGCGTCAATTTCTGAAAAAGTAAAATAAAAAAAGGAAAATAAGAGCTAATGAATTTTTAACAGTCTGAAAAACGTTTAAATCAAACTAATTTGTACACGATGAACAAAATTATAATGCGAGCTAATCCACGTTAAACTTGAAGTCAGGTAGTAAGAATTCATTGGTACTGGCAAAGTCACTACATTAACTTACCTCGACAAAACCATCGCCAAATGATATACCATTCCCAAAGTTGTAAGTGCGAGCTATGTGTCGATTGAGGGAGAAAGAATTAAATTGGGTCATGATAAAAATCTTTCGTATACCACTGTTGATGCAATTACTCATGGGTACATCTATAAGCCTATAGCACCCTCCGATCGGAACCTAATCCAACAAAAAAAGTTTATAGTTTAGTCAAATTTTGTTACCAGATCAATGATTGCTAAAAAGAATATTTATAAAAATAAGTTAGGCTGGTTTAAATATCTTACTGCAGGTTTAGATCTTTTGCTAGTTAGTGGAAAAAGACGAGTCCCAGCACCACCACCTAATATAATCGCCGCTACATTTTTTGCTTCTACTCTTGATAGCTCGAAAAGTGGTGTATCAAATACCTGAAGATCGGCAAAAAAAATTCACCAGTCACACACTTAGAAAGCAAAATCATGAAATAGAAATAAAAAATTGTTTGAGAAAGAAGATATTCAAAACTTTGAATATTTTTCCCAATTTTTTTTGTAGCTGATGCAGCAGCAGAAGCCGCTATTGAATTGACAAACGTTTCCGAACTTAGACAGTTTAATAATCTACACAAGTAGAAGTGCACCTTTCTAAACACATGGCTTAATGTAATGAACCTGATTCGGGATAAAAACAGAGAAAGGGAGAGGGATAGAAGAAAATAACTAGAGGGTCAAGTTTGATAGATTGTGAACTCATGGGTCTTTTCTGCAGTTATTTGAAAGTTCTGGACTACACCAGAACATAGCTTTAGTATAAATAAAGTGTTCTGCCTGTTAAGGATTTTATGAAGAAAATGAATCTTAATTTTTAGCTATGTTTTTATCTTTGTTTTTCCTTTCAATTCCTGCAATTTTTATCTTGTAATTTCATTCCCTTTGAATCTTTTAGTTAAATTATAACCCAGAAAAATCTCACAAAAAATAGTCACAATTATTGGTTTTGTTAGATATTTGCTTAACGAACTCATGAATCCATTGCTAATTGATACGAGTTCGTTACAAGTGGTATCAGAGCCACCGTTCCTCTTCGGAATCATGTTTTCTGATTCATTTCAGTCTGAGATGGCATTTTCAACTTGGAGGGAAGGTTTGAAAAAAGTTTGCGACAAAATATGAACCGCCATGTGTTCGATGAAATGTCTGTCACAAACCCGCACCAATTTTCTCTAAGAAATGAAGGGTCGGCTTATTCCTCTTACTCTTATATACCTACCTTTGGTCTCTCACCACCGCCAAGACCACCGGATGAACCACCTACACTGCCGTATTCGTATATGAAATTCCTATCCGCTGTTCTAGTTGCAGTTATGCAGTTAGGCTCCAAGTACAGTTGGAACCTAAGTATAATGATGGACAGAACTTGTAAAGTTAAATGTACTTGAATTAAATCACACGCACATTTAACAACGGAGTTCACCCAAATAGGCTATGTCTCCGGGACACTCACCCAGATTGATGATATTATAAAAGCTTACAATATATGATTCAAGTCTTAATGAAAAACTCTCAGACTCGCTCTAGGTTTTTCTGCCTATCTCTATATTGCTTCTACCTTATAATTATCACTCAAAACATCAATAGCATCCCACCATTGTTTTTCATTTTAAAAGTTTACTGTGTATTCTCTCAAAGTTGAGTTCTTTATAATTTAGAACACACTTTTTACAATCAAAGTTATTAACTATTTAAAGAGTAAAATAATCTTCATTCTTCAAGATCTTGTTGATTGATTTAGACTCTTCTAATAGATCTCAATCTTGCCATCTTTGCACGAGATACTGCTGCATTTGATTGATCTCAATCTTCATGTTAATACCTGTTAATAACTTGCTTGACAATAGGAGTTACTAGTTCCTTAAACAACGAACATATAAAATAATATCTTTTAGAGATAAAATCTTAATATATTTTAAAACCACAACTCCACATAACATTCAATCTAATTGGATCATAACAGATTTTGTAAACACATAGATTGCATTTCGTGAAAAAGACTTTGCATAATAATAGAGATTTAGTTGCACAATAACAGGAACAATATCTCCTAAACTAATCTCCATATATCTTTTAATCAACTTCCATTCTTTATCACCTTAATATTCTCAATATATATAAACTGAATCTTTTTAAACAGATGAGAATATATCCTGCATACCTTAATTCAAATAAGACTTTAAAGATCAAGTAATGCAGTTAGACAGAATCAGACAGAATCCTGCGTATTGGCAGATTGGAACTGTAGTTGCAACTGAGGTTGCAACCTCACCTGTAAACATAAAAACTGTCTTAATTCTTAACATTCAAGTTAGATTATTTTGTTCAAACCAATTGACAACAAAGAGTTACTAGGCCAGAAATATGGTCCTAACAATCTCCCCATTTGTCATTGGATTTGACAAATAATCTGATTTTATACAAACAGCTCCACCTGCAAATTATGTTAGCACATACAATCTCCCCTATATTTTAAAATTACATAACATTGCAAGTGGTTTTGAGTTAAAAATTTAAGCTCCCCCTCCAAGTTAGAATTGCAGACAATATACAACTCAAATAAGCATTCATTCATCAATTTCACCAAGCACAAAACTTATTCAAACATTAAGAAACAATATTCCAGAAATAAGTTGCAAACAAAACATAAGACCAAAAAGATTGGCGCATAATAGTTTTAACACAGAATTTGCAGAAATTGAAATAAACCACATAACATAAACTCTTCAATTCTCCCCCTATTTGTCACATCCAGGACAAACTAGTTGTTGTTACTTGACACATCAATGTCTAGGGGCTCTTGAGGAAACAAGTTCATCTCTTACCACATCATCATCTTCACTGCTTAAGGAGCAACCACTCTCACTTTCACTTTCATTGTCACTTTCCTTGAGGTTTTCTAGCAGCTTCTTGATCTCATAGTCATGGGTATCTAGCTCAGCCCTCCTCTCTTGATTAATAGCAAATTGTTATACCAGATACCTTCTAACACCCTTCTTCTTAGGAGCAGCACTGGTAGACTCTTTTTGCTTTCCCTTTTCACCAGTAATGTCATTGATATGACCTTCCTTTAGAAGTTTAGGAGAGATATAGAGAGCAGAAGAGCATTTGGTAGGTTTCTCAAAAAATTGAAGTAGAGGATTTATTAAAGATGGGGGCACAAGATCCACTTGAGAAAGAAGAATAACAGAGATTAAACAAGGAAAATGCAGCAAGACAGTGCTAGCTTTGACATCAAAAAATTCTTTAACCAAATTGAACACATGATCACCAAAGTTGATGGGAATTTTTGACATAATTCTATAGATGAACACAGCCATTTCTTTGGTAATCTTAGAGGGTTGTTTGGTTGGTGTCCAATTGAACTTAGAGATTTTGTGCAAAACAGCTGCACTTAGGGTCAGAGCCGAGGTTTTGATGGAATTTCCATCAAATTGGTTATCTTTCCCTCTAATTGTTAAAGCTGTAGAGTGTATATCAAAGTCTAGATCACCCTCAGGATTGCTAGGTTGGGTAGAAGAAGGTTCACTTACCTTTGCTTTAACAAAGATAGGATCTCTCTGTGTGTTTCTGCCAGGACGTTTCTTAATCCTACGATTTCTAGGTTGGGTAGAAGAAGGTTCACTTACCTTTGCTTTAGAACCTTTATGAGTTTTGGACTTATTCAGAAAGTCACCAATAGTATTGTCATCCTCATAGTTTAGATCAAGTTGATTTTGAGGAGAAGAAGACATGGTTGGATCTGAGGTTGTTACTGGACTTGGAACACGTAGAAGGGGGTTTTTCAGAAAAACAGAGTTTTTAATTTGATATAGAGAGATAGTAATTCTGATTTTAGTAGTTTTTACTTTAAGCACTAGTTTAAATAGCAATTAAGCCCAAAGCTTTGTAAATTAAAAAAAAGATATACCCAAATCCCTTTCTGAGCCAATTTTCCCCGAAAATAGATACTTACCTTTTAACAGATATTCAAATTTTAAATTTTCGCAGAAGGCAATCAAGATACTGTTTTTATCAAGATAAAGTCAGCAAAGAATAAGGATCTTCATTCCAATTTGAAACAGATTTTTCTAAGTTGTCTGATTTTAAGGAGTTGAAGAAATATAGAAAATTTGACTTGTTTCAAGATTAAGATAGCAATAATAATTAGTATAGAATTTTGAACACAAGATAGTAACAATTTACTCAAAAATATATATTCATCATAGGATATCCATATAATAAAAATTATGACTAAGAGCTATAATTGAGCAAATATGTTTTTTCTCTACACAAATACTAGCTTGATTATCTCAGCAAGGAAAGAGTATAAGTGATGTCAAAAAAAAAATCAAGATTTTGTCTTGGCTTTATTAGTATAATTCACTTAGGATATCAGCGTATGCTGAATTTGATCATAAGCAATGTGACTTTCTTTTGATAGTTACTGTATGTCTGAAATTCCGAACGAGGTTTCAACTGTGGTTGCAACTGAGCTTGCAACTTAATGTAAAATTTGCACTTTTTGCTTGCAACTCTATTACCAAAGAGGTTTTAGGACAAATTATCCCACATCTATTTTTGAGACATCAACTAGTAGCTTTTTCAAGACAAAAACTTCATAGCTCAATTAAGAGTGGCCTTAGACACAAACTTTATTAATGTTACTCACAGAAAAGCATACATGGCAAGAGTATTTAATTAGATCTATAGTGACATACCCCAATATCACTCCTTATGGTTTCAAACTTGTTTGTATCAAGGGGTTTTTTGAAAATATCTACTAATTGTCTTTCAGTTGAAACATGTTCTAAAATTAAGTTCTTTTCTTCAACTAATTCTCTGATAAAATAGTGTCTTAGATCAATATGTTTAGTTCTGGAATGTTGTACTGGATTCTTTGTCAAGTCTATAGCACTTTTATTTTCACAAAACAGAGTTAGCACTTCTTGCTTAACATTATAATCAGATAACATTTGTTTCATCCAAATTAGTTGAGTACATCCACTACCAGCTGCAATGTACTTTGGCTCAGCAGTTGATGAAGAAATGCAATTTTGTTTTTTACTAAACCATGAAACCAGATTATTCCCAAATAAAAAGAACCATCAGAAGTACTTTTTCTGTCATGTATATTACCTGCCCAGTCTGCATCACAGTAACCAACCAAAAAATGATTTGTCTTTAGAATACCACAGACCAAGGTGAGTAGTGTCTTTTCACGTATCTTAAGATTCTTTTGACAGCAAGAAGATGAGATTCTAGAGGATTTGCCTGATATCTGGCACACACTTCTACACTTAAGCAAAGATCTGGCCTGCTGGCAGTTAAATAGAGAAGACTTTCAATCATAGACCTATAGAGACTAGGACAAACACTACTACATTATCATTCTTAAACAATTTTAGAGTTGTACTCATAGGTGTTCTTTTCTCTTTTCTCTCACTTAAACCAAATTTCTTGACAAGATTATCAGCATATTTACTTTGGCATAGAAAAATACCTTTTTCATTCTGTTTAACTTGAAGTCCTAGAAAGTAAGTTAATTCTCCTTCACCACTCATTTCAAACTCATGTTTCATATCAGAAATAAATTCAGCAATTTTAGTATCAAAGGTACAACCAAACACAATGTCATCAACATAAATTTGGGCAATAATAATATCGTTAGGAGTTTCCTTAATAAAGAGAGTTTTGTCAAATCCCCCTATGCTAAAAACTTTTTCAATTAAGAACTTAGTCAGTCTTTAATACCAAGCTCTAGGGGCTTGCTTTAAACCATACAAGGCTTTTTTTTTTCAAAAGACAGACATGTTCAGGAAACTTAGGATCTTCAAAACCTTTAGGCTGACTAACATAGACTTCTTCTTGAATATTGCCTTTTAATAAGACACTTTTAATAGCTAAAGTCATACAGGCAAGCAAGAGAAATTAGCATTCTAATAGATTCTATTCTTGCTACAGGGGCAAAAGTTTAATCAAAGTCTATTCTCTCAATTTGAGTGTATCCTTGAGCTACAAGTCTAGATTTGTTTATAACAATTATGCCATCTTCAATACTTTTATTCCTAAAGATCCATTTAGTACCTATAACATTTTTACTATTGGGTCTGGGTACTAATGTCCACACACCATTCCTCTCAAATTGAGACAGTTCATCTTGCATAGCTAAAATCCACTCACTGTCTTCCAATGCCTCTTATATTTTTAGGTTCTAATTGAGAAATATAGCAAGTAAAATGAACATTACTCTTTTTACATCTGGTTTCATACCTGCATTGACTTTTCCTATGACATTTTCAAGAGTGATTTGTTTGAGTTCTTGCATAACGAGGCTTACTTGCAGTTTGGATTAGAGAACCATCTTCTTCTTTATCAGACTCTGTTGTACTGTGGGTTTCAAGCTCAGTTGCAACTGGACTTCCAACCACTACATGGCAGTCATTTTGCTGAATTTCTCCTATTTCTTTACTTTTAATTCCTGACTTATCATCATCGCCTGTAGTCTCAGAGACATCTTTCAAATCATCAAATATCACATTATATGACTCCATGACACAGTTTGTTCTCAGATTATAGACTCTAAAAGCCCTACTATTTTGAGTATACCCAAGAAATACTCTTTTTATCACTTTTAGAATCAAACTTCCCAAGAGGTTCTCTATCTTTAAGAATGTAATATACACACCCAAATACTTGAAAATACTTGACATTAGGTTTTCTACTTTTCCAAATTTCATAAGCATTCATGGTAGTACATTTTGTAATATATACTCTATTAACAATATAGCATGCAGTATTGACAGCTTCAGCCCAAAATCTTTTGGCAAGTTTCTTAGAGTTAAACATGACCCTAGCCATTTCCTGAATGGTTCTATTTTTCCTTTCTATTACACCATTTTGTTGTGGGGTTTTTTGTATAGAAAACTCATGACTTATCCCTAGAGAGTTGTAAAAATTGCTAAACTTACTGTTTTCAAATTTAGTTCCATGATCACTTTTTACCCTTACAATTTTACCAATGGTGGATCCTTTTTCAAGTTGCAGTTTCAAGCAGAGTGTTTTAAAGAGTTCAAAGGTTACAGCTTTATCTTTTAAGAACACCCAAGAGTATCTAGAGAAATCATCTACAGCTACCAGAATATACTTCTTACCACAATACTTTCAGTTTGCATAGGACCCATTAGGTCAATATGAAGAAGTTTTAAGACTCTCTTGGTGTAGATTTGACTAGTACTTTTATGAGCACTCTTTGTTTGTTGGCCTATTGCACAATCACCACACCCCCCTTGAGTTTTAAGGCTAAGATTAGGAATAACTCTTATCAATTCTTTTCTAACAAGTTTATACAAGGTTTTATAGTTCACATGACCAAGCGTTTTATGCCAAATATCAACATTATTGGTTGCAGCTTGACTGCACCTATTCTCAGGTAATCCTTTCACTTTTCTCAAAAACATAGCAGCTATTTGCTGATCTAACTCCTGTCATGATCAAGTCGTCATTCACATCAGTAATTAGACACTTATCTTTATTAAACTGAACAAACATCTGGTTATCACAGAGTTGGCTAATACTAATAAGATTAGCTTTTAAACCATCTACAAGAAATACATCATTTATTTCAGGCATTCCAGGTTTGTTCAAGATTCCTTTTCCAATTATTTTACTTGTGTCTCCACCTCCAAAAACAACAGTGTTTCCTGTAAGATTAATGAAATTTTTTAGAGCACTTGCATTACTTGTCATGTGCTTAGAGCAACCACTGTTAAACTACCATTCATTAGTAGTAACAGCATTAAGAGAAGTAATGACAGCTTTATTATTGGCAATTAAGTCATTTTTAATTTTAACTTTCCAAACCCAATACATCTTTTCATCACAAGTAGGAGACAACCAGTTTTTCTGAGAAATATACTTTGTGTGCATTTTTAAATAGCAACTGATTTCTAGATGTCCAGGCATTTTGCAAAAGTTACACAATCTTGGATTAAGTCTAGTTTTAGCCTTAAGATCATTCAACTCTTTTCTGGTTGCAACTACACTTCTAACATTGCTGTCAAAATCATAACTTTCAGATTTTATAGAGGCTTTAACAAATGTAGTTTTTCCAGTGCCTTTATAACCACAGTACCCCAAACCATTGTTATCCTTTGAGCCTCTAGCATAGGACAGCATATCATCTAATTTCTCTGAAGCTAAAGCATTCCAGCAGTTTCATTTTCTTTTAACTCAAATTGTTGTCTGTTGAGTTGTTCAGTGAGATTCTTTATTTCATCTTTTAGAATAGCATTGAGTTTGTTGGTGATGATAGATAGTTTGCTCAATCTTTGATATTTTTCATAAAAAACAAGATATTGCCGAGTAATACTCTCTTATGAGGGTTCTTCCTCATCACTGCTATAGGTTTTAAGTGCAATTGTAACTAAAGTTAAAACTAACTCACAATCACTTTCATAAACAATTTCATTTTCAGTGATTCTTCCCATAAAATTAACAAAATTAGATTCATCCTCTACATCACTGTTACTCTCAGATTCACTGTCACTGTGAGTGGTTATATAAGCATTTATGTTTCTTTTTAAAGTGTTAGCACACTCAACCTGAATGTGACCATAAACTCTACACTCTCCGCACTGAATTTCTCTAGACAGAGTCTCTGTCATCTTTTTCTTTTGAATTCCACTTTCCTTTAGAATTATTATTAAGCCTAGATTCTGGCCTAAATTGATTTTTTAGTTTATTAAAGTTTTTACACGTTCCAGTATCATCTTGCTTTTTCTTATAGAATTTTTTGTAAACCTTTTTAGCAAAGAAGGCCAGCTATTCTTCATCATGCAGATTATCACAGTTTAAGTTCATATTTCTTAGCTTGAAAGGCTATTCTCTTTTCTGTTCTCTTTGCCTTGAAGAATTTTAACTCATGAGTGCTTAGATTTCCTATAAGTTCTTCAAGTTTAAAGTTTTCTAGATCTGTTGATTCCTCAATAGCAATTACTTTAATTTCAAATCTTTCTGAAAGAGAATTTAAGAGTTTTCTTTAAAAGTTTAGCATCACTATATTTTCCACATAAGGTTCCTGCTTGATGGGCAATGTGACAGATTCTTCCATTAAACTGTTCAATAGTTTCATCTTCCTCCATTCTTAGATTTTCAAACTGAGTAGTTAATTATTGGAGTTTATAAGCTTTTACTTTAACAGTTCCCTCAAATGTAGGATATCTCATGCCTCTTTGGCAGTTTCACAATGAGATATACCTGAACACGCTTAGAGTTACACCAGCAAAGATTAAGTTATTATTGTTGAGTTTGCACTTGACTTTTTATCCTCATCAGCAGACCATCTGTCTTCAGGCACATAAACTAGTTCACATTCACATTCACCATCAGTAACAGTTGGAACTTCCCAACCATAGAGTACAGACTTCCATACTTGTTCATCTTGCTGTTTGATGAAGGATCTCATTTTTATTTTCCAAACTCCATAGTTGACGACTCCTGCAAGCAATAGTGGCTTGTTAAACGTATTTCCTTCCCTCATTAAGTCCATCTTTACCAGAACACATGATCCACACTAAGTAGAATCTAGTGTGAAGCTCTGATACCAATTGAAATTCCTATCCGCTGTTCTAGTTGCAGTTATGCAGTTAGGTTCCAAGTACAGTTGCAAGTGAGGTTGGAACCTAAGTATAATGATGGACAAAACTTGTAAAGTTAAATGTACTTGAATTAAATCACACGCACATTTAAACAATGGAGTTCACCCAACTAGGCTACGTCTCCAGGACACTCACCCAGATTGATGATATTATAAAAGCTTACAATATAGGATTCAAGTCTTAATGAAAAACTCTCAGACTCGCTCTACTTTTTCTGCCCATCTCTATATTGCTTCTAGCTTATAACTATCACTCAAAAGATCAATGGCATCCCACCATTGCTTTTCGTTTTAAAAGCTTACCGTGTATTCTCTCAAAGTTGAGTTCTTTATAATTTAGAACACACTTTTTACAATCAAAGTTATTAACTATTTAAATAGTAAAACAATCTTAATTCTTCAAGATCTTGTTGATTGATTTAGACTCTTCTAATAGATCTCAATCTTGCCATCTTTGCACGAGATACTGCTGCATTTGATTGATCTCAATCTTCATGTTAATACCTGTTAATAACTTGCTTGACAATAGGAGTTACTAGTTCCTTAAACAACGAACATATAAAATAATATCTTTTAGAGATAAAATCTTAATATATTTTAAAACCACAACTCCACATAACATTCAATCTAATTGGATCATAACAGATTTTGTAACATAGATTGAATTTCGTGATAAAGACTTGCATAATAATAGAGATTTAGTTGCACAATAACAGGAACAATATCTCATAAACTAATCTCCATATAACTTTTAAGCAACTTCCATTCTTTATCACCTTAATATTCTCAATATATATAAACTGAATCTTTTTAAACAGATGAGAATATATCATGCATACCTTAATTCAAATAAGACTTTAAAGATCAAGTAATGCAGTTAGACGGAATCAAACAGGATCATGCGTATTGGCAGGTTGGAACTGTAGTTGCAACTGAGGTTGCAACCTCACCTGTAAACATAAAACTGTCTTAACTCGGAAAAAATGTTAAAATGGTACCTAACCTATCGGCTTTTAGTGATTTGGTACCCAACCTAACACACTTTCTAATTTAGTACACAACCTATACATTTCGCTCTAATTTGGTACCCAACCTAACACTTTTTCTAATTTGGTACCCAACCTATACGTTTCACTCTAATTTGGTACCCAACCTATACGTATACAGTCCAATTAAGTGACTCAATCTGTCTTCGATCATCGGTTTTTAACGCATAGGTTGGGTACCAAATTAGAAAAAAATGTTAGGTTGGGTACCAAATTAGAGCAAAATGTATAGGTCGGGTACCAATTTAGAAAGTGTGTTAGGCTGGGTACCAAATCACTAAAAGTTAATAGGTTGGGTACCATTTTAACAATTTTCCCGTCTTAACTCTTAACATTCAACTTAGATTATTTTGTTCAAACCAATTGACAACAAAGAGTTACTAGGCCAGAAATATGGTCATAACAGTATCACACGCCATTTTCCGAACATAACCGGCCTGAACCACCACCTTATTCGCCATACTCATATGTTCCTTCTTTTGGCATCCCACCACCGCTGCCTCCACCACCATTTTTACCCCCTCTGTATCATTCATTTTCTTCGCAGCCTGTTCCCCATTCCCCCTCTGAACTACCTTCTACGCACCCGTCACCCCTTTTCCCTTATCCACAATATCACCACGATAATCATGAACTCGTTTCACCTCAGCCCGTCATGTATGAGCATTCACCTCATTTATAGCTCTCAAATTCATGGTGATTTGTTTGAAACACAACAACAAACTCAACAACAGCTATTACAGGAGCAAAAATAAATCGATGAAGAACGATAGAAGAGACATGGTGATCAAGTCCAAGAAATCTTTCAACATATCCAGCAGATAGCATCTAATTATAATAATATTGGAGGTGGCACTTGTCAGAAAGAGTTATTTGAGGAGAATGGAGCCGTAAACAATGCACGCTTCTTGTTGGATGAAAAGCCGCGTACAGAACTGTGCCTAAACATTAATGCAGATTAGTTGCTCGATGAAAAGGTGGAATCAGAGATACAAGATAAATTGAGCACAACAGCTTACCCGTGCGAGTCAGACAAGGTACCTCTGTGTTCTGATATTCTGTCAAGTGACAAAATTTCATTAAGACGATTTCTCTTGCATTTAATTTAGTCGACGAAACGGCTCATAAAAAACATCAAAACTCAATGGCACATAATGTAGATCCAATGTTTGGTAAAATGTCTCTCAAAACGCTACAAAAGAACTCGGATTCAATTTGTTCACTCACAAGTGAGATTGATTAGGGGGGTTTTGCTGAAATGGGCATGTCGACCGAGTCCGTAACATGTCACTCTGACCAATTTGACCCAGGTGGAAAAGAAAATATGAATGGGGACATTGTTGGCTATGAAAAGGAAATGGTATCGGAAGACGAGCAGACAGAGGTAAACTTGATCACTAATTTTTTTAGTAAAAATGATATGGAGAATGAAATGAACGTGGAAATAAAGATATCCGACTTAGTTAATGATAAAATTATTCCCTTTGATGGAAATAATGGTAAAAAGATGGTATTTGAAAAAACTCTCACAGATTTTATATTGGCTATGGATACATTTGGGTCTGAATATATGGTTTTTGAAATAAGCTTAGAGGAAAAGGATAGCCCCAACTCGATAAATGTGAAGGTTGTTCGTATGGACGGATACACTTATGATAAGGAAATAGCATGGTGCAAGAAGAAAAGATGCAAAATAAAAGTAAAAGAGTTCCTTTTTAGCTTGGTCAAGTTTAGTGGTATGTACGGAATGTGTTGACTATTTTTCCAATACGATCTTCTTTTGCATTATAACTGATAGAAGAGAACAAGAAATATTGCGAATTTTATTGAGTGTGAGGTATTTTGGAAATGTACAATTCATAGATGATGTGAAGCTCCATGTTGAAAAACATAAAGCTGGTCTTGATCTTAGCACACACACTCGGGTATTTGTTGTACAAATATTTGGATTGTTAGGCACTCTTGATGGGGCATGTGAAACAAAATTTTTGAAAAAAGAGGAACTTGATATCAATTGCACGAATGATGTGATGAATAGATTATGTTCTCAGATTTTTCAAATCATGGACGAGCATGAACTTGTAGCGGAAAGACTGCAGTATATCATCTATTCTAACGTATATGGACAACAAACACTTGTCTCTCCAAACATGAAAATCGGTGTAATCAACACTTGTCGAAAAAAAGTTTCGAATCTGATGGAAACCAACTCAGTATGCAGAACACAAATCAATTCACAAGAAATTGGAAAATGGCTTCCAAACAGGAATTTTGATCCGTGAAGAACCCTACTAATGCTTAACATGCAAGCTATAATGCGACACAATCTAGTTCGAAGAGAAAATGGTATACTCACTGTAATGCTTACACAGTGTAACGCCCATGCTCAATTTAAAGCCTCATGGGAACCTCATAATACGATCTCAAAGTCACACCACCACCTTGAGGGCAAGGTGGATTTTCAAGCGGTGGGGAATGTAATGAAACTGTTTCGGGATAAAAATAGAGAAAAATAGAGGGATAGAAGAAAATAACTAGAGGGTCAAGTTTGATAAATTGTGATCTCATGTGTCTTTTCTGCAGTTATTTGAAAGTTCTGGACAACACCAGAACATAGCTTTAGTATAAATAAAGTGTTCTAGCTGTTAAGGATTTTATGAAGAAAATGAATCTTAATTTTTAGTTGTGTTTTTATCTTTGTTTTTCCTTTCAATTCCTGCAACTTTTATTTTGTAATTTCATTCCCTTTGAATCTTTTAGTTAAATTATAACCTAGAAAAATCCACCAAAAATAGTCACAATTATTGGTTTTGTTAGATAATTGCTTAACAAACTCACGAATCCATTGCTAATCGATACGGGTTCGTTACAGGCTTGTTTGGCTCCAGCTTTTTAACAACTAAGTTAACTCTTTCTCTAGCTGAGATTCGGTTACAATTTCTTAATTTGTTAGGCCAAAAACCAAAGTTCAGCTTTTGATCTGATAAACCAAATAAGTACAACTTAAAAGCAAAATAGTGGTAAAATTCCGCAACCAGAACAGTCAAACAGACCAAAATAGGACCATATACCTACTACTAATATAAAAATGATTGGCATGCAAAAAGTGGCTTATAAAATCTCATTAAAAAAAGCTAGATATTGATACTAGATCAACTTATTTAAAAGGTAAGGAGTATAATGTACACCTCTTTGGGTAGGTCTTTAAATGCAACGCATATTGCTTATGAAGTATGAACAACAGAACAAGTGACAAATATATACTCCCTCCGTCTCAAAATAAGTGTCTTTGTATTCTATTTTCGGACATGTCCGCTTTACTTTTTTTTATAAATTTTCTCTTTTTTATTTTTTGAAATATCTCTTTTTTATAGTTAAATTATATCAAATTTACAACTATAATCTGATATTACAAATAGTAAATAGTTTTTGTTTGAAAATTCTCATTTTCTGATGCTTTTTTTTGTTGAGTTTTAAGTGAAATTGTTCCAAATCCTTAAATAACACAGTTTTTGAAGCAGAACATTTATATTGGGATGGAGGGGAGTACTACTTAAAAGAAGTAAAGAAAAAAAAGCACTTTTTAGTTTTTTTTTTAACTCACCAGACTCTTTCTGTTAATATCTGTAAGAACAGATGAGACTTTTGTAGATACTATAACTCTTGAACTTTTGCTTTTGGCTACAACACCATTCCTTAAATCAGCACCATAAAAACTGCCCTGTAAATTTCTGCTCACTCTTTCTCCCAAAAAAACAGAATTCTCATTTATAATGTGTGATCTCATGACCGTACAGCAAGAATCCATTGCCTTTGAGTACTAAAAAGGTTACTTTTCCAGGAATATATATAAATTTACCTTTATTCAAAAAGGACTGAAATATTAAAGACTCAAATTCTAAAGCACATGAATATCCTTGAACAGAGAGAAAAAAGGGAACTTTTCAGTAGATCAAAACTTTTCAAGAACACACTTGAGATTATGTTTAAAAAAAACAGTAACCCAGATACTAAAATATCAACACAAGAAAAACCATGATCATGAAAATAAAAAAAGGAATCCCCAAAAAGAGATCTTTTGATCAGATACTGCTTTCTTTTTCCCTTGAACTTGAGTCCTTAACAGTTCAAAAGCGTTTTTAGGAAATATGATTTCTAGTAAGTTGAGGAGTGATTAGTGGGGCACTGTAATATTTTTGTTGGGGAAATTTTAGAAACCTTTGGTAAGATATTTTGAGGAGGTTGATGGGAAATGAGTGGTTCAGTGATATTTTTTATTTATTTATAATATAGTTCATTGATATGTGAACACATGTAAGTATGTAGAAACAATCAATGAGGGTCTGCATGTGCTGATACTACGAATAGTATAAGTACGTTTGTACATTGAGAACTGTGCATGCACACGTGTGTACATCTCCATTATCAGCTAGGGGCATAAACGAGATAACTCGTTCCTGTAATTGTTTCATTCCGTGTCTGCTATTATAATGAATAATAATAATACAACGTTCGTATATTAATTAACAAGACTCTGTTCGTTTCGTGTAATCTCGTATTCGTCTGACTATATATAAAGTTTGATAAAATAAAACAAACTAAATATATTAATGATGTAACAAAAACTAGCTAGTATCACTACGCATTAATAACTTATTTATACTATAATAATATTAATGATATGTTTGTATTATTTCAAACTTATTAAAGTAATTTATATCATCATACTATAAATGCAGTTATCGATTTTATTGTTAAGTGCTCGACTTGTTAAAGTAATTAATTATACATGTGTAAAAAATAATATATACATTAATAGAATATATAAACTTAAAACTAAAATAAATAAATTATGTTATAATGTCAAATAATAAAATAAATTGAATAACTAACACTTTATTTATTTGTAGACAACTTTATCATAGTAAATAATATAATAATTAATGAAAAAATTATAATATGTTCTTAAAAGAAAGAAAAAAATACTTTTTTATAATTATTAAATGTTTTGAATTAATGAAAAAATACGTTCACGAAGAATCTTGTGTTCGGCTCGTCAAACGTTCGGTTCATGTTCGTCAAATGTTCGTTCGTATTTAACTGAACATGAACAAGTGTTTCAGTTCATGAACATGAACAGAACCATGTTCGGCTCGTTTCGCTTCATTTACGGTCATAATCACATGTGAGTCTGTGACACTTTTAGATTAAATTCACTTGACAATACAGTATCTTTTATGAGTATTTCTCAAATTTACTGCATCCAATATGTAATTTTTCACCCTAAATTACTTTTAACTTTACATTGTGAAAAATCGTACAAATGAAATCTTGGTAAAGTTATTAAGATCGAGCACTACTAGGACTGTCAAAAAAACCTTAAACCCGAAAACCACAAGAACCGACCCATCACGGAACCGTTTTTGGGTCTACCCAACCCGACCTCGCTGGTTCTTGGGACGTGTATGGTTCTCAACTCTATACCGCGGACCCGACCCGTAGAAGCGGTCCGCATACCCGAAATGTAAAACTGTAATATATACCTATATTTTAAAAATATATAAACATATTATTATTATGATTACCATATTAGGTTCATGTATTATTAGATTTATAAAGAAATAGAGGTTAATGAAGAGATTTTTGTAATATTTGGCAATGATAATATTTGGCAAAATTTGTTATATAATTTTGAGTATCAACATAATAAGTTAACAACTTTATTTTTGTTTCCTTTCTTCTAACATAGCAATTTAAATTTAAATTAAGTATATATCTAGTTTTCAGAATTATCTTTTGATTCTTTTAAATCTTTTCTAACACATATTTCTCACACTACTTTACTACTTTTTCAAAAGTTATAGTATACTTCTTATTCTTATAAAATAATTTAGTGGAGTTACCGCACGAGGAAACCTGATTTATATCCGGCTTTTGCTTTCGTCATGCGCTCAATTTGGGTAACTAAGAAAATGAAAATGGAATCAATAGTTATAATGTTTAAGTAACTGCGTAATGTTTACATGATTTAATAATCAAACAAAAACATTGTTGACAAATATGAAACAAAAAATTTGATATACACCATTATTTTGTTTATTTTTTACAAGTTAAGAAATTTCTTGGAAAAATATATTCATTATCAATATGTAAAAATAGCATTTAGAAAAAAATATCTAGAAAAGTAAAAATTAGAATAAATTTTACGAGTTTTGGGTTTTTTGAATAAATACGCGCACCGAGAACTGTTATATCCATTACAAATACGTATATGGGTCAGGTAAAATAAGTATAAAAAGTCATATAGACCCGACCCGTAAATGATGAAATAACCACTAAAATCGTTACACGAATAACCAAAAACCGTCAGGTCGGATAAAATTGACAACTCTAAGCACTACAAATGCTGCCATAATATTTTTCATATTAATAAGAAAACTATTTGTTTGACTTTTGCATTTCATTTTTTCCATTTACAAAACATTGACTTGCTTATAATTTCATATATGTTCAAAAGTACTTGATATTCATTTATTTATATTATTTAAATGTTAAGTCATATATTTTAATTATATAAGACCAAGTAGAGTCATTAAAAAGTATTATAAAAAATTAGAGCAACTGCATCATCAACCTTAACCATTTCATCAAACCTAACATATTTTATATATTTTAATAAACCGTTTACATTTACACAAAATTACAGCTTACTTATTATTTTACTTATAATAAACCTATATAATTTCTTTTTATTTGTTTATTATCATTTTATAATGATAACAATATTCCAACCACAAAAATACATGATAGCTTATTACTATTATATTCACCAAGTGAATCATATATCTTCATCCTCTGTATAGATGTGAATTTGTATTTTCTGAAATTTAAGAAATTTACAGGGCTCCTGATGTGTTTTTTTCAAAAAATGATTTTATTACTCGCAATATAATTAAGTGATTCAAAAGGTACTTTTACGGGGATTGCTATAACAAGTACAAATGAATATATTATTGCAAAATTTAGGGATTAATAATAAAAGCGGATGTGTGATGTGGTTTTTTCAAAAAATGATTTTATTGTTCATAATATAACTAAGTGATTCAAACAGTACTTTTACGGGGACTGCTGCAACATAGTACAAATGTATATATTATTAGACTTTGAAATTCTGCTTTGACGATTTATATTGCAAGTGGTGTTTCTATACGAGGTTGGCTGTATAAACATCAAAAAATCTGAAAAAACGTACAGACCGTAGATTTAATCTACGGTTTACGTGTTTTTACAGAATTTTTGAAATTAAAAATTAAAATTAAAATTCTAATAATTAAAATTAAAATACTGAATATTTTTTTTCAAATTAAACATGATTTTTTTTTACATAAAAATGCCTTATTTTTAAAATTTGATATTTTTTTCAAGTGTATAATTTGATATTTTTTTCAAGTGTATAATTTGATATTTTTTTCAAGTGTATAAGTTGATATTTTTTTCAAGTGTATAAGTTGATATTTTTCTCAAGTGTATAAGTTGATATTTTTTTCAAATAAGGAATTTTTTTTTTTGGTGTCAATATGAAACATTAACTAAGTCGTCAATTTGGTGTCAATCGTCAATTTTCTTGAATGAAACAATCATAAATTATATAAATTTCATAAAAGAAATTAACTCAATATGCAAACATGAATATCAACTTATAAATTTCGTAAAACAAATTTATTAAACAAAACTTACAACAAAATTAGAGAAAATTTACAACCAAATTTCATAGAACTAAATTTCATAGAACAAATTTATTAAACATTTGTTTACATCATATAAATTTACAACAACTTGGAAAAAATAGTAATTTACATCAAATTAAAAATAAAGAAATGATTATGGACTTAGGTCTATAGCTTCGTCTTCATTTGCTTTTTTCTTTCCCGATTGCTTTTCCAGCGCCATATATAACTTGAAATTTGGTCGAAAAAGTTCTTTCCATGGCGCAGCTGTCTTAGTGCGCGTTTGTTCCCACCGTGCTATAATTCCTGGCATTGGGAAGATCCCGTCTTCTTTAGGAATAACCTGAGCATAGTGACAACTGTTGACGAACACCATTACAGTCGGGATGTAATTTGTCGTCCCCCGAGGCGGACCAGTATAAAGAGGTAAAAAAGTACTGTTCCACACGTTTACCCCTCCATCATTATTGTGCCATAAGGACAACAATACAATTGGAATATTGTAATGAGAAGCAATTAAAAACCCATAAGACGGAAATCTCATCCATTTGTCAAGAGGTGCGGGATTTGTAGCATGATAAAAATTTAAACTTGATAAAATATAATCATACCGGTAATCAAAGCCAAGATTCTCAAACAGCTCATAATAAACACCTTTCATTTGCTGCAGCTCTTGAAACAACTCACATCTTACCGCATACCAATCATCTTCCCCATGCTGTTTACCCGTCACATTTGCAAGTACCCGGAACCCACAGTTACCATCCCCACGCACATCATAAACCGTTTCGATGTAACTATGTAACATGAACCATATTTGGTCACTGTACAGGAAGGTTGGCCTATTGGGGGTGGGTTTAGGGTTCTGGTTTCGCGGCCTCCTAGTTGGGTTTACCCTTACCTCCGGTGTTTCATCAGCCTTGCCTTTGCCCTTGTCCCTACTAGCACCAGCACCATGTTCCTCCTCCACATACTCCCATCCCGACTTATCCCTCTTACTAGATTTGTCGCCTTTTCTAGGTCTCCCCCTATTTACCCTCACTTCGGGGTCACTGACGGATGTTCTGGCTGGTACGGTTATCTCTCGGAGTTGTGTTTTCATACGCCGTTTTTCAACATTACTTTTCCTAGCATAAACACTTTTAAACTCTTCTAGATCACCCTCTACCCCATAATCATCGGTGTTCCCATTATCATCAATTACGTCTAATTTTTTCCAGAATGGATGAATATATTCTAGAGGAAGAGGCTTCCCGAATAAAATATGTTCACTCATAATATGATGACAAGGTAAACCGTGAGACAATTTGAAACCGCAAGAACAATTCTCATCAGCCTGGCCATCACATTTTTTATGTTCTTGAAATAATAAATCAAAGGCATAGTGTGTGATATACGACCTAAGATTTATAAATAGAGGTGTTCGTTCAGAATGTGGAAAATAAGACTTGCATTTATCCAACTTCATCTTAATATCCTCAAACTGTTTTTCTAGAATTCTATTCACCTCTACCCAAACAGTTTCAAGCGTGCCAGTATTTGTGGAAAGGGATCTTTTCAGCTTAGCATGTTGTTGTTCGGCTCGATTGCTAGTTCTGTTACCTAGATGTGTTGTGTGGTTGGTATAGCATGCAACAAACTTTTCAGCATAATCATTTAAAAGCTTGTCTACATACTTAATCACAGGAGGGTACAATTTGTAAGAGGAATTGAAATAAGTTCGGTTATGATTGTACTCCTCTATCGACTCAGAATCAACCAATAAACCCCAATCATCTAGAAACGTTTGCCACTCCTCATCAGGGATCTTTTTACGGCAGTTTTTCAAAACATTTTTTGCAATATGAAAAGTGCACAAAATATGATGAGAATCGGGAAAAACAACGGACAAAGCATTTGATAAGGCCATTTCCCTGTCGGTTACAAAAACCCTAGGTAGTATACACCCCTCCAATGTAACTTTAAATTTTTCCAATGCCCATATATAACTTTCCTTTGTCTCGTCACTCATGAAAACAAAACCTAAACAATATGTTTGGTTCGTTGATGTCATTCCTACGACTTCCCCTCCAATGTAACTTTAAATTTTTCCAATGCCCATATATAACTTTCCTTTGTCTCGTCACTCATGAAAACAAAACCTAAACAATATGTTTGGTTCGTTGATGTCATTCCTACGACTTCTAGAAATGACATATTAAAACGGTTTGTTCTATATGTACAATCCATTAACAAGACATCAGGAAAAGCTTTGAACATCCTTATAGAATCGGGGTGTGCAAAAAACAAGTTCTCAAGGGAATGGGTTGATGGGTTCATATTATAGTAGAACGTGTAGCGATGGCTATCCAACAAATTAAACAGTTCCTGTATCGGGTTTCTACCATCTCGTTCTTTAAATTTCAGTCCGGCCAAAAAATTATGTATCGTTTTAGCGTTTGATACATTGTCAGGATTTCTATTTTTTATGGCCTCTAATATTGCACCAACTTTAAAACTGCTTTTCCTTAAAGTTTTAACAATTTCTTTTTCATCTTGGGTTAAACGAGCACGTCGTTCTTGCCCTTGGAGGTAAGTTGGAGGTGGGTGGTTATGTTGTCCATTTTCTACGTGACACATCCATTCACCATTAAGTACGTAACCTTTAATGAAAAATGGGCAATCTTTTTTCTTTGTACCTGATTTTACGGAAGATGGTTTCTTTTTTTCGTAAACCCCCGATTTATCACATACAATATCAACATACGGTGTTCTGCTCCCATCACCCCCTCCAGACCTACGAATCGTAAGAATGAAACCCCAATTTCCAGCCACATCAGCAAGATCAGCAAGCATTTCATCCCTTGTTTCCCAAGTCAATTCATCGACTTCAAAGTGCTCCGAATAATCAGTTAGCTCATCGTTTGAGCCACTGGATGAATTCGCATTGTTGTTGTTATTCCATTGGTTGTTGTCATAACCATAGTTGTAATTCATTTTCGAAAAGTTGTAATTCATTTTTTTAGAGATTTCCGAAATGTGTTTGTGTTTGATTTTATGGTTTGTTAGAATTGGCGAAATTGAGTCATATTTATAGTGTAAGTTTACACTACAAACCGTAGATTACTTTTACGGTTTGTAGTGAATTTTTGGTGTAGTCATTTCGAAACTTTAATAATGCATTGAGTAGTCATTTTCGGATAGGGTTGTCAAATCATAATAATTCAAAAGTGATAAGGTGTTGTCGGAATTATTTTGATAGAAATGGCATCCAATGTAATTTACACTACAAACCGTAGATTACTTTTACGGGTTGTAGTGTTTTTTTTGGTGTAGTCATTTCCAAACTTTAATAATGCATTGAGTAGTCATTTTCGGATAGGGTTGTCAACTCATAATAATTGAAAAGTAATAAAGTGTTGTCGGATGCATTTGATGGATATGGTATCCAATGTAATTTACACTACAAACCGTAGATTACTTTTACGGTTTGTAGTTTTTTTTTTTTTACGTTGTTTACGGTGATTCAGTGCAAAAAGTACATTCGTAAAACGTCGCTGCTCAAATCAGGGGTGCAAACCGTACATTACTTTTACGGTTTGCACAAAATACATGCAAACCGTACATTTAATGTACGGTTTGTATGAAATCTGTACAAACCGTACATTAAATGTACGGTTTGTATGTAAATTTCAGAATATTTAGGGTTTTTTAGGGTTTTTTAGGGTTTAGGGTTTAGGGTTTAGGGTTTCTAATCAGAATATTTAGGGTTTTTTAGGGTTTAGGGTTTAGGGTTTAGGGTTTTTGGGTTTAGGGTTTAGGGTTTGTAATTTAGGGTTTTTAATTTAGGGTTTAGGGTTTGTAATTTAGGGTTTAGGGTTCAGGGTCTGTAATTTAGGGTTTAGGGTTTAGGGTTTGTAATTTAGGGTTTAGGGTTTACGGTTTCTAATTTAGGGTTTAGGGTTTAGGGTTTGTAATTTAGGGTTTAGGGTTTACGGTTTCTAATTTAGGGTTTAGGGTTTACGGTTTCTAATTTAGGGTTTAGGGTTTTTAATATAGGGTTTAGGGTTTAGGGTTTACGGTTTGTAATTTAGGGTTTAGGGTTTAGGGTTTAGGGTTTGTAATTTGGGTTTAGGGTTTTTAATTTAGGGTTTAGGGTTTAGGGTTTAGGGTTTTTAATTTAGGGTTTAGGGTTTTTAATATAGGGTTTAGGGTTTGTAATTTGGGTTTAGGGTTTTTAATTTAGGGTTTAGGGTTTAGGGTTTAGGGTTTTTAATTTAGGGTGTAGGGTTTAGGGTTTTTAATATAGGGTTTAGGGTTTACGGTTTGTAAAAACTCAATATTGGTCCTATCAATTAAAATACAGAATATTTTTTACAAACATACAAATCAAACATACGAATCAAATTAAGTTTACGAAATTATAACGTACAAATCAAACATAGAAATCAAATACAAAAACAGTGCATTTATTTTTTTTGTAACGACTAAATGTTTTAAAGTTGGACATATGGAGCATCTTTCCCGCCGATGTTAATCTATCCGATGACGGCTCAGCAGACTCTTCGATTTCGTTTAGCTCCGTACGCCGTCTTTGTCGCTGCTGCGATTCTGGATGCGGCGCACGCTCGTGGGATGTAATCGTCAACCCCCGACTCCAACTGTCGGTGGACTGATGACTAGGATGATGCTCGTACGAACCAAATGATTGTCTATGATGATCGAACGGAACATCGGTCTGAACGTAGTCCGACCCAGCAAAAGAAGAACGACGACGATAACTGCTTGAACTCGGACCCGGACCCTGATCTGTAGTCGGGTGTCGACCTCCAGTCGATCTTCTACCCCCGCTACTAGATTCGCCTCTTTCGTCGGGACGCCGACAACTTGAAGCCCTAGTGTAAGTTCGTGGGTCGTCATCACCGTCGTCGTCGTCGTCGTCGTCATCCCCCTCCGACTGTTCATCAGCTGACCCATACGGATTCAAACCCATTTCAGCGAACTCCTTACGTAGTAAGTCCACGTCCGTTCTCATTTTCGCCCGTTTGAACGATTTGAAACTGCGGCGCAACATCGCTTTCTGTAAAAAAAAAATTAATAAAAAACGATTTATTACTATTGAAATATACATAAAAAGAAGTAACGATTTATTAGTAAAAAACGATTCAGTAGTTACCACCGCTCTCTATACCATTTCATGTAACCCGGTGACGTCCCCGTGCCATATTCGCCGTTAATAAGACGGGTGTGGCGGTCATTCCACACGGCTATAAATTCTCCGGTTAGTAAAGGCCAGTCGTGTTTTTGCCCAGTCCCATATCTTCTATCCTTGCCGTGACCCTGTCTTGGTTTCCAAATATACGTAGGGACCCGCTGCACAAAACCGAACTGCCTCATGAACCTGTCCGCGGGGTGGTACTCAATCTTCTCATTACAAATGAGAGGCACAGAACAATGCCACATATACCGGCCCCGCGTGCAGTATTCCGGATACTGATTGAGATCCCCGTAAGGTTGCCACACTATCTGTAATCATCAAATTAGAATATATAAACAATGGTTTAAAAATAGACGAGTAATAAATTCTGCGAAGATAAGACCAATGCAAACATATACAACATATAATACGTAAGTTACATGTAATACGAAAATTAAAATTTACCTGTTCAGGCGACATATTGTCAAACTGGTCACGTATGTGGACCACATTATGTCCGTAGACATATGGCGTAAGGTTAGTTTGCCGCCACATCTTCCATCTATAATATACAAACAAAAACCGATAAACAATAAATATAACCGGCAGCTAAGTAAATGATAGATGACACAATAATATAAAAAAAGCAAATCCAATTCAAAAACTAAATAAATATCATACCTGTAACCGAGGGGGAACCTAGGCCAGCCCTCCGGTGGCTCGACATCTTCCGGCAGCTCTTCACACGGTCTAACCGGCAGTAGTCTGGTAATCGCCCACATATCCAGAAACATCACCGCCCCGCTTACTCCGGTTGTCTTACAACGTACCACCCTGCATAGATTAGCCTCTAACCAGGCCAGAAGAGCTGATCCCCAACTATACTCAGCACATGTGTCAAAATCCTCCAGAAATGGCAGAGGCCAGAGTGGAATCTGATCACTGCTCTTATCCGAAAACACATGTGCAACCAGTAATAATAGCATGGCAGCCCTAGACTGATATAGTAAACGCTCCTCAGTAGGGTTGGGGGGTAATTCACCGAAGGTCTGCAACATCCAATCAAGTCTAACTGTCAGACAGTTTAGATCGACTGGGAGAGTTTGTTGATTGTCAGCCGGCCTAACACCCAACAAACTCTCCCAGTCGATCTAAACTGTCTGACAGTTAGACTTGATTGGATGTTGCAGACCTTCGGTGAATTACCCCCCAACCCTACTGAGGAGC